>CAHIKZ030000167.1:160000-695000 GCA_903632075.3 Acanthosepion pharaonis
AATTTTCTTGGTGATGTGTTTAGCAAAATGTCAGATGAACAGAAAAAAATGTATCATCCTAGTTGATGAAGTTTATGTTAAATTGACTTTATAATACCAAAGAGGAAACTTATTTGGTTTTGGATTCTGAAGAGGCATTAGCAAATCTGTATTGGGTATTATGATCAAATGTTTACATGGTGGGCCAAAATTGTTGATTAAGATGATCCCATTTGCCAAACTAAATTCAGAATTTTTGTTTCAGAATGTTAGAAATGTTGTTGATTTAGTCAATCATTTGAAAGGCCATGCAATTGAAGTTATTTGTTAAATTTGATACTGTTGTAAATAAGCTTTGGGTTACTAAAATGGTTTATACTTGCTTTTCGATTATATACATATATTTAAAAGTATTTGCAATAACTGAGGCTTTCTCAGAATTGCTGTTTTATTTTGATTGGAAAGAGTGAAACAATTTTTTGGGCATGAAAAAAAAATCAATTTGTTAAATTATCGAAACTAACAGAAATAGCGGTTCTTCCAAAACAGTTGAGAAACAAAAAGTTTCCCACTGTTTGAAAGTGTTTTGTGATGAGACTGTAACTGCAATGAAAACTCATCCATTATTACAGAATGATGATACACGAGAAACTTACTTTCATCGAAGAAATTTTGGAAAATAGTCAGTGTAAAATATATTTATGGAAGTGACAAGACAAATGATCCACTGAAAAGTGTGGTATCAGATCGAAATGATGGAAAATTGACATTTCTTGCAAATTTTGGAAGTATGGCAAAGCAAATGGGGCGGAAATCAAGGAAAGAGAATAAAATCCTTCACAAGAGACACTAGTATGGCTATCGAACATACATGTAATGGCTGAATTGATGTTTGCAGACATTTACTTGACAGTAGATTCAATTTTGTCGTTCTTGGAGAATTTATTACCGACTATCTTGAAACTGCATTTGGTAAATTAAGACGAGGTTCTGGTGGTATTACAGTACAAAATGTTATTCAGAAATTTCATATTAAAAATTACTTTTTTACTTAAGTTGATGTTAGAGAGTACATCCATGATCCAGACCATAATTGCTCAAATGTGGATATCTGTTGGATGAATTGGCATGCCAAACATTTTATCACCTGCCAGACCTAGAAATTGGTATCTCCAAACATATCAAAATGTTGCTTTTTTATATAGCAGAATATATCACACGAAAGGATTGTCTTACAGAGGAGGAAATATTCAATGATACTGATTTTTATTATCATGAGTATGGAAATTTTTTTTTAAAGAAATTGATCGTGGTGATTTAAAAGTTCCACTGGTTACCACTGTTCAGTGGGTGTTTTTCTGTTTCATAATATTCAATGTTGTCAAATCAAAGGTTTGCAGAAATTCTTTAACAAAAATCTTCTTATTGGTGTCTGAAATGCATCATTTCTTTACAAAGTGTGCATAGAATTATATTGTCAGATATATTTTTTGAGAAGTTAAGTAAAGAACCAGCGCTAAATGTTTTGAAGTTGTCTTTAAATATTAGCAATCTGATCAATTAGAAATAATTATTGATCTGTAAGAACAAAGTAACTCATTAATTCTGCAAGAGACAGGTGTAAAATATATGTTAAAGTTTTCTTATTGAATTAATCTGCTTGTTCATTTTGTAGTATGGTGTAAATATGAATTTTGGAGCTTTGTTTCTAAATTTTTATAAAATAAAATCAGTTTCTTTTTTAATTACATGTTTTTTTTAACTTTCTGATCAGTGAGAAGTAATAATTGATCATTAAAAACAAAGGGACACACTGTTCATGTGATATGGTATAAATTTATATTTTAAAGATTTCTTTCTAATTTATTGTAAAAGGTAAAATCACTTCTTTTTGAATACAGAATTTTGATGTTTGTGTTTTCTGATCAGTAAGAAAGATAATTGAACATTAGAAACAAAGGACATGAGGTTTCTGCAATAACATTGTGTACCAACTTTTTGTAGAAAAAAGTGGTTTTTGAGCTTTTCTTTTTAAGGCCGAACAGGGGAGTTCTTTTGTTTTCCATGTCACAAAAAGAACAATCTTTGGGTGGATTCTTGACGATAACATGTCACTAATGAGACTTTAAAATAAAGTCTTGATTACTTCTTTTAGATTTTTTTAGGTGAAGAGCTTTCCTTAGTAATCATGGACATTTTGTAAGTAGTGTCCTCCTTGTTTTCTCACAACATTATAATTATTGTAACTCAGTGTTTTGAACACTGTCTGTTTTATAGGATAACTTAAAGATTTTTAACTAAACCTTTTATTTAATCTATGGACATTGTATTATCTCATTTCATCTTCCTTTTCAGCGAATCTGTTTATTTTTTCTAATTTCATCTTCCATTTCAGTGAATTTCTTTGCTTAGTTTAATCGACTATAAGATCACACTAGAGATTTGGATGTCGAAATTTTAGTTTGAACTTTGTTTCTGGATTATTTTATGATGTGAAATGAAGAAGACTATAGTAAAAAATGAGGACAGTTTGGTTAGTAAAATACATATTATCACATTTGAACAAACTATATTTTTGTGCTTGATTTTATCAACCGGTGCGGATTCTTTTTTTTAACCTCAATATGCGTGTCATGATCTTTTGACACAAGTAGAAATTCTCTAAAAAAAATCCCACATTAAAATAAAAATCACTCTTTGAGATATTATGCATTTGTTTATTCAAAGTTACCTGTCTCTTCATTTATAGAAATTCTTCAATAATCGTCAAATTTACCACCAATTATCTCATTGTGATTGTTGTTTTGGTATGTAAAACACATAAAAACATCAAACTAATCTCACAGAGGAATTGTTCCCTCTGTTTGCAACTGCTATATCGATTATCTAAGAAAAATTCATCGCCCCCAGTAAGAGACCCCAACTGTATGATTGCCTGGCCTCTTAATAGGTCTGGACTTGTCCTGATCTAAAATGTGAGAAATGAATGTAAAACTATTTATATGTAAAAATATAATAATCGTTTGTTTTGTTTTCCTTACGAAAGGTACCCTAATCGCAATAAGTTTTATCCGCAGACAATTGCTTAAGATTTCACTATAAATCACGATATCAGCTTGCGTTTATTTTTATGACATGCGCCTCTATCACTCACGCGATAAGTTTCTTAGATATATCGCTACTTTTTCACTGGCTACTGTCTATCGGATGAAGATTTGCTGCTTGGCCTCCCACTTGAGCTAGTTGGAAACATTAGAGGCGTTGTTGCTTGTTTTCACTTGCCAATGATATAAACAAGTTTTTTATTTTTATTTTTTGACAGATACAAAAAGCTGAAAATTCGACAAAGAGGCGTAATATATTCTTGCATAAGTTATAAGTTGGGAGCCAGAATTCATCATTTTATGTAAAAGAATTGTCTTTTGCCGTGAAATTGTACGCAAAAAGCATTGATATGATAATCTTGTAACAACGAGTTTTATCAACATGGCACCAAAACAATACATTGTATTTATTTTTAAATTATCTACTCAATATGATTTTCTTTAATCTGTATCTTTCTTCATAGAATACATGTTCAATATTCGACAAAGATTTTCAAAATCTTCAAATTTATAAATGATAGAATTTGCTTTGGATAATGTTTTGAATATTAAAAAGATAAACGTATTTTGAAATATAAAAACAATTGAGGAGATTGAGATGAGCATATATCTGTTTCCATTCAGTGCAATTAATATTCTCTTTTGTGTGAATTTTTTTGTATTTTTCATAAGAAATGAACTCACTCTTAATTCAAGTCAGCAAGAAAATTAATAATAATAATTTCTACGGGAAGGAAACTGAAAGAAACTGGTATGAACACCACCCAGACCCGGTTACGGAGATAGGACCTGTTACAATTCAATGGGACTACACAATACACACTGACAACAATCAAGGCCAACCGCCCAGATATTGTTATTAAAGACCACAAACAAAAACGGTGCCTCCTTATTGATATGGCAGTCCCTGCTGACTGCAATGTATCTTTGAAGATATTCAAAAAGTTGTCAAAATACAAGGACCTTGAAATAGAAATCTCAAAAATCCCTGTTGTAGTTGGAGCCCTAGGACTGGTTGGAAAAGATTGCAGTAGACTAATTGAAGGGATTCCTGGAAGTCCATGCCTCAAGGAGATAAAAAAATTGTTCTGACAAGTACAGCCCACACATTACGAAGGGCTTTATCTATGTAATTTTTTTTTTTTTTTTTTTTTAGTGGAAAGTGTCATGACGCCATTTCTAACCTTAGGTCCCTAAGCGGGACCCGGAAAGAAATGTGTAAACGCCAGAAATCAAAGAAAATAAAAAAAAATAATAATAATGTTATACACCACGTAGACACGGTAACGGAGATAGGACCTGTTAGAATTTTATGAGAACTCACAATAAACACAGAACAATCAAAGCTAACCGTGAAAAGACATCTTAGTATTTTGATTGTGCATCACAGATTCCCTCCAATGTTTTTGAATGCATATAAAACTAATTTCAGATAGTTTGTATTCGAATAAATGATTTTTACTAAAATATATGAAAATAAAAAAAATACAAAGGAAAATGATTTTCATAATTTCAGTGAATCTCAAATTCGCTGAAATTTCTACTCTTCTAGATGCGACCTTAAATAAGTGAAATATTTGAAAAGGTATTTGAATTGTTAGGGGAATAAAGAATAAGGTCATTTAAAAAAAGTTTAATTGAAAGTTGTTTTTTTTATATCAATAATGCCTGATAGGCGGGGAAAACAATTTTGCAGTTATTGATCTGTATTTTGCTCGGGTTATGCCATCAATTCGTGCAGCCGTTGGTATTGATGAGATTTGAGTCAAGAAGAAATCTTACCAACATCAACTCTTTCTCCGATAAACATTTCGAATAAAGCGAAAACTCTAAGAAGGTGAAATGTGACTTGTAATCTTTCTAAATTCTGCCACTGAGTGGGAGTGGGGAATAACTATGCCGGCCGTCAGACTGGGATTATTAAAAAAATGTATCGGAAAATAGGATCAACTGCATTTAAGGGAGTAAGAGTAAGAGGAAAAATAGATAGATATATTGATAGATAGAATGAGAGATGTTTTGTAGTGAATTTAGTAGAGAACGTGAGTAAGGGAATAATAAAAATCATTAAAGAGAGTAGGCAGGCGGGGTGAGAGAAATTAATGAAATGAGATAAGAAAGCAAAAGAAAATGACGAGGTAAAAGAATAAAGAATAAAACACTGGAAAAAGAGAGTAAAAAGAAATTGCGGCAGAGAGTGTAGCAAAAAAGTTGAAAGTGCATGTGTGAAGAGAAAAACAAAGAAAAATATTTGTACTCAGTGTTCCTTCTAGGGTCAGTTTGCTGTCAGTCTCCCCTTTCAAAATCCTAAAATGGCCACACATTAACGGCTATTTGCCGAGATAAAACAGACAGATGCAACGTTGTTTCCGTTTGAAGCTAAAGTATATGTTGAGACTTAAGCCATTTGTTAGCTTACATAAATACATATTTTTCTTTTTAATATGCTCTCCCTTTTGATTTGTTCTCAATCAGTAAACACAATCTGACGTCGATGCTTGCCAAGTACGCTTTGCCTACATTTTCTGTTTGTTTTCATTTCTTTCATCCGTTTAGTATAAGAAAAGAGTAGAGAGATTCGGAAAATGTAGGAGAGAAATTGAAGGAGAGAGCGAAGATGAAAAATGTAAATGAGGGATGAGAGAAGAGAAAATTACGAAATAATAATAAAAATAACTGGGATAAACGTGGATATAACAAGGGGAAAAAGATAAGCATTTTGTACGGAAAGCAACAGAGACAAATAGAAAGCGGGGAAAGATGAAGAAAGAAAGAATGGAAAGATAGAAAGAGGGGAGCAGAAATAAAAAAAAAAAAAGACGAATAGAAAAAGACGTGTAAAAAAAAAGAAATAGTTAAAAGGAAAGGGAAAATTGAGAGAGGTTAGGACAAGGAGAAAGAAAAAAGCCGAATCAGAGAAAAAAAATGGAAATCGAAGGAGTATAAAGAGATAAAGAAGGAAAAAGATCAAAGATAAAAGAGAGTAAAAAGAGATGAAAAGAGAAAAGAAAAGATAATGGGAAATAAAAAGTGGGGCTTATAAGTGAGGATCAATGAAAGAATGAAGAATACTGATTGTGACGAAGAGCGAGAGAGAGAAAGAGAAAGAGAGAGTGAAAGAAATAAGTTTGTAGTTAGAGTGATAAATAGGACGGAGAAGAAAAGAGAAAAATGAAATGAAAAAAGAAACTGAAACTGAAAATTTCTTATTTAGATATTTATTCATTTGGATATCGCAGATTAAAAAAAATAAACTTATAGAACAGACTGCAATGGGGTCGATCCTGAGTCATCTATGTTTATCTCAATATTAGTAAAGGGATATATCGTTATTAGAGAAATAAAAAACGAACAAGATTAAAAGGGGGCACGATTAGATGAGAATGAGAAATTTTATATATATATATATATATATATATATATATATATATATATATATATATATGTGTGTGTGTGTGTGTGTGTGTTTATAAAGAAAGAGAGATAAAAATTGTGTTGAAAGAAAGAGCATTGATAGAAAAATGAAGCAAATAAAGGAAAAGAAGGAGGAGGAGACAGACAGACATAGATGAAGCTAAAGAAATAAAGGGTGAGAAAATAAAGATGATCAAGTAAAGATTGAGAAAAATTATAGGGTGGCAGATAAAAATGTATGTAAGTATACAAATGGAAATTATAGCCACATGTTTCACTTAGCAATGAGGGACTTTACAAGTGACGAAATTATCAGAAAAAGCATCTTGCATTTATTTGTTCAACTATTTGATCGTTGCTAATTAGATCCTGTGTGTCAGCTCGAGTGAGGCATCAATTTTGAAATGTAAACCAAGTCAAAGAGTTTGCATCTGGACTTAGATAACTCCATAATTCGGCTCGCCAACAAAATCAACTTCGCCATTGAAGAGAATCATTCCAATTGAATGAGCTGATATTATCAAACTGAAATAACATTTAAACAGTAATACACTTCCTTTACGCAGAAACAGCCTGTACATATGCACACACACACACACACACACACACACAGAGATTCTCACATGCGCGAGCGCACACACATACACACGTGAAAGTGACATTTACGTATAGATATGTGTGAATGTTTACATTTACGTATAGATATGTGTGAATATTTATATATGTTGATTATTGAATTGCATTTTACTTGTGAGTGTAACTCAGGTGTAGAATTAAGAACAACGGATCACCAGGCTTTGGTTTCGAATCCTGATGACTTGTTGATAGTCAGCCATGTGCTTATGAAATTTTTATTGATGAATCACAATTCGCATAGGTAAATGTATTATAGCTTTTTAACTGAATATTTTGATTAACCAATTAGTTTGAGTTCATAAACAGGCATCGAACTCTCTTCCAAATTATGACTATAAAAATCCTATTGTGTATCATGGCAATATATTCTCTTAGTAGTATTTTGGATACTTGCTCATCTGCCCCAAATACCGAATCTATACGTAGTCATTCTATCTTTCAGGCTACGATTAATAATATAAAACCAAACTTAAATTGTACATCTTCTATAGTAGTCATACAAAATTTGCAATGAGTTCTTTCCATACTTGATGCTTTGCATATGTGGCTTTATGTCAAAGTTGCCGTTGTGTAATAAGTATCTGTACGATTATATGAAATCAAAGTTGACTGTTTTAAGGAGTAACAAGAGATCATTTTTTGGTGCAAAACATATCAGAAATATTTTATTGTTATTAAAATTAGCACCAACCGATTTGTGTAAATTCTGTGATATATTTGTATATTACGCTGAGAGGAAAAAACGGTTTTACAGAGCACTGACTTAAGAACTAGACAATATATTTGTTATGAACACTTACAAAAAATAATAGCCGAGGTTAGAAAAATATATCCATCATTATTTTCTCAAATTTTGCTTAACAGAAAAAAATTCCTCTCACTGTTGTACCATTAGTCATTTTTCTTTCTTTTAAGATAATACATTTCTTTTAAGGAAAAGCACGCAAACGAAATGGCAAAGAGGAAACTCTTTGATTGGATTAGCACTCAACTTTGTTGCGCTGTGTTTTGCAGAAAGTCTGAATTAACCACACAAATACGTAAAGTCATATCAAAATAAAAATTAAGCACGTGTTTGTGGACTTTGCCTCTTGTAAGTCCTTTGTCTTTAGTAAAGGTGAGAGTGGAAAGAGAATGTGTGGGGGCATCGGAACGCCGGGGGTAGTTGACTCACGGATTAGGTTCAGGATGTGAAAGTTGCGGAGGAAGCGCGGACTTGGGAGAATCTCAGGGATTTACAAAATCTTTTTTCTCCTTTTTTTTCTGTCAATGTAAACTGAAAAAATACAAGAAAAAACATATACAATTTTGACGAAAATAAACCCAAGAAACTACATTATTGGTTCTGGTTTAGTTTTGGAGAGGCTTATAGTCGTTCTTATTTGGATCTTGTTTGTACTGGAGTTGAAAATGCTTTACTGTTTCGCTGTCGCTATCCGCAACAAACAGCAAATTTTCAACTCTCTCGTTCGTCACGTTCGTATTAAATATATTCAAACAAAAGAAACCCTTTATTCATACACTGAGAGCAGATCAGATAAATGATAGTGTACTTTTTGTTTTGTTTTTCTAATCGGCAGTCGTCTAAGTTGAAAAGCGTTGTCTTCTTTTAGACGTGTTAAAAAAGCATCATTAAAGGTAACGGAGATTTAGCTTAGAGTTTGACCTTGCTTCAGACCCGATTCAAAACTGAATCGCTAGGTAGAAGGTCAGGGCCTGGTGCCCCTCCCTCAACTCGTAATTCGACACAACACTTTCATCGAATGTCAGTGAGAAGGTCAGAATAGTTAGGGTCTATAGGAAGTTTTGTAATAGCACATTGTTAATACCAGTTCCTGGTTTCTCGCTGAACTTAACTGTCTGTTCGGTACACAATGAGTAAACATTTAATAAAACTATATGCAGTTGTTAGCAACGATAAAACGTATATTTAATATCGTGAAGCTGTTTATAAGTTAGAAGAAATAATTTTTTGCTAATAATTTTCGAGATTCAGGCAGAGTATCCAAGCCAAACCCGAAAAAAAATAGATCTAATTATTTTGAATAAGGAGAAAAGAAATTGGATTAGATTTTGGATTTAGATGTTCCAGGTGACCACCGAATAAAATTAAAAGAGAAATGAAAAACTGGAGAAATATCTGGATCACGCAAAAGAACGGAAGAAATTATGGAACACGAAGGTGGCGGTAGTGTCCATCGTTGTTAGCGTACTGGGAACGAAAATGACTGGAGGACATCTGAAGTATAATCTACAACATGCCAACAATAACATAAATGAAAACAGTCAAAATACAGAGCTCCTCATCACTTTTCGTGAACAGGGGAGAGGCTCATCCCTTGTTCCCTGATTAGGAAGGGGTTCACGGTTCTTTTCTTCCTTTGGCCTTAATAGCAGTGCTGTTATGAATCTCTTGTGACGTGCATGGATGGTGGCAACGTCCCTTCATACTGATGGTACTGGGTTGGCAGTTTTCTGGTTGCTGGTCCTGACTGGTAGTTCGGAGCCCGAACTCTTGATAGGCTGCTCTGATCAATAGTTGCATAATATCGGGGTCCTTGTAGTGCCATGTCGTGCATGGAGGGGTGTCTCTGCAAGCACCTCCGATGGGCAACCCTGAGGCCACACTATGTTGTAGTCTGTGCCAGTTCCCTTCTACCCGGGTTACATTTGATGACCGACTGCTACCACTATCCTAGGTCTTTTCCTTACCAATATAACACGACTTTAAACAACCCAAGATACAAACCTAAACCAGCTCAACAAAAAACATCTAAACTCCTTAACGTCTCTTTCTCCGACATTCGTGGTATTCATACCAACTTCAGCAGTGTTGAATCGTTCCTCTTCGAAAAGTCTTCGGTCACCCTAGCTTTCCGTGAAACTAACCTCAACTTGTCAATCCTCTCCTCTGGTTTCTCGATTCCTGGCTACCTTCCTGTAATTAGAAAGGACTCCGAAGTTCACATGCACAACATGGGAGTTTGTTCGCGAACATCTCTCGCTAGCTAGGGAACTCTTGAATCTTCAGATTATTCGTATGTGTGTCTCCGTCTCTCTCTCTCTCTCTTTAATTCAGTCAGCTATCTCTTCTTTTTCTCCCTATCCCCTTCCTCTCATGACTGTTGCGTGCTAGACAGTATTGATAAGGCAATCTCTCTATACTTGTCTGCTAATATATTCGTGTTCGGTGACTTCAACGCCCAACATACCAGGTGGCTTAAACACTCTGTCACTGACGCGGCTGGCATCAAACCCTTAACTTTTCAATCACTCAGTCCCTCATATAAGTGACTGATTTCTTACGCCTTTTCTCAGTAACCCTGACGGAAACACTTGTCTCCTTGATCTCTGTTTTCACCTTTTACTCTTGTCACGCTACGCAACTCTGCCCTCTTGGCAACTCTGATCATGCGGTTGTGCCTGTAAAAAATCTCCTTCTACTCTCCTATCAACCAAAAACCCCCTACCAACAGAATATCTTTCTGTTATCAACGAGCGGACTGGAACACGTTTCGAGATTTCCTTCATGACGTCCCTTGGAATGTAGTTTTTAATCATCCCGTTCAAAAATGCGCGTTTGAGGTTTCTTATTGGTTAAAAGCTGGCATCGATGCTTTCATTTCAACAAGAAAATACCTCGTTAAATCTCCTTGGTTCTCATCTGCTAGCTCGGCCGCTACAAGCTACAGGAATCATTTCTTTCATCTGTACCAGAGGGACATGAGAGTTTGCAATAGACCTCTCTGTCTCTGCTCATAACGAGTGCAAGCGTGCCCTCAATGAACTAAAGTTACTGTTTGCCGATAGAATGAAACATCGTATAGCATCTCGCAAGTTCGGTTCTAGAGATTATTGGTGGCTTTGCAAGCGTGTACTGATCAACAGCAAATCCTCAATCCCTCCTCTATTAAAGCAATTCGAAGTCCAAACAGAATGGTTTGCTCGAAAATTCTCGTCCAACTCAACTCTTGACTCATCTGGTTACCCACACCCGATCCCACCCATCCTAGAACTGAGGCTCTACTGAGTGATATGTGCATAACTCGTTGGTCTCAGACATCATTCCTAAATTGGACTCCCATAAGGCAAGTGGAGGCGACGGGATACCAGCCATCATCCTAAATAAATGTGCTCCTGAGCTACCTCCAGTTCTTTCCAAACTCTACAACTAATGTCTCGCTGCTTCCTGATTTCCAGCCTATTAGAAGTCCTCCTCTGGAGAACCTTCTGACCCCCTCTAACTATCACCCTATCAGTCTCCTACCGCTTTTCGGCAAAGTCTTCAAGGCCTCAATGCCGAAGGGGTTAAGCATCTTACCTCTCACGATCTACTCTTTGATAAACAACATGGAATCCTTTTTGCCCGGTCTACCGCTGATGTGCTTACAGCCATAACTCAATATGTATATTAAGTTCTTGGTAATAATGGCGAACTCGTGCTGTGGTTCTAAATATCTCGAAAGCGTTTGGCATAGCTTGGCATGCTGGTCTTCTACGTAAGCTTCAGGGTTACGGTATTACAGGGCGATTATTTGGTTTAATCTAATCATTCCTATCAAATCGTGAAATGATTAGCTTAGTTGATATTTTAAAGCATTTATATAATCGCTTACTGTATGACAAGCTGCACACATTAGATGCAAATATTTTGTACTGTGTGTCAATATTTATAAAGATATAAAGCAAGATGGTTTATTCTTAGGGTTTTTTAGAAATTTCTAAAAGAATACACTTTGGAAAGAAGCAGAAATATGTTGGATTGGCACAAAACACGAATTAATTTGATACCGAATCATTTAAACCTTGTCTATCTTAACACAAGAAAAAAATGATACGTTTCATTTAATCTAGGAATTTTCACTTGATTTGGAAACAACTGATACAATATTTGAAGTTATTTATATACATAAAATAATACTTTACAGTCATTGATATTAATCGCTAAAATTTAGCACGATTTATGCAAAAAGGAAAAAGCCATAATAAATGACTAAAACGTAAAAGTGATGAAAGTGAAGAGATTGCATATGCTTATCATTAATTAAACATTGGAAAACTATATGGTGTGTAAGCCACTTTGGTTTATTAGATTTTATAACATATTTAATTGTAAGCAATAGGAAAAGGAGTAGTTTTATGGCTGCTCTATTTTAAAAACTACTTTAATACAAACATTAACATCATATACTCAATGAAACAAACCCAAATTTATGCACCCAGTAGAATGTATTCAAGGATAAACCTAAGTAAAAATATATCTTACATTAGTAAGTCTGGACGAGATAAACACCGTTTTTAAGAAAGATACATTTTCTAATTTCTCGATTACATTTAACCTCGAGCATATTTGCTTAAACATCGATTTATGCGCATAAAATAAATAGGAGACCAAAACCCAATATCAGCGCACCTATCCTGAAGAGTATTGGAAAGACCGGCAAAGCCTGAATATGAGAATAAGCGCAGGTCCCCTTCCAAATTGATGAGATAGAGGAAAAGCTTTTTAGGGTACAGTCTCTATGGACGGCAATGTTGCCTACGACTAGATAAACAGCCTACCGAAACAGTAAAAATGTTAACCCATCACGACGTGTCGTTAGAATTCTTTAACATGCTATTATATGTCCTCATCGCCACAAATTACCGCCTATATAAAAATACATTTTTCATCAAAAGAGAAAGAAACCTCGTTATTTTTCACTTATGTTTCCTTGAATATGTCTTTTTTTTATACCTATTTATTTTTTGCAAGCATCACAACAGTTTTAAGAGAAGGATAAAATCTATAAATCAATATTTTGATTGCCATATCTCTTGCGATATTTATTTGATAGAAATAACTTTTTAGTTTTGCAAGTTTTACAAAGCAATCACTGACTGCTGAGTTTATTTTGGTCAGAGTGTAAGTTATACATTTTTTCATTGTAAGTCATATTCAAAGAAAATTATCGAAGCGGAACCAAGGATACGTGAACTTCATTTTTATTTCGTAGCCATTGAAGCTATCAGCTGAGACACTGATACATTTAGCTGATATTTGTATTCCGTAAGTGTCATTTTTTCATTATTTCTCATTTCCCAAATTATTTGAGGAAAAGCACTTTATTCTGGTGGAAAATTGAAGTTTTCTTTTCCCCATTAATATGTGATAATACATGGCATCTCGACACTACAACAAGAATAACGTTTTAGAACCTTTCAGTCTACGATTCTACTCTTTGACCAGTGAATATTCACTGATCAACTTGCTGATATGCAAGAAAAGAAAAAGTATGTCGAAACTTGAACTCGTGAACTGAACGATCTGCGTATCAATTACTTTTATATGGTCCGCAGCACTTTGAAAATGATCCATCCAATTTACTTTGTAAATTGTTAGGTTTGATTGTATTAATAAATTGTATTTCTAACAGCGTAGAGAATTTTAAATACAACTCCCGTGACTTGCTTACTTCCACTTGAATAAACACACACGCACGTACACACATGCATTAGTTTATGATTCTCTGTGCTCCAGCATGGTCCTTCAAACAAGTAAGCATTATACAAATGTAGATTTATAAAAGTATTTGTAGAAGTGGAATATTTACAAGAATTATTCGATTATTTTAGGTATATGTGGCAGACTATAAGTCAAAATATTAATCTTTTATCCATTCTAATTTTTTCTATTGAAGATGATTTTTAGATGTAATATTTATAATGTAATATTTTCCTTGTTGATTAACTTCGAAATTCATCGTCTAATTTCAAACATTTTGAAATAAAACAACACAACAAAACAAGAGTATTCTGAAGAGTTATTTTAGCGAATTGTCAGGACAGGATGAAGCATAAATATTTTGGAAAAAGTCTATCTATCTATCTATCTATCTATCTATCTATCTATCTATCTATCTATCTATCTATCTACTCTTCTGTTACATGTATTTTCAATTCCTCCGATAGCATTTCAATAGCAGCCTATTGTGATTGCACTGTAATTTTCACAACCCCTTAAAATTTGAGTCGTTATTGCGACTGAAGCTTTTTTTCTCTCCCTCTCAACTTCTTGTCCCTATCCTTGTAGGGTACAAGAAGTAATCCTCATGGTATTGTCGCTTTCCTTGTAGGGTTAGTAATCCTCATGGTATTGTCTCTTTCCTTGTAGGGTACAAGAAGTAACTTTCACGGTATTGCGTACACTTAGAAGTGATTCGGTGAAGTGCATATTAAATGAGATTTATTCTCACCTAAAGTTGCACTTCATCTTATCCAACAACTATAATTCAAGATTCTGAACATGCTATCGAGAGATATCATTAGGGACTATAAAATTTACTAGCGAATTAACGGTTTACATAAAAATATCCACTTTAAAAAACATTCGACCAGAGAATAGTTCCCAAACCATCTATAGCGGATACTTTGTGCGTCGATATTAGAAGACGAGAACAATGAACCATTTATGAGCCAAGTTTGCCCCTACCCTAAATGAAGACCGACTACAAGAATACACCATTTTCACCTTACTATTCCAATAGAAAGCGATGACGAAACTGGCAGGCACTCCAGCAGTTAATTAATTTCAGTGACACAAAAAACAAACAAACAGAACTTAAAGTTTGTATAGCCCGACAACCAAAATTAAAGGAAATACGCATTTTTATAGATATACATGACTCAGCAAGCTCATCTGTTAAAAGACAATTTCACTGGCAATGTCAAATGTAGGATATTTTTACCCGATAGACACAACATAGAATAAGTGAATGAAAATCAAAAAACTGGTATTCAGAATTCAGTGAAACTGTGACTAGTGACCAGATGAGCTTGCTAACCTAATAGTTATGTATATCTATAAAAATGTGTATGTCATCTGCATCAGTAAAAAATAATGTGTATGTCATCTGCATCAGTAAATTGTGTTTGGTCAACAAACCGGTGGTCAACGAACGCAGTGTTTGGTGAAGAAATTCCAAAGGCGGAGATTCAAATGAATTTCATCGTTCGTTAAAAGTTTAAAGACAAACTGAACTAGAAAGAGAAAAAACATTTCTACCAAAGAAAAAATGGATGAAAACTGGTTAACGCGACAACAGACGGCGAGCCATTTGGATAAAACTTGTGCTTATCTGTCAATAATTCCTACTGAAATTGCACGTTTTGATGTCAACAAGCATGTCTTCTGTACTTTTCCTAGTGAACATAGTAATAATTTGATGAAAGAGGAATCGCTTCAAAAAGATTTCTTAGTTTTTTGATAAAGGATATATAACAACAGTAAGTAGCAAAAACTTATTGGATGAAAATATGCCGTGAAAAGTAAAGTAGGATTGTAAAAACATGTACAGAGTATTATGGAGTATATATCTAAGGAAAATACACAATGCATGTTGATAGAAGTAAATTTCATTTAACAATCCCAGAACCCAGCTGAAAGAAACTAATTCGTCGATCATAAATCAAGAAAAAAACGTGTTAACGCTCTCTGTATATAAAGTAATGGTAACTAGATAAAGCCAATCAATATCAACAGCAACCGTCGTTCAATACCAGTTATATTCCTTCAGAGTTAATAACGAAAGGCTCATAAATCGAATTGAACATAAAAAAAAACCCATCAAGAATCAGTTCCCAAATTCTGAGAGAAGTTCAAGTAGGAAAGCATCTATGCATCTATGAAAATCTTGCTAAAAATATTTTTTTTACATCTGTTACCCTCTAGACATACACTTATTTAAATACGCCTTCTAACAAAATCACTCATCTTTCTGAATTAGTAGCCTATTTTGAAGTTTTCATAACTCTTCATATTTAATTGGTTACTGTGACTATTACATTTCTCTTCTTCCTCTCAACTCCTTTACTCCATCTCGGCTGGGTACAGGAAGTAACCAGAGGTGAATCGAAAAAATTCATTTCTTACTAATATGTTATGCAATCCAATTCTTTGCAATATAGTAATATCACTAAAAGATTAGCATACCATGATGAAAAAATGTCAAACAGTACAAAGTTTTATCGTCAAAATCTTCGTTATTATTAAGAGGAAAGACTAGGACTTTTTTTTATTATTAAATTATATTTTTGATCGTTTTTAGAACGTTCGAAATTTTGTTTTTTTCGTCAGAAATATAGGAAATTTTAGCGTCTTTTTTTGCGGTCAAAACACATTGATTTGGAAATTTTTGCAAAAATCAAATAATTGTTGAATTTTAATGAAACTTTCAGGACTTATTTACAAAAGAATGAAATTATTTTAGAAATGTCTTTTTTAAGAAAATCTTGCTAAAAGTGTTTTTTTTTTGTTTTTTTTTACCTGTTTTTATCTGTTACCCTCTGCACGCACACGCACTTATTTAATTTTAGGAAATTTAGAGAAATTAAATTTTGTCACGCTTAATGTTAATATTGGGTAAAAGCACAACTTGGAGAATTTTAATTTGTAAAACAAGAGCTCCACTTACTGAAAATCTGCTCTGAATGGTAAAATTAAAAAATGCATTAAAACTTAGCCATTATTTAATTAGAAAAGCTTTTAATTGCTTTTATGAATCACATTATGGACACTGTTGTCTTAAGAAAAGATGTTTTCAATGAATAATGAATTTTACAAGAATTGTTTTCATTTTTTAAATTTTAATTAGAATAATTTATAAAGTTTTAAATTTCTGTATTACTTTGTACCGGTTAGAGGATATTTTCTATTAAATAAATATTATATTCACTAATTATAAATAGAAAAGTTTACTGCAGTTCATCGACCCTCAATATTTTAAAAAGAATTTTGAAATTTTCTTTGCGTGTATTAATGTGCTGATTTTTTGTAAATAATACAAGACATTATCAGAAAATAAGTGCGATAACTACATATATATAGACTTTAAGTAAAAGTACTTAAAATTCAATAAAACATTAGATTACGGGGAATATTTATCTAATTTTTTAGATTACTAAAGGCGCTAACGTTTTATTTCTCAAGTAAATTTTAGAGATATATCCACCATAGAAAAAAATTAGATAAACTTCCGTCTGCCAGTCAAGTTGTCAAGCTGTCAACACCTTAAATATACATCTGACGTTTTGTTTAAAAAATGCATTTCTGTGATATTTTAAACATAAAGTAAGTAATATTTGTTTCTAATCAGATTAATTAAACTTTAAATCAGCTAATATTCCTCAAATAAAATTTCAGAAAAGTATATTTTATTTTGGAAAGAGTTTTTAATAAAGAATTAATAAAAGACAATTACACCGTGGCGACAGATGACTAAAAATGGCGCTAAAATAAGCGGTTTTAACAATTTCAAAATGAAAACTCCTTCCAGTCAATTTAAATTAGTTTTGAAATACGGCAAAGTATATTACTTATTGGAAATATTAAATAGTATTTATTAGCTTGAAATTAAAACTAAAATAAAAGATTAAAAAAAATTCATTTTTTAAAACTTAATTTTAAACCTTAGGTATAGCGTTTCTGTGAGGGTACCTATATATATATATATATATATATATATATATATATATATATATATATATATATATATATATATATTGTGCATATATGATATTGTCTTGTGTACGACTTTATGCCATTGTAAACATCTTAGATGTTATTTAAATGACATGTTTTCACAATAATAGGATATTCTTATATTTATACGAGTAATATCTCGTTCAACCATTTATATGAAACCTTATTAAAAATATTGATAATAACTTGATTTTGTGGGTGTAGTAGACTGGTTTTTATTATGCAGCAGACATTTTTATTTCTAAATAAATTCAAACGATATCTTCTTCGCTTCAGGACGTGGATGATCATGAATCTCCACAACTTCCTATCCTTTGTCGCTCTTAATAAAGTTTAACTTTTCGGCTACCCATCACGCCGTTTGGCCATCCCTTAACACTTAGGTAAGTTCCCGCTGCTTCCTCCATGTCTCATTTCCGTTGCCACCAGTCTTCTCTTCATCAGTGAGGAGATTGTCCACCATTGTCGGGAAGAATTTATAGGCCACAGAAATATATACTTGATTAATAAAATATCTCATATAGCTGAATAAATTATTAATTTATATTATTATTTTGCATGTTAATATCGGCTCCTTGATATTCTATCACCTTCATCAGTTTTTCATTAATTGATTTTGTTTTTCATTCGTTGATTTTGCTAACTTTTCTATTACTTAATGCAGTGTTTATTGCTTCTTAAAAGGATCTTCCTTTCCTGAATAGTGTTTTCTATTTTTATGTACATTTCTTTTAATGATTGCTTAAAAGTTTTTCTATTGAATTAATACCTGAAGAGGCTGGAACTATTCTATTAATTTGGTGTTTCTGAAACCGTTTTTAACAAAGCGGGAAATAGTCAGTTTGTAGAATGTGAAGAAGCATGTATCAATATATTTTTTGATATAACCTTTCTTGTTTGGGACCTATGCCACACACACATACACACACACATACACACATATCACTAATAATTATTGTTGAGAAGTCAGTTTTTATTTGATTTGCTCAAACATTTTGCTTTTAGATACTTATAGGTTATAGTTTGGTTGCTTTGATTTTTTTAGCAAATGTTCTTAATATATTCCTTTCTCTCTGCTTACATTCGCAACACCACTTCCCCAAATATTTCTTTTTTGTTCAACCAGTAGAAGGCCCAAAGGACACTCAAAGTAGAGTGCTCCTGAATGAGGTTGTAGTATGAATGCAAAAGAAGGAGGTATGAAGTTCAGATTATATGAATATGTGAGAAAGGTAACGGTTGATACATGACTTGAATAGATTGTAGCGATCGTGAAGACACTGTTTGAAAAGAACTTCCTTCTCACTAATGAAATACAAAGGAAATGGGAATTATTCGTGCCACTACGCGTGGCAGGGCGGTTCGTAGCTGTGAAGGTCTGAACTGGTGGAACTAATTACGGTAGCTCTTCAGAACATCTGCCATGGAAATAGTGAAAAAGTAGTAAAAGGCTTGTGGGAAAGGGGTTATAGAGTGGAAATTAATTCATCACCTAAAAGGCAAGGTAGACGCTTCTGAACTCTATAAAGGCCCAGCAGTTTGCGATTTGTGGCCTGATCTGACACTTGTAAAAATAAAGCATGGCAGGTGGAGTCAGGTACTTTCTGGAGCGATACAAAGAACCGACTATTTTACCGGCATCTTTAGCGATGGATTGTATATATGAATTCCACTTGAGGTCTGGGATGAACTTGAGTCCCAATAGGCTTTCAAAGCAAGGAGCCTCCTTGAGATTAGAACTATTCATCATCACAAGATAAAATTCAGGATCTGCTCAGTGATCAAAGATTACTAGCTTGGTTTTGGATGTATTCAATGTTACAAGCCAGTTTTTCAGTTTTTTTAGATGTTAGAGGTAAGTCACAGGAGAGATCATCTGTCTCTTGACATCTAGATTTTCAGAGGTGTACACATAACACTGTTGTATCATCTGCATAGATATTTACTGATGATCTGAGTATGTTCTTAGGCAGATCGTTAATATAAAGCAGAAAGAGGGTAGGACCGAGAATTCGTTGCTAATGAGAAATCTTTTCTCAGCGGTCTGTAATATTACAAAAGTGAACATTTTAAACAATTTTGCGAAGGTAATTTATAATACATTTTAGAAATCGTTGTTATAAAATATATCATACAATAAAATGATTTTCATTGCATATTTAATTTTAGTCTATAAAGTAGACATTTACTGTTTGAAATCACTTTTATTTAAATAATTCTATAAATCTTTGTCCAGACTTAAGATTTCACGAATCATTATAGATCAGCAGGTAAAAGGGGTGATTTTGAACAGTGAAAGTACGTGACTCTAGATCATGTATTATAGTTACTTTGACAGTTAAACTCGGTTGAGCCAGTAAGTTAGTCTCACATTCGTGGATCAATTAGGCGCACGCATGCACACAGACATACATACATCGAGAGAGATAAACAGTAAGAGAGTAAATAACCATATAATACTCTCATTGTGTTTGCATACACACGTGTATATATATATATATATATATATATATATATATATATATATATATATATATATATATATATATATATATATATATATATATATATATATATACCGTATTGCTTGTGGCTATTCATTCATAAACTTATTTAAAAAGCATTTATGTTTTCTTTAGCTATTCATCTCTCCTGATCAGCTGATATTTTTATTGATTTGTATCAGGCAACAAATGGAATTTCTCAATGAAACAATTTCAGTAAAAGCATGGAGATACACTGACACACGTTCGAAATAAATGTCAAGAAATACGCTTACAAGCTCCTGCCCCCCTCGCACAATCTCACCTGTACATAAAAAGTAGGAAGTACACAAAATAATAAATGTTACAGATGAACCATTAGAATAAGATAAACTAAATGGCTCCGATAGAACCCATGGAAGTATGACTTTAATTGGTTGGGCAAATTTATAGTCCTGTCACTTTTGCCTTGTAAAGTAAGCCATATGTGTATGTGCATGTGCGTGTGTGTGTGTGTTTTTGAGAGAGAGAGAGAGAGAGAGAGAGAGAGAGAGAGAGAGAGAGAGATGAAGATAGAGAAACAGAGAGAATGCGTGTTTGTGTAACTGAGTTAGTGCGCGTTTATTTTTTGAATACGTTGTGAAAAAAACAGGTGTGAATTAATCTATACTCTCTATATTATTTACACTCGTGGACTTGATTTTAGAGGTAAAAGGAAGAACCTAAAGGTGAGGTATCTAAGGTCCCATCTCTAGTACTGAGCAGTTTTGGCTTTTATGAAAGAAAAAAAAAATTCCCACGAGTAACGGTCAGTTGAGCATTTTGAATATCCATATGTTATGACGATACGCACATCTCTGTAAAAATGCAATCAAAAAGAAATGTAGGAATATTCTAATCTGTCAGTAGCGCTATTAACAAATGAAAGTTTTAATTCAGTTGGGCGATTAATTGCGATGGAAGGGCAACAGATTTATTATATTTTTTTAAATTAGCAACTTCGACGTATTGTAAATAATTATTATCAATTTAAATTGATATTTTAATTTTTATGATTTCTCAATAAAACATTTCATTAGAGATTGATAAGACAGAAATAAAGTCAAATAGATTTTGATTCTACTCATACTTTTACAACTTAGTAGGTGAATTTTCATGTGGGTCCCATTTCAGCGTGCGATCTGCATGGCGAATGTGATCTACAACACAGATCTACTAAAGCGTGTGATCTACATGCCGAATATGATCTGAGAACGTGGACTACATTAATATTTGTAATAAGAAAATAAAATGAAAAATAAATGAATAAGTAATTTCTATTATATATATATATATATATATATATATATATATATATATATATATATATTCTATAAACATTTTGAATATCATTAACAAATGCAACAAATAAATTTTGTGTATTTGGTCGCTTAATTTTACATTCATAAAATTTTTATACTACTTAGTCATAAATGATTTGCGCTTATATGTATCTTCACTTTTTATGTCTTTTTCGTTATTAATTTCAAAGTGTAGATCACCCACTTCAGTAGAATTATGTGTGTAGATCATATTCTTATATGTAGATCACACGCTAAAGAAGAATCCTGCATACAGATCACACCATAAATTGGCACACCGTGACATTCGAAGCGATATTTGTCCGGATAGATTGCAACAAGAACAACATCAAAATTATACATTATAACGTGAAAAGAAAGCAGGAGATCAATCTTGAATTAAAGGAGTTGATACAGAAAGATCAATTAACATATGGTATGCATTAAAATGCACAAGATCCAATTTGCACGGATAATTACCATTTTACTTCGTTTAATCAACTGTCTATATTAAAGCAATTGCTGCCACATTCAACTGGATTTCAGACAAGTTGAGGCACAGTTTTCCTTCTTTCCTTTTAGTGTTTGACCAGGACGGAAAAAGAAAGGATAAATCTGACATACATTCATTTATATTCTTCAATTGTTGTTGTGTTTTGATGAGTAGTTTGCTTTTAACATAGTTATCTTGTTAATAAAAGTATAACTACGTACATTATTAACATGCTTGGATAATCTGCGAAAATCAAGTGTATAAATATTCACTTTTTTTCCTTAGTACTCAAACAAATCATAATGTAACGATGTGGATTCATCTATATGCATCGAACTAATAAATAACATCGACGGTCTAACCGGACAAGATGTAAATCGTATTATTATTATTATTATTATTTATCGGTGAATGTGTTGGCAAGTTTTGCAAAGTGGCTAATAACTTAACGTATTCAATACATAAAGGACTGTCACTCTTCATTCATTCAGAACTCCATTCCGGGCGTTTAGCTTCGCTGATTACAGCCGGTCTTTCGTACTTTGCGTGGTATTGTGAATTGACAGACCAAAGGAAAACAGCGATATTTGATAAGTTTCTGTGCCGTTTTTGTTACACATCCAGTTTGATCAAACGTTTCACGAATAGATGATGTTGGCACTTGGGCTTTTATTACCAGTGATCCAAGAAAACAGCCGATTTTCTTACCCTTCCATTTTTATGTCAGTCTAGTCTATTTGCCAGTCCATTCATATCTATGTAGGCCACTACAGCGCTCTGTTGATTAACAGGGCCAAAATTCTGTTTTAAGGAACACTCTAAGGAAGTGATGGTGTGTAGAAGGAAATAAGCAAACGAGACAGAGAAGCATATAGCTGCTGCTTTCCGTATTTATCCATTCGCGTTTTGACGTACGAACGTATCATGCCTCATAGAAAGCAAATGGACTGATTGAAATGCTACATAAAGAGTTAAGAAAGAGGTATCTACATATGCTAGTTAATTTTTAAAATGTCCTATCAGCTCTCTACCAATTATCTGATCTCATAGTCGGTTTGTGGGACTCAGAGCTTAACTTTTGAAACAAATTTCTATCAATACTAAATAGAATTATTTACATTATTTAAACGCGAACTATTGTCCTCATCCTTGTTGCTGTTATCACAATGTTTCAGCCCAAACGTTGTGATAACAACGATAAAGATGAGAACAATAGACTGCACGTAAATAATGTAAATAATGATAACGTCTCACTCCAGAAATTCGGACAGAAATTAAATTGAACGTTACAATGATGTTTAAGATAAACATATAATCAGCGGAAAACAGTTAAAAAATATAAACTAAAATGGTTGCTTGCTACAAAGAAAATAGATGAATTTTTTACTTCGGAGGAATTAATTTTTTGCTTCAGAAGAATTATGTTTTTTGGCCACACATTTTCTTCTGTCATGGCAATTTAAAAAAAATAATAATATTCAGTTAACATTTAATCACCTTCCTTAGCACAAATCGGTTAACTTTAAATCGCCTTCTCAAACGCATGTCGCTTAACTTTTAATTGGCCTCTCAATCATAGGTCAGTTAAATTTTAAACGCATTCTCTAACACAGGTCGGCTAACTTTAATCGCCTTCCCTAATGCAGGTTGGTTGACTTTTAATCACCTTCTATAACACAGCTCGGTTAATTAATATTTAATCGCCTTCTCTCACTAACTTTTAATCGGCTTCCTAAACACAGGTTGGTTAAATTTTAATCGACTTCGCCAACACAGGTCGTTTAACATTTAATCGCCTTCTCTAACACAGATTGGTTAACTTTTAATCGTCTTATCTAACACAGGTCGCTTAACTATTACTCGCCTTTCCTAACACAATTGGTTAATTTTTAAATTTTTTTTTACATTTTATTGCCTTATCTAAAACTGATCTGTTAATTAGGTTGGCATCTCGGTCCCACCCTTTTACTGTCGAAACAGTTAAATGTAACTGCCTCTTCTACTTCAACAGCTTCTTCTCTGGCACTTCCCGACAGTGGCACTCTTTTCCTCTTACTTTTTCCTCTATAATCTTCAAGAATTTAAATGTAATGCCAATTGACATCTTCTGTTGCCTTGATTCCCGTTCTTCTTTTTATCCTCTTCTGTTCCTCTTTTTATCCTTTCCTCAAACTCCCCCCCATACTCAGTCTTTTCCCTTACACTCTCTGTAGCCCCTTGCGTACTAGTGGTACTCCAGCTTTGCTTAGGGTGAAATCCTTACAAAAAAAAAAACCTTTTACTCGCTTTCCCTAATACAGTTCGGTTAACTTTTAATCGTCTTCCCTAACACAAGTTGATTAACTTTTAAACGTCTTATCTAATACAGGTCGGTTAACTTTTAATCTTCTTCTCTTAGGTCGGTTAACATTTAAACGCCTTTTCTAGGACAGGTCGGTTAACATTTAATCACTTTCTCTCACGCCCAAAATTCACTGAGAGTTCGAAGGAGATTTGGTTGTACATTTATCTGCCTCCATTCCGATTCCCACGTTTTACTTTTGGTCACCTGTTACTCAGATAAATCTTTCGTCATACAGGTTGTAGAGTGATGGACTGTGTGAATAGTTGTAACGCGCTTATTTTATATGGACCTTTTTATTTTTATCTTTCTTTATTTCTTATGATATTTCTGCCCACTTTGAACAAATTATTATGCTGCCGGCTGTGTACTTTGAAAGTGTAGGTGTGTGTTGAAAGCACGTTCCCATATGACTTCTGTCTGGCACGCTTTTATGATATTTGAATAATTTTATAAGTATGGGGCATATGTACTTACATGCAAAATATGAAAAGCGATTAATGATGTTTACGCAGTTTTTGATGGAACGCATATCTGATAAAAATTTTAACGCAGAGAGAGAATAACTATCATTAATCCCCACATTTGTAACATAGTTTGAAATAAAAAGTTATTTCAATTGTTATTTTAATAATATATATATATATATATATATATATATATATATATATATATATACACATCCAGTTTGATCAAACGCTTCACGAATAGATGATGGCATGTTGGCATATATATATATATATATATATATATATATATATATATATATATATATATATATATATATGCGTTTCATGTATATCTCTAAATATCGCCTTATTTGAATTTTTCAAATATAAAGCCCCTAAGTTTACTTTCTTGCCTTACTTATTCAATGCGTTTTCCATTTTACACGAGTGAATATCATTATTTCTTGTTCTAACTCAATGAAAAACTTACGATACACATCAATAGTTCTTATTTATTCTTTGCTGTTCTGTTTTCGATGTATAGGCGGCCTAGCTAATACCTCCACTTCACCTGTCTTTGGGGATTATAAGTTACCTTTTTATAGTCTTGAAAATCAAGGTCCTATTCAGTTATCATAAACATATGTAGTCAAAGTGCAACACGCTGCACACTTAACAATAGTCAAAATCTTTTCCAGTGTAACGAAACAATTCAGTTTTTCAGGTACTTTTGCTTTATAAATGTCAATATCATACTGACTTGAATGTGGAAACAAATCTCCCCAGACTTGTTACATTTCGTGATTGAAAATTCTTGGTCACTTGATGAGAGAGTTGTTATCAAAGTGCAATATCATACATTTTTACTTTTTTTCGAGTCTGGATGTGATTGTATTGGGCTTTTTATTCGTGTACAAATAATTAGAGATGGAAACCGAAAATAAGTAAAAAATAACTGAAGTTTAAAAGAATTGGAGGGAAACAATTGTTTTCGCACAACGGATTCTTTGTATCTAATTAGAAGTCAAATATAAAATATGCTTCAGCAGAAAATGGAAAATACAGTCGGGCTGTTGTAAATATTAGACGCATCAAGAGACATTTCTCAACTGAAATATACAAGATGCTGTTTTTATTCTCACTGAAACCATTGTTATTCCTACTTGTGCGTTAATTAATTCAACCAATACAATTTGCTTTCATGTCCCATTAAATAGGTCGAATACAATATTTCACAACTCTCTTAAATACTTTTACGATTTTCAACGTCGAAGGCAACAATGGACTTTTAGTTTTCGCACTCATAACAGTTTTGTCCCAGTAAAATACACATTCAGTTACTTGCACAAGATTAAGAGTTAAAATAAAGTCATAGTTATTACAATCTCAAGAATAAGGTGATCAATGTATTTTAATTAATGACTTTTACTAGAAATCTATTTCCTGACATGTTATGGTCTTCAAGTATTAGTAAGAATCTTCAAATATATTTTCATAGATAAAACAGTGAAATTTTAGTGATTAAATGTTATTCTAATTTCAATAAAATATATTTTATCGTACAGAAAGTAAGTCTTGCAAAATAACTTAAAAGTATTGAAAATGACGCTTTTTATTTAAAGATAACATCTACTTAAAATCATTCTGTTTAAAATATTTGCTCCATATCAATAAGACAAATACTTTGTAGAATTTCTTCGTAAAAGTTTGATTTGCTGTTCATCACTGTTTTAATTCTTATATTGTTCCTTAAAAATAATAATTCTACTCGGCATCCTTAAGTCGATGAAGAAAAATGTTTTTCAATTTCAAGATTAAAAACAGACGCCTGTATTGTAGAATAATGTTGGGATAATTTTCCTCCCGTTTCCCCAATTAGTATGCACCACGCTTGGCCGATCATGTGACCCATAACGGCCAATAAGCAGAGTCCTGTTTCAACAGACGCGAAGGAGGAAATATGTGTTTCTGATTTCTGAGTAAAGACAGCTTTTTGCAACGTCTATTTTATTTTACTGCGTTGAAAAGAAGGCATGTAACGCATTTTTACACTTTGTTGGCATATTTTTTTTATTTTTGTGTCTTCTGTCTATTCGTATTTTTGTTCGTGTTATAAAGGATTAGCTAAGATATCTGCTTCAACAGCCAGATATTTGCAAAGCTGTTCAACATTATCTCACCCAATATTTTAATAATTACTAGAAACAGGGAGAATTTGTCACAACTTTTGAACGGCTATTTCTGCGTAGATTCCAATCTAGCTTCAGATCGTAATAATGAGGACGAAGGCAGACAAATATTTTTTTACAGTGCTTGTCGTCTTCATATAATAGTCCTTATAAACTGGGTTGATAACACACCTATTGAAAAGTTGGTTGAAGTAGCAGACATTATTTTCGTAGAGAGAGAGAGAGAGAGAGAGAGAGAGAGAGAGAGAGAGAGAGAGAGAGAGAGAGATCTCTCCCGTGTGTTGGAAGTACAGAAACATGTGCAAAACGATATGGAGAAGTATTTGGCTTGTTATTTATACGGGACCAAGCAACAGGTATCCATTTGCCGGTGGATAGTGGCGCTCAGGTATCTGTCATTCATGTTTCTGAAGCAAACAAACATAAGGCATCACACAATTTTACTCTTAAGTTAGTAAATAAGTCTCTGATCAAGACTTATAGTCAGAGGTATTTGCAACTCAATCTCGGCTTATGCTGGGACTCATTCATTTTTAATAGTTGTTGATGCTTATAAGGTTGTACTGAGTCTCAATATTCTTCACAGATATAGCTTGATTATAGACATTCATATACAGTTCTGAATAGACTCTACAGCATTTCTTGAATAACTGAGTTCAGTTTGTAGTACTGTTTCTGCATGCCCATCGGAGCGAATTCTGTAGAGGATCTACTTTCCTTAAACTGTTGGATGCAGATGTTACTTCACATTCACATCACATAGACAAAACTGGCCTTCCAATCCACGGTCGTTCCAAGAGACCAACGCAAGACAAAACTGACAAAAAGGGAACGTCAATTCAAGTCGGAAGTTTTTTGCCAATTGATGAGGCTACTAGTTTGCAAGAAAACACATGACTTCATCACTCATACCAAATGAATTGGTTAGAATATTTTTAAGACTTCGCACTGTTGTAAATAATGAAACGTATTGTTCATTGTTTATGTTGAATTGTTTTATCCTTCATCTGTCAGGACAACATGTTTTTGAACCACCTGAAAAAGTTTTGCCTTTAACTTCATTCATGAACAGGTTTACAATTTGGTAAATCACCCGTCTTGCCAGAGCCTTAAATAGGTTTATGTACCTAAACTTGTGAAATATTTTACTCATGCATAGATCCAGTGACAGGACCCAAAGAGTGTGAGTTCAATACCCGGTTAAGGCAGTGGAGAACTTGGAGAGGGATATTAACAGGAGATAACTGATAACTGACATCCACTAAAACATGGCACATGGAACTAAACAGTCTACCCCAGTGAGCGAAATAATGGGTTCAGTTCGACATTCCAACCACCTGAAGAAGGCCGGAGTGTACAACGACCGAAACGTTGTAATAAATATAGCGACAAAGATGAGGACAATAGTCCGAATAATGTAAATAGTGTAATGAAAATTACTTAGAAACGAATTCCAGAGAAGAGAATATATTTAAAAAAACAATGTATTCTTTTTATCTTTGTTCCATAAAAATAAGTTACATGAAAATTGAAAGAATAAAACGATAGATTATGTATATATCCCATATAAAAAGACGAGATTATGTTTTTGCGACGATGGGGCGAAATTTATTGAGATGCTCATTCCAAACTTATCTATCTATCTATCTATCTATCTATCTATCTATCTATCTATCTAATATTTTAGGTGTATACACGTAAGACAGAAAGAGAAATTCTACGGTATGATGGAAGGTGGAGAAATTCAATTAATTTTTACCAAACCAAATCTGGCACAATGTCACTTTTCTGGAGCTTTCAGGAAATATCGGACTCTTTGTAAATAGTTTATATATTATGATTTGACAATAAACGTAGCAATTGACGCAAATAGTTTCCGATTGTAGTATTCTAAGCACGAATGAAGTGAGACTTTGCGTTTGTACATTTTTGTAGAACTATAGTCAGTTTTCTATTTTTTTCACATCTGATTTCATTTTTACGTTGCTTGGGAGAATTTCTTTGTTTATCGTATTAATTAATCAGTGCCTATTCAATGTCGATTTTCAACAGATGTAAAGAAATCAGTATCACCAAAATGGTGGATCGGATTTAAGAAATTTATACTTTAAAAATTATTTGAATTTCGATAGGGTAAATAGACTAATGAAAATCAAGTATGTTTCTGATATATGCTAATCTTGTACTTTTCTAGGTTATCTCATATTTAATGTAATGGTACACATTGTGGTGTTGTAATACTTGAACGTTTACCATTTCAGAATAGGATTAAGTTTCTTAGACACTTCGGCACAAGGGAAATAAATTGCAAATAATTAAAAATTTGATCCTGCAAGAGATACAATAAAAATAAGGCATTATAATGATTGTTTCAAAATGCTACCCAGGATTAATTTTTAAACTAATTTTATATTTAACGCTTTCATTTGCATTAATAATATTATAATAGTATCCCAAAGTAATGCACTTTCAGATGATAGGTTCATAATAAATGATGAAAAATGCTTGATTTAACCAAAAGGTACGATTTCAAAAGTGTTTAGAATTTTCGTAATGAAGATACAATTTCAAAAGTGTTGAGAATTTTTGTCGAGTATCACAAATCAGTTTGTGCGAATAAATACGAAGACTGTTTTGTTCTTATGAATTCTAGCAAGAAAATAAGCGATTAGTAATAAGGTTAGGCGATAAGATGAGAATAACAGCGATTGATGAACAATGATCAAAAGAAAAGAAATATCGAAAAAACTTGATACTGGCATTAACGATTAAGCTATATTTGTAATCTACGTTAAATCGTCAGTTAGGTTATAAGCCCGAATAACTTCCTGCATCATTAACGTCATATTCAGAAGATACTCAACTGACCCAAATGCCCCACCTTTAATAATATGCCAAACAAATCTCGAATCTTAGTGGATCTTTTAGAACATGAAGTCTGCATAAAAACAAGTGTATCCATCGTTCTTTGGTTTAAAATAGCTCTCAACTCTCAGCGTTTTCTTTGACGCTTGATTTCATTTTGTGTGAATCGCAGTTTATGTGCAAAGTAAATATTCTTCTCTGCCTTTAGGTAAGAAATACCAAAAATATTTCTAGCCTGAAGGTTAGAGATCCGACACTCAGAGAGTCTTGATTCTTTGAAGTTGAAAAGTAGGTTAGACCAAAGCCCTGGCGTCAATGATTAAACCAAATTATCTTATTTCTTTCTTGAAAAACGCATAACAAAGAAACGATCTTGCGTTGTTTTCTCTATCATGCGGTAGTATAGATTTCCTACATTGAATAAACGACCTTGTGTCATATTTGGTTTCGTATGGGGTGGGGTAAATAAATACTGATATTCCGTTGAACGAATAAAAAAACAAAAACAAAATGGAAAGGAAAGGAAAAAATGGTGGATGACGGCTAGGGACCATTTCCCCCAATCAGCGCCTTTAAATTCTGCTCAATATATAGAGTTAAATGTACACTATGGTGTCAATGACCCGACTGAATGAACCAGGTGTTTTTTAAGCTAAAATTCACAGTAAAATGACTATTGTTTTGCATCTTGAATGTAAGTAAAATAAAAGCTTTTAATTGCTTTAAAAATCTCGAACATCCATGGTTAAAACGATTTATGAAATTTATTACACTTATCGATCCTTCTATTCTTACAGAAAATCTAATGGGAAGAACTATATATTAGAAGAAGACTGAAGAATACATTGGTCGAAAAGTAATGATGAAAAACCCAGAAACGATAAGCTTAATTCGTGTGAACAACTGCTGGAATAATAAAAATGCATCATTACAGGCAAAATATGTTTTCATTAAATTTCACCTTTACTTCAGGTAAACGGCTTTTAATATGTTGTTTGTTTATTTTTAAATCTAAAACCATTACCTGAATGGGGAAAGAACTATAGAAAAATGTTTTTATACTAACAAAAATGCTTGATAGTGAAAGACGGGCTACTAATATGTTTATTTTCACAAGACGCACATGTGCATTTTGTGGCATGTTGCGTGTTGCTTTTGACGCACATGTGCTTCAAATCTACTGTGGGAAATAAAACAAAAACATTCACAAAGAGGAACATTAATATTATTCGGTACAGCTCAAATTTATTTTATTTGCCAAAACAAATCATGAACACTTTATGTAGCAATTTATTAGGCTAACAATACATACATATATATGTGCGCGCGCGCGTGCGTGTGTGTGTGTGTGTGTGTGTGTGTGTGTGTGTGTCATAAATGTAAATGCTCCAAGGTAGCAATGAACGGATTAAACAACTAGTATTTGGCTGATAATTTTGATGCAACGAACCTAAAAATCATTGAATATTTTAAGATCAGTTTATATAAACAGTCTCATAAATAACACAACGCATTAGTCCAATATGGCGCATCCTTTTTTAAGTGAACTGACTTATAGTAGAATACTCCCATGAAGTACAATATATATTTTATTACATGAAACATTTTACAAAAAGTCACTTTTTTTTTTAAACATGCTTAAAAACCATTGCCGTAGGCTACCAAAAAACAATGTATCAAAGACCTTCTTTTTTTAAGCATTTAACCTCAAATCAAGGCGGGAGTGCGACTAGCACATAAGGGGTTACAAAGAGGGAGAGCAAGAGAAAATAGGCGCGTTTGAAAAGGATTGACTAGATCAAGGCATCAGAAGAATCGATTGACATTATATTTGAATAGTTGAAGACCATAGCCATCAAGAAGCAAGTTGGAGGAAAGGAGATCCACAGATTAGAAGTTCGAGAAAAGAAGATGTTGGAGTAGAAGAAAAGGCTACTTTTAATCGTTTCGACAGTGCTAGTAGAACGCTTAAATTTCAAGCAGTTTGGGAACCAGCGAAAGTAGCTCGTCGGAACAGTTGCCGTGAAAGTATTTGTAGAAAAGACAGAGGGAAGCGAGGTCACGTCTGGACAAAGTGACTGTAGACGAGATGCCAGACCAGGACCAATCACATTGCATATCCATCTCTAGATTCTGTCGAAGACCTTGAGACGAAAAGCGGGGGCTTCAGACCATATATGGCAGCAATATTCCATGCAAGGACGAATGGTTGATTTATAGAATGGATTCAGGCGAGAAAAAGTTTTGAACCAACTTTACTTCCGGTAGATGAGGCTATTGATTCAATGTATTTGTTTTCAGGTCTGCGGACAGCGTAAGACCAAGCAGACGCAGAGAGGCGCTCTCGTGGAGTTGGGCACTAGCCATTCTGATGGGAGGCAGGAAGGATTCTCTGTGGTGGATAACCACAGACTTTGGAGGTATTGGTTTATCAGCCATCCTTAGGTCAACCACAGACTGGAGGTCCTTTTCAAGACCAACGGCCAGATTAGTTTTGTCAGCGATACCAGGTTTACTACTGAGACAGGAATAAATAGTAGTGTCATCTGTGTAGATGTCTACTTGGGAGCTGATGACATCATCAAGATCGTTAATGAAGATCTGAAACAGTGTAAGACCCAGGATAGAGTCTTGGGGAACACCAGAGAAAGGAACTAGAGAAGAACCCGTTTAGGACGACTTCCATTTCATGATTTGACAGGAAGGATTGCATTAAGCCAAACAATCGTCCTGTAATGCAGTATCCCCGAAACTTACGAAGAAAGCCGGCATGCCAAACCCTATCAAACGCCTTAGAGATATCTAGAACCACGGCTTGAGCTTCGCTGTTATTGTGAAGTGCTTAGTAAACAAATTCAGATATGGCTGTGAGCACATCAGTGGTAGATCGGGCAAAGCGGAAACCATATTGCTTGTTAGAAAGCAGATCATAGGATGTAAGGTACTTCACTACTTCGGCGTTGATTAAAGCCTCGAAGACTTTACCGAAGAGTGGTAAGAGACTGATAGGACGGTAGTTAGATGGGTCAGAAGTGTCTCCAGAAAGACAGGGACAACAGAGGAGGACTTCCAACAGGCTGGAAAGCAAGATTCGTTGAGGCAGTAGTCGTATAACTTGAAGAGGACAGGAGCTAGTTCAGGAGCACATTTCAGGACAACGGCTAGTATCCCGCCCACACCGCTAGCCTTATGGGAATCTAATTTAGAGACGATGTTCAATACCATCGATGGGGTTATGTGCATCTCACTCAGTGGAGCCTCAATTCTAAAGGGGGGGGTAAGCATTGAATTGGATGAGAATTTCCGAGCAAAGCATTCAGCTTTATCAGCAGAGGAAGTCAGGACCTCAAATTGAATTAATAAAGGAGGTATTATGGATTTGTGTTGTTCAGCACGCTCTTGCAGAGACGCCAATAATCCTTAGAACCAAACTTGCGAGATGCAATACATTGCGTCATTCTTTCAGCAAATAGTAACTTTGCTTCATTGAGGACAAGCTTGCACTGATTACGAGCAGAGACAAAGAGATACAGACGGAAGAAGTTATTTCTATGGACAATAGCAGCTGAGCAAGGAGCTGAGAACCAAGGGTATGAGCTCTATTTAACTTTATATTTTCTTGAGGAGATGAAAGCTTCGATTCCACAGAAGGAGACCGCAGAAGCACATTTTTGAACGGAAAGATTACAGACTACATTTCAGGGGACATCACGAAAGAAATCACGGAACGAGTCCCAGTCTGCTCATTGATAACAGAAATATGTTATGTTGGTAGGAGGTTCCTTGCTGTGGGAGAAGTGGAAGGAGATGTTAACAGACACTACGGCATGGTCAGAGTTGCCAAAAGGACAGAGCTGTGTGGCACGACAGGACACGGCGGTGGTTGGTAAAACAGAGATCGAGAAGGGAAGCCTTACCGTCCTGGTTACTAGGGAAACGCGAGGGAAAGTCAATCATTGTGTGAGGGATTGAGTAATTGAAAAGGTAAGGATTTGTATGCCAGCAAGGTCAGTTATAGAGTATCTAAGCCACTTGCTATGGTTGGCGTTAAAGTCACTGAACACGAAAATATGTACAAACGGATGTAGAGAAATAGCCTTGTCTATATCATCGGAAATGCTAATGAGTACACCATAGTCTTGGGAGGATGGAGAGCGATAGAGGAAGAAGAGATAGCTTACAGCATTGAGGAGGGAGAGACACATGTATGAATGATCTGGAGATTCAAGAGGAGTTCCTAGTCAGTGGAAGATGGTCTTGGGTGTAATTCCCAGTCCATGCATGTGGGTTTTAGAGTCATTTCTAACGAGAGGAAGGTAACAGGGGATCGAGAAGTCAGAGGAGGGGGTTTGACGAGTTGAGTTTGGTCTCGCAGAGAGCTAGTATATCAGGAGACCATACTGCGGAAGTTGGTTAGAATGCCACGGATGTTGGAAATAGAAATGTTAAAGAGTTTAGGTGATTTTTTTTAGAGCTGGTTTAGGTTTACTTTTCTGTTTTTTTTATAGTCATGTTGAATTATGTTGGTAATGAAAAGACCTGAGATAATAGAAGCTGACGGTCGTCGTATGTGACATCGACAGAAAGAAGCTGGCGAAGCCTGCAACATAGAGTTGCCCACCGGAAGTACGTGCAGGGACACCCTTCCATGCGCGACATGTCACTACAAGCACCCCGATATTATGCAAATGTTGATTAGAGCAGCCGCTCAAGACGCTACGCAAGAGTTAGGGCTCCTAATTACCAGTCGAAACAGCAACCAGAGAACTGTCCACCTGGTACCCTCAGTATAAAGAGACGTTGTAGAGACTGCACATATCACAAGGGATTCACAACAGTACTACTGCGGCTGTGAATCAAGAATTGAGTTAATGTTCGGTGCTAGCATGAATGTTCAAAAGAGCTCATGTTCAAAGTTCTCAACAGAAAATAAAATAAAAAGAGGGGTAGATTAAATTCACTTATAGAAAGAACAATTTCGAAAACTAAAAGAATTAGTAACAGCAAAAAAAAGGAAGAAAAGAGAGAAAAAAAATTAAAAACCGAAAAGAACTTAAGAATGATTTAGAATGAAATTCAAAGACATACATACAAGTAAGCCTGCAAAAATAACTGAAAACACGTGGTTCTTGGACGACAGTAAAACTCGGAGTAAAAGTGGTTTATTTTTTATGCATCAGGTGTGATTGTCAACTCGCTGTCAAAGATGAGTATTTGACAATCCATTGTGCGTCATCGACAACGACCATTGCTATCTTTTTTGATAATGTTTTTGGACTGAGACACATTGAAATCCGTTTTTACAGTTTTTATATTTTTACAACTGGGAGCTAAGATTTAATCCTAAAGTATTTGGTTTCATGTTGTGTTAGGATCGAAACCAATAAGAACTGCCATTTTCATCTGGACTCAAAACAAGGCCGACATAGAGTTAATATAGATGAACTGAATCAGTTCTGTATCATTAAATTAATACTATGTGCGGCCAATCTTAAAAACGTTTTTGCAAACGAATGTTTTATTTTAACTAAATTTATCAGAAGTCAGTTGTCTGAATGTGCGCCCAAGTTAACAATAGTTTATTGTCAATTATTGATTAATTCCAGGCTTGTATATAAACTTCGTTTAACAAGAACATTTTAAGTTGATCTAATCATTTTAACCTTACACCGAGAAAGGAGACTCGTTTCGGATCAAGAAAAATGTCATTTCCCACATATATCAAGTTAATAATTGTTAAACTTACGACTCAAATTTAGATGAAAAATTACGCACGTGCACACACATACATATATGTACACACACGCACATGCACGCATATATATATATATATATATATATATATATATATATATATAGGGACAGATAAATAGTATATGTTGGTTAAGTTACAAATTATGTTACAACTTTAGGAAATTGTCATCAATCATTTTTGGTGACATAAAATTCTACCGTGTCTCAGAGGCTACACGTTGTATTGCTCCAGGATAGGGCAGAATGTGATCCACAGAATGATTATGAAATGTACACCGCTCAGGAAACAATGACTGCCGGTATCTAGAATAGAATAATAATTCGTTACATGAAGCAGATCATTTTCGTGTGAAGATTCTCTTCATGTCAAAAACTGAAACTGATTATGTCCAATGAGCGGAATCAAAATAATAACTGTAGAAGAAGAAGAAGAAGAAGAAGAAGAAGAAGAAGAAGAAGAAGAAGAAGAAGAAGAAGAAGAAGAAGAGCAGCAACAACAACAACAACAACAACAACAGCAACACCAGAATCCACTGGTAGGTACTAATGAAAGTTACATTAAATCTCATTACAACTTCATCATTCTTTCTGAACTGAAGCCTTTTAACAGTATTAGTAACAGTATTGTGTGATCGCCTAGCTACCGTATTTTGCTTCCTATAATATATCGATCCAAACTGCCCTACATCCTATAAATCGAAGGTCGGTGGTGGGAGTCATAAATTTGAAATGTTGGATGAGCGTCGGCTCCCCAGTTACATTAAATTCTGAGCCTTGTATTTAATTTTTAAAAAAAATGCTTCAGCTTGATTTGTGATGAATTTGTCACAATTAGTGAGGATTTCGGACTGCAATAAGTTTAGGTTTCAGTGGTATAATACCACTGAAACTGAACTTCTCTTCTAATTATTACATTCTAAATAGTTACCATAAAATTGGAAATTCTTTTAAGTAGGTGATGAATTTGTCATGATTAAAATGAAATATGCTGTTCAGTTTGCAAAATTAGGGATAGTGGGAAAGCCTATGAAGTACAAGGAAAAAAAACATTTTCTGATTTCTTCCTTCATATTTTTGTGAGTGTGTGTGTGCGTGTGTGTATGTGTGAGGGTAGGTTTAATGCATCGGAGCTTCTTATAAACAGCGAAATACAGTTATGTGCATTCAAATTTCTATTTGTTTCTTTGTGTCGGAGTTAACTTCTTATGCATAGCACAGGCAAAACAATATGCCCGCAACTTAATGATGTTAAAAGAATTTATTTTGCACAGCAAACATTTTATTAGCATAATCTTAATACACCTGAACCAATGTTTTTCATTAACCCAATAGTTAGAATATAATACAGTGAACATTTCAGGTTATAATTTAGCTAAGTCAGTCTATGGATTTATTGATTCACCATCAATCAGATTTCATAATTACTGAAGTTTTTGAGTGAAGTACTTTTTCTCTTTTCTTCTTGTTGCTTCAGTTTACTTTGTGTGTTTTTTTCAGTGGCCACAAGTTTGTTTTGTGGCCGTCTGGTAACGTTTGACAAAATGTTATTATTAGCAGCACACATCAACGATAATAGCAAAAAAAGCCACAACAAAGTAGTGAATTTAGTAAATAAGTCATTTGATAAGAAAAACATGCATCACATAATGAAGTAATGTATCTCAGGATGTGTCTGCCGCAGCATAAGTGTAATGAATATTGCATGTAAAAAAACGCACATTTTAGAAGTGAAGGAAAGTGTATACATTATAGCAGAAATAACCACCGAAACACCAGCCCGCTACAACTGACAACATGTCCGTCAATCATCGTCTAACCAGTAATTATCGAATGTCGGTATTAACAGACATGGGTGTTTTTACGTTTTTTTTTTTTTAATGTATTATTATTGTATTTTTTTATTTTTTTTATGTATTTATTTATTTTTTTTAAATAATGGTCTTGTCCGTATGTCTCGGTTGCTGGTATTGTAAGTAGTAGTGTCCGCGCCTGGCAGAGGCACTCAACCACTTAAATTGTCTGGCTCGAGGCTTAGTGAGATATCACAGCTGCTTCAGTACACCCGCACACAGCGTTCTTACTTATTTGCTCATCCGAGTAGATGGACGCATTATTGTTGACCACCCACCGTTCGTGATACCTTTAATATCAGCACAATAAAGATTCATGAGTTCATTAGTTTTTGACTAGTCACAGACTCTATCCTCTTCGAAACATGTTTCTTTTCATATCCTATCACATTTTTCATATTTTTAAATCGAGCTGGAATGGCGAATTAAAGTCTTAAGTGATTGCAAAATACTGCTCGATAAATGGAACCAAGTTTCGAGGACAGCACCGTGAAAAGTGCCATATATGAGTGTTGCGTAAAAAATACGATATATACGGGGCAAAATGCAGTTAAGAACATTCTAATATCGTTTCAAAATGTATGGCATGTACTGACAATACCATAGCATTCATTGAACTGCTTTGGAATATTTATGACATTTGATACAGAATTAAAAGAAAAAGAATAAAAAGATAACTTTTAAAGATTTTAGTAAACACTAATTCAGTTCCAAAGTTATGAATAGAAAAATCTATTATCCAGTTTGTGTAGTGGCACTTATGTCTTTGGGAAGACCTATTAAAATTAAAGATAGGAACATTTTTTGAATGTGCAAAAAATATCAATAATAAGACGTAAACTTCAAGTGTTTCAACGTGGTGACCATTACATATGACATATATTTTCACTAGGTTCTCCATACTTGTGGCCTTGTGCCAAACTAATCTATAATTAGTGAATAACACAAAACCGTCTTGTCAGAAATCCAGTTTCGCGAATCATTAGCCGTGAGTTAATCTCTGTTGATCACAGTTGCAACCTTGTACCAAACTAAGCTAAATAAGAAGTATTGAACGTTCTAGGGCACATAATGAGGAAAGACGGCTTGGAAAATTTGATACACACAGGACATATTCAAGGCAAGAGTGACAGAGGAAAGCAGCCAGTAACCCACTTATTATGTAAATGGTTGGCACTACAGGAAGTAAGAGCTAAAAACCAAAACTTAATAAGAGCTACAAAGGACAGGAAATTGTGAAGAGCCATGACTGCTTACGTACTGAAGGAACAGGAAGATTTTTTATTTATTAATCCGTCATATTTTTGATTTTTATCACTTTAAACGTTATTTATTCATATTTGAGTAGACGCTCCGTTTGATTTAAACAGTATATTTATTTTCGTCTACCGGCCTGAATATTCAAGAAAAAGATGCAACCTCTGACAGTATTCGAAGCTGAGTACCCTATTACAGTAGAAACTGTATATCCGACGTGCTTATAAACGACTTGGCCACGAAGGACGCTGGCGATATTTAGCCTTGCTTAATCTTAGTTTCTCGAATATTCAGGCCGGTAGACAAAAATAAATATAATGTTTAAAATAAACGTAGCGTCTATTCTATTTGAATATGGGTATCCACTAAAAATAACGCTTGTTCATATATATATATATATATATATATATATATATATATATATATATATATATATATATATATATATATATATATATATATATATATATATATATATATATAATAGCGAATATATATATCATATATATATCATATATATGTAATTCTAAAATAAATACGCTAAAATCCACATTCATCACTACCGTGCACCTAAAAATAAATACGCTTAAATCTCCGAATGACACCAATTCAGTCGGGTTTCAATCCTAGCTTGCGGCAACTGGATGTCTAGCCATACTGATGGGCTGCGAAACAGTCTGTCTGTGGATGACGTTATATATATATGCTAGACACTGTTGCACCCGTGATGTAAAACGTACTAACTAAAAATTTTCGTTTTATATTCTTAAAAAAATATTATAATTTGCTAATGTGAAAGTCTAGTATAGTATATGAATAAAAAGTTGCAGTACAAGAATGATAAATTATTGATAAGTTTTTGTAGGTATATTAATTGTAACTAGCATTACGAGATTTTCTGCAGAAAATTTCGTTGCTTGTTTACAAAATAAATTAAAATATTTTCTAATAAATTTCAAAAAACTTGAAACTAATAACAATAGTGCGTTTTGATATTTTCGTTATTTTTCCCGTCATTTTAAAATAAATATTAATGTAGAATTTCTTGATTATGATCAACGGAAAAACGTAAGAGTGAAGTAGAAATCCAATGTGCAAAAAAGCAACAATTGATTATTTAAACATCTTCAAGGGTCATTTTAAACAAAAATTGACTAGAATATAAAAACAATGAGCTATGTTATGTTTAAAGGAGATACATTAGTTTGAACATTGTAAAATTACAGTGTACAATATTGAACAAAATAGAATCAATAAACTTCCGTGTTACTTTTTAATATTAATTTATCGTTTTGTTTTTATCGTTATAAAACAAAAATGATGACCTTATTACCTTGGTCCACCACCACAAAAAAAACTTCGGCCTCTTGATTTGCCATACCAAACCCGTAAATTTTTATTTCTAACTACTAATTAAAAGAATTTATTATTTTAGTTTGTAATAAAATTAATGCGTTGACAATGCTCACCTGTGTAGCATTAGAAGTAGAAATTCATAGCCTTCCTCTTAGCTATTGAAAATAAACCTACAAGAGAATCGTTTTGTTGGCTTGAATAGTTATTAAACCCATCATCAGAAATTACACATATCGTAATTTAGAAACGATTATGTGATGTGCTTTTCATGAAATTCATAATTTTACAAATTGATTACTTAGAGAAAAGGCCCTTATTCTGGTCAGAAAATTTAGATGGTGTGTCTTACAGAAATGGCCTTGACAAAGGCACTTTACAGCTATTTAACTGCATTTACTGAAACGCGTACATGAATCAATACGCTATAAAGAAAAATCATATTCATTCAAATGACAATTTAATTCTGATGTATGCCAATTAGTATTTCGTTCTATTTCTATTTTTCACTTTTTTATTTTTCTCTTTCTTGCTCTCTCTCTCTCTCTCTCTCTCTTTCTAAATTCGTTTCTGAATTAGCATACTTTAAATAAGAATGTCTACGTTACATTTGATTAGAATCAATGATTTTCAGTTTGACTAATTCTACATAGTAGGTTATTTTTCATTTAGTTGTCGATTTAATTATCCTATTCATGATAAATGACAAATTAAATTTTACTCTTAAAGTTATTTGAAATGAAGCATTTGATAATTGTAAAGCACAATATTAATATATTATACAACGGCAAATATCTCTTGTGAAGAAATGAAATGAATCATTTAATAAAAATGAAATAGTATTATGGTAATAAACTTAATGGTGATCACTGTTATTTATCTTGATATTAGAAGTGGAAATTCACAGCCTTCCTCTTAGCTAGTGAAAAAAAAAAAACACCATTGGCCTAGTGGATAAAAGCGTTGGTTGAAGTAATCTCGTGACTTGAACCAAAGAGTTGTGAATTCAATATTTGGCCACAACAGAAGTGAACAAAAACTTGGAGAGTTAAGTTACTAAAGGGAAATAACTGAAACTGAGATATCCATGGAACGTGGAATTAGAACAATCAACTCCGGTAGACGAAATAAAGAATTCGGTTCGAAATTCCAACGAATATTACCTGAAGAAGACCGGAGCGCACAACGACTGAAAGGTCGTGAATATGACAATAAAGATGAGGACAACAGTTCCGAACAATGTAAATAGAGTAAATAATTATTTCAAATCAGGAAACAGCTATAGCTAACAGGTACCTTTATATTTTTATGAACAGGTACACGAAGATTTATGCCCTTATATACTTTTACTAGCAGGCTTCGCCCTCTCGCTATCTCTTTGCAAAGTAAGATATATTCATTACTTGAAATCTTTGAAACAAAAATTTTAAATGAACATTTCATTCATAAATTGGCTTGTTATAGTTAAAAAAAAAACTTTACAAATAGATGCAAACTTGTTGAAGGACAAGTAAAATGCAAATTTAAATCACTTCTTCTGCACTATATAAGACGATATTCCTAAAATGAACTATTTTTTATATGAAAATCAAAACAATCTTCGAATAAAAGATCATTAATGAAGGACAGTTAATTAATGGAATAAACTTTTTAAAAAATCAATATGCAAATTTGTTAAACCTGAGGAGTGATATTGCGTAGAAGTAGATAACATATAATACAGATATTGAGCCTTTACACATTCTGATGCTTGCCGGTCACAGGGGATCTGTCCCTGTGCTGGTGATGTCGCGGATGTGACTGGCTTGGACGGCTCTGAGCGGCTTGGACCAGCTATGTCTAGCTTAGACTAACTTGGACAAGCTATGACCTGTTAAGACCAGCGGTCCGAGTGAAGACAATCAGGTCCCCACGTTAAAAACTGACCTTGTGTCACAACCTGACCCAGTGGGGTGGAAGGGGTCAAATAATCTCCGTTGAATCGAATGGCTTGTAAGCCATCTATTTATTATCTCTCATTTGCGTCTGTCTTTGAGAAGAGTGCACTCAGGGGCGACTCTGTCCTTTGACGGAGTCGCAACATTATACTGAGAGGTGCCTAGCCCTGCGGAACAGCTGCCTGAGGCCGCGCCCTCTCATTGCACCAGGGAGAGTGATCGGTGCTCGTACCGAGGCCAGCGCAACCGATGGTTGCGTGGGCTGCGGGCAATTTTTGTTCCTAGTCTGCTTGTACGCGCTCGGGACCCCACCTTAAAAACTAAACTTGTGTCACAACTCGTCTTAGTGAGGAGACAGTGTAAATACCTAGTGTGTAAAGCGCATTCTGATACTTGTATTACACATTCTGATACTTGTCAGACACAGGGATCCGTCCCTGTGCTCGTAGTATCACAGCTATGGCTAGCTTAGACCAGCTCTGACCAGCTTGGACAAGCTATGAAAGCTAAAACCAACGGCCCAAGTAAAGACACTCGGGTCCCCACGTTAAAAAATGACCTTGTTTCACAATCTGACTCAGTGGTGGTAGTGGTGACTTTCAAGTAAATCACCGCTCTCTCGAGTGTTTTGTAACACATTATTTATCATCTCTCAGTTGCGCCTCTGTCTTTGGGCAGAGTGCTCTCAGGGGCGGCTCTGTCAAAGGACAGACTTGCAACTGAGGAAAATTCTACTGAGAGTTGACCAGCCCTGGGGAAGAGCTGCCCAAGGCCGCGCCCTCTCATTGCACCAGAGCACCAGAGAGAGGCCAGCGCAAGCGACGGTTGCGTGGGCTGCGGGCAATTTTTGTTCCTAGCCCGGGTGTACGCGTTCGGACACCCCAATTAAACCGACCTTGTGTCACAACCTGACTTCGGGTGGGGAGGGTCGAGTAAATGCCAAATTACTATAAAATAGAGCTGGGGCTTTTTAATCTCACAATTCCTACGAGAATTGAGCTCCATTTTCGCATTTATTAATATAGATTCCATATGTTTTACTTAATTAGCTATTACGTTTCTCTAACTCTTCAATTGTTGAATGTATAACTAATTCTAATTTCTATTTTCCCATCTTTACACTATATTAATTTTATCTTATAAATTGTCCACTGTTCTGTCACCCATGAAATAAAAATATTTTTTGTACGGAAAATAAGGATCTACGTACATCAAATCGTCTGTAAATTAAGTGGCAGCAGAAGAATTATCGCTGAACTTTTAAAAGGTAAGCCTAAACATTAATTTAATACTTAAATGCAGCGATCAATTTCGAGTTCTTCTGTAGTTTATTGATGTCTACCGGATCTATTCCTCCCTAGCTATTTTGATGATGGCCAAACCAAGAGTCCTCCACAGGAGCTAGCTTAAATGCTGCCCAATAGGGCGGCTTTCAAGTTAGCTTAAAATTTTAGCTAGATTAACATTTTAAGCTAGTTGCAGTTTTGGATACAAAAGGAAAATAAGGGTTACTCCACTTGAAAGCAACGATAATGGCTAGTATAATATATTTATATTTTTAACCTCGCATAATCTGGCAACCCTTAATCTGAGATCAACGAAAACTGTTCTCTGCGTTTATCTTTTCTAGGGCTTTGAATGAGCAATGAATCATTGAAATTGAAACAGTGCGAACGGAGGAGTTGCTTGGATACACACACACGCACAAACACACACGCATACACTGTACTTTATATATAAGATGTATAGATAGCCAGAGGCGTATAGCTTATATTTTTGATGCAAAGATAACCGAATATGTATAACTCTACATTTGACGTACGATACCCAAAGATTGATTGATTTTTTACGGCTTTTGAAGATTATTTAAGGTAAAAAATATTTTTAGAATGTAAGAACTTTTTGGAGATAAAAATGATTTACTGATACAAATCCTACTAATTAACCCACAGCTGGGAGGAGAGGAAGTGGATTCATATCTTTTTTAATGGTATTTGCGCGTAAGTGAAGTTAACGAACACAATTGGAATTGGAACTTGGATTTTTGATTTCCAGTTCCGAGATATTATCGATTACACTACAAGACACATCCAAACTTACAGCACCTGGTATCCCCAAGCGGTCATCCATCTAGGTACTGACAAGGGACAATATTGCTTAACTCCGATGATCGTACGAGAACCAATCTTTCAAAGTGATATGGTCGTAAGCCAATTAATGTACTTAAAGGGAAAGTAAATGCTAACGCTAGCAGGAAAGTAATGTTCGATTTCAAGCTACCGGACAATGTAGGTAAGAACAAAAATATAAATAACTATTGATGCTGATACATTTGAATTTATTCTCAACTAATGATGTAGTTATTAAACCTTGGTTTATTCCAAAGGCTTTTCTCCTCTTGTTTGTTGTAGCCACAAAGTTTCGACTGTTGTATTCATCGGCTTTCCTCAGGTACTTTCCATATCTGTTAACCCCTGGAAATTTAGAGCAAAATTATGTTTCGGGTTAAACTGGAATCTGACACTTCCTTTATGGAGCGTGCCAGTATCCTAATCGACAATCTAATGGACATGTTGACATTCTGTGTACAAACAACACACTTCCAATTAGATTCTGACCTATATCAGCAGAAAGAAAGCATAGCTATGGGATAACCATTGGCTGTAGTGTTAGCCAACTTACACAGGAAATACATCCAGAATATGGCTTTAAGATTAACACCATTGATGTCAACATCTGACTGAGATACATGGATAACACTTACGTAATATGGCCGATGTGAAATCAATACGACCTTCAATACAGATCACGAAATGGACGATAAACTAGCTTCCCTGGATTCACTAATAACTGAAACAGAACAAAGTTCATGGTATCCATATATGGTAAGCTAACATTCACCAGGCAATGTCTGAAATTCGATTCCATCATTTAAACAAAGGGAAAATTCATTAAAAACAATTAGTAAAACCTCGTGAGCAATAAACCAAGCACATACTAGTAAGAATTGACTAGTATTATGAACTGCTATGCAAACATAACATCAGATTTCACGGGTAGAGGTACATGAATGGATATTAATAGTAAGAATACTGCCACAGTTGTATCGGAAAGGATTCAGATAACCTGATATATAATATCAGGACAGTATTTAAAGCAGTGCCATTTTTTAAAAAGATTTGTCACCAGAACCAAGATCTCGATAGATGAGAAGATGATCAAGAACAGATTCCATGCAGTTTTGACAGGAGATATATAACTGTTATGGTAATTTACCCACGCACGCATGGACTCTCCCAGCTATAAATAGGAGCAGGTACTGCCTTTCGAAGAGGGAAGTTTTTAGCAGTCAGCTCTGACAGTCGGACCGAACATTCTTGCTCTCGTTTGTATATGTTTGTATTAATGTTTCTGTTAATATATTTGTTTAACTCAATTCCCCTCTCTGTGTCTTTATTTCTGGCCCTAACAAGGCCACAAAAATAACCGATATCAATCGTCATATGAAAGTTAGATTTGATGAATATTATTATGGTGAGATACTATGGAATCAGACATGAATTATTCTGTATTGAGGAAAAATAAAAATAAAGTTAAAATAATGGATAAAGAGCAATAATAGAAGATAAGAGAATTGAAAAGACAAACGTAAGTCCTGGGTTCTGGCAATCACATCAGCAATTCTAGTATAGAATTGGGCATCATATGGAAGCCTTTGATTATGAAAGAAGAGACATTACGTTTAAGTCTCCAAAGTTCCACTATCAGATACTGGCAATGAACGAATGGATATAAGTATACATTATACATGTAGTTTACGTGGTGGTCATGAGTTCTGTTCTTAGATCAAGCAGTGGAAATTCGTATCCACTGATTCAGTTTTTTACAAGGATTAATTAACTATGATAAATTATACGAATTATTTCTCTTTGTATAGAGAGTGGAATGAAAATAACCAGAATGAATTGAAAAAGGATTTGATTTGAAATTCCAAAAAGAATACCAAGGAAACTGAAGAAGTCAGGAGAGGATTACAACCACAACATTTTACCTAAAAAAACTAAGATTTTGTCCTTTCAGAGGAAGAACATTTTATAATTAAAAAAACATGTGTGATCTACGCGATTAACTTTCTCATTTTTTATATATAAGCAAAGAATTAATCGGGACCTATAAATAATGTAAATCTGCATTTTTCGTTTCTACTCAACATTGATCTTCAAAGATTTAAATGCAATGTCAATCGTTATCTTCTGTCATGTTAATTCCTGTACGTGTATTGTTCTCTTTCTTTTTAATCTCACACCCTGTAACCCCTTGTGTCTTAGTGATTTTATTGCCTTGTTTCCGGTGAAATAGTTAAAACAATCCTGTGAAATCTATGCAGTTAGAACTTTGAATCAATATAATCATAATAAAATCGGAGAATTCAAGAATTGAATTCTATTGGATTTTATAGTTTTTTTTAAATTTAAAACCAAAATGATTGGGAGTAACTGAAAATACTCAAGAATCAACAATAAGGACTGAACAAGAAAAACGGCAATCTCAAATTGACAGCAGGAAAAGGGTGGCGCAAATGCGGAACTTTCATCAAAAAAAGTTTTTTTATTTACTGTTTTGTATGATATTTTTGTAGCTTTAGAAGAAGAAGAAGAAGAAGAAGAAATAAAAATAAAAATATGGGCTAAATTACTGATTTTATCCTAAACGTGAAAGGAAACTTTACTAAATATAAATGACAGTTGCCCTTATAACTAGTGCAATGTTTATATTGTCCAAAACAAAACAAAATAAAACAAACCAGCAACAAGGACTACAGCAATAAATAAGAAAATTTGGAACAAATAGAATTTCAAATGAAAATCGTGATCTCTTAAACCATGACACGGTAAAATATGGTAATAAAGAAAAGAGAAGTTTTAGAATTCTGAGAAAACTTGTTGTCTCTTGATTTCAAACAGTAACATTTTGTGGCGTTTCAAATAATATTTCTAAATAAACTTTCAAAAAGGTAAAAATATTCTGAATATGGTGCTAAATATTAAACTTCAGAAGTAAGACATTAATATATTATTTGTAAATGAAAATCTGGTGGCTAAAATACATTTTAAACCTTTAAATCCTTTAAGGAAATATTCAGTTTTACAGAAAATTTTCCTTTAATTTCCTAATTAATTATTAATTCTGATTTATATTTTGTACCACGAGTCAACGAAATAAATAACAACAAAAAGGCAATTATATTTCTAATATGCATGCTTTGTATCTCTTATATGTACTTAGTCATCTATTTTGAAATTGAGATATGAAAAAGTAGTTGGACAAGGAGGGAGTTGAGACAGGGATTTTTACAAAACGTGTAAAGAGATAATTTCATTATTGTTTGTATAGATTTAGGTCTTTTTTTTTAAGTGATAGCTTTTATGGAAAAAGTGAATGAATACCTGCCTTAAGAATGTGACCTGAATGATTTAACTTAAATCTAAACTTTCTATTTTATTTATTTTTTGTTGCGTAAATATTATAAGTAGTTAAACAATAAAAAGTAATCTGGTAATAATTTAAAAATTTACACATGCCTATACATACATGCATAGATACATACATAGAGGCACATACACACAGAGTGAAATCATTTCAAATTGGGAAAAGATCACAAGAAAAATTATTTTTACTTGCTTTTATAATATTGAATTGAAAGCTGTGAGGAAATACCAGAAGGAAAACATGATATGAACGTAATTGAATGATTTAAAATCACAAACATCAATAAAGCAAGAATAAAAACGTTCATAAAATTTTTAAGCCTCCGTTCTTGAAGATACTTTTGAAAAATTTTCAATACTAAAATGAACAAAAAAATTCTAAGAAAAAGAGAAGTATTGAAAATAAGGAAAGAAGTAAAAGGTGAATTTTTGCTTTGAAATAGAGTAGTTTGAGAATAGAAATGTTTATTCTAACAAAATACCCAAGTTAACATTCACAAATAGGAAAAATATCAGTTGTTTTCCTTATTTCGGTTTGAGTAATAAAATAGCGCTCTATGTCCGCGTCAATCGAAAACTTTTAAAAGAAAACCCAATAAAAATAATGAAATCCATCTAAACAAGTGAACGTAATATGTCGAATAAATTAAGTTTCCACAACTTGAACGTTCTAACAAAATAATTAACTGAATAGTTTTTGTGCACGTAATGACCAAGTTTGTGTGAAAATAGTTTTGATTTATCGTACCTAGATAAGTAATTTAATACTAATAGTCTGTCACGCCTACATTCCTGGTAGACAAAATGTTGGAAATCTTTAATTTTCGAATGCGATAATTTAATTTCTTTTTCGTTTAATAATGGAATGTTTAAAACATCAAAGACTTTCAGAATAACATGTGAAAAAGTTACTTGAATTACTCAAATTATGTTTTCTTTTGTCTAATAAATAAAAATAAAATAATTTTCTAATGCTGAACACAAATCATGGTAAGATTGTAGCCATTTTTTGCAATTATTTTAGATAATGCAAAACTCTGTCAGTATATAATACATATTTTCTGAACTAATCTACCACTGACACATGAACCTGGCTTTGAGGTGTAGTTCGCTCAGTCCAACAAATATATCTACCCCACCATCTATGTATAAAACTTGTCTTTAGATTGATTATTTTTTATGTTTTATCAATCATTTGTGTATTATTTGAAGACAAAAATTATTTTGGATTGCAAGAATAATTCCTTTTATGCGAGCGAATATTGCATTAACAATTATTACAGATGAAAGTCTTACAATTTAGCCCATTACTGGAGGAAGAGGAGGAGATGGGTTCGTACTTTTTATCAAGGGTATTTGCACGTAAGTGAATGTAACAAACTCGACTAGAATTCGAACTCAACACTCGAATTTTTCATTCCGAGTCGCTATCCATTACACCACTCGTACATCAACACGACTTGCCTTTAGAAGACAGACACTTTTGAAAACTGTTAAATTATTGGTTAGATAATTTTTATATTGGTTTTCTTTATAATTTTGAATGCGTGTTATCATATTGTACTGGAAAATATATTTGTACCGAATCACCGCTTGTAAGATAGTCTCGCCCAAAGGAATGTTTCAATACGAAGTATAACTAAATTGCAATGAACTTTCAGTCATGGATATCTGGATCGTTGGGACAGATGTACACATCTTACTGATTTGTAGAACATTAAATCGATAAGGTTATCACGGACGGAAAAAGCCACTACTCAAGAAAACACATAAGAGGATCGTTTAGCATTCGATGAAAACTTTTTAGATCAGTCATATTAATAATTGAACACAGTTATTTAGTCAAAGGAAACAAACACTGAACTTTTAGGGCAAAAGCAGTAACATTACGTTTGGAGAAAAACGAGCAACATGCTAGAGAAAGAATACTACGCCGTTAGGGAATCATACTGATGGATACATCATTTTATAATATTGTTGATTTAGAGCAGCAGGCAGGGGAAAAATCATCAAGATTAGGGGGAAAATAGATTCGCTAAAATATGAGTCCATTCTTTCGAAAGATCTTTTACTCTCGGCTATCCAACTTTGAAGTGATTCATCTTCCAATATTACAACGAACTGAAACATACTTCGAAAACCTATTCAGAATAGTTTTAGTTTAAGTTTACGTTAATGAAATTACTTCAATCGCTTAATCTACATCACGTCGAACATTTTCGATCGGAAGACATCGAATATGAAAATTATGTAATGATTCTTTATTGATGAATGATTGGTAATACCAGTCGCAAGATGCAGAAGCTTTACCGAAGGTTCTAGAAATATCTATGAGCAATGATCGATGCCAAAGGAACATGGACTATGTATTAGTTTCGGTGGTCGAATATGCAGTAATCATTTACTATAAAGTATTGATAATTAAAGAAATAAAATAATAATAATCATTTTCTCTTTTAGCAGTTTGTGCCTTTAACTGTTTTTGTCATCAAATCAAATTGGGATTGCTTAAGAGAAAAGTAAAAAAAATAATTTAGAGTCAAATACTTCTACGTACAACTGTATGCAGAAACACAAATATATCTATATCTATATCTATATATATATATATATATATATATATATATATATATATATATATATATATATATATATAAATATATATATATATATATATATTAAATTTGAGTATGTAATCCCGACAGAGTTATAAGTTATTGACAGTTGTAAAAAACGTCCATGAAAATATGTTTCGAAAATAATATCCGATAATGCATTTCGCCTATATGGCTTCCTCAAATGAATAATGAAAAATGTTTTGCATGTGTATGCATTTGTGTTTGTATAAAATAATTAAATCTTAAGATTTAATTATTTTAAACACACATAAATATTGTATACAGGAGCAAATGGTATATAAATTGTATATTATATTATATATATATATATATATATATATATATATACGTGAGTGTACGTTGAAAAGCTTTCGGCTCAAATCATTTACATATATATATATATATATATATATATATATATATATATATATATATATATGTAGGTGTATACGATATTAAACTATGATAAATATACAATGGAATGGTCATATTGAGCTGATAAGACAGTCTTGGAAAAAATTGCTTTTCAATTACCCAATAAAAAGTGTATAATCTTTAGTTAGTAAACAGGTTATTATGTGCATACACACACACGCATACACACACACATATACATACAAATATAATTATATATATCTATATATGAAATTAATGTATTTTTAATCTGACTCGGTAGCCTTAATTCACACTAAATTCACACTATAAAAAAAAACAGGGCGTCTACTCTGTATGGGTATCCACTAAAAATAAGGTTTGGAATAAAAAGAAATTATTGTGGAGCAATAAATCGCAGCTATTTGAACAGTTGATATTATTATTATTGTTATTGTTGTTGTTGTTGTTGTCATTGCTGCTGCTGTTGTTGTACATACAAGTGAGTAAACTGAAAAATGTTTTTTGGCTGTAATATTTCTATGAAATTAGTTATGATGACATTCCATATATATATCATGCGTATTTATATGCATTTCTGTTTATTGGGCTTCTTTCTCCAATGCGAAGTCAGCCTTGAGAAAATGAATAAGATAGGATTATGTCGGTCTTTGAGGGCCTCTTTACTTTGAAATTCAGAAATCCAAATCCTGATTTTATTTAGAATTTAACACTAGCATCTGGCACCGATAGAAATTAGGTAAATATAAAATGACATCGCACACACGCGCGCGTGCGCGCACACACACACATATACGCTATTATATTGATATATACATGTAAGCAAATAGACATTCTCACTTATATATTATATTGAGAGAATGACAGACACGTTAGATTGATTATTATTTGTTATTGTCTCAATAAATTCTAGAATTTAAATAATAAATCTCTATTTCTTAAATATATTACTATCAGGAATATAATGCTATTGCCATTTTGGAATTATTATTATTATTATTATTATTAACAATAATAATAATTGAAAAATCAAACTGTTACTATACAAAAAGAAATTATTCAATGTAACATCAATATAATATAGTATAAATATTTTATGAAAATACAAATGATATATCACACATGGAGTATTTCTTTCATTGAAGGAAGTAAATATACATGATTTAGGCTGAAAAATCTTTTTGTTGTAGGATCATAGTTGGCCTTTTTCACACAATATCATTAAATACTACATGTTTAGTGAGGGTAAATTTACATTAATTTTACAATGTAGATATTGTAATTACGTACTCATACAAATACAGGCGCGCGTGCACACACACACACACACACACACACACACACACACACACACACACATATATAATACAAGAATCATATTTTTTACTAATATAGATACACATATGTGAAAAAAAATATTAGAACCACAAACTGATAATTTTCCCCCGACATAAAAATATAAAACTTTTTATTTGGGACAAAAATTATTGAAAGTTATTGATATTAATTATATTCATTTGTTATTATATCTTCTTATTAATGTTAAAGTTTCTCTTTTCTTTATAAGAATAAAGTTCAACATTTTTAGTAAATACCTTAGTTATTCTCATAATTTCTATTAACCTACAACGCTTACAAGGAATAATAATAATAATAATAATAATAATAATAATAATAATAATATAAACATAACAAATACCACTACTGCTATTGATTAAATCTAGGAATATTAAATTATTTGTCATCTTAACTTTCTAGTCCTCATCGACATCGTCACAAAAATATTATTATTATTATTATTATTATTATTATTATTATTCAGTGGCTTTTCATAACAGTAGTAACTGGTGGCTTTAACTGGGGATCAAGGATCAAGTGACAGCACATCTCTTCAGTCACCCCTTAGTAGTCTTGTTGAATTTAGTGATACTGTATTTTGGTTGATTTCAGTTACAATTCTTACAACCATTTATCCAAGTTTTCTGTAAGGAGTGGCACAAATGTCAATTCTATGTTCTATAACATTTTTCATTTCTCTGGTGAGGTCCCCATATTTCTCTAATTATTCATTGTTTTTCTTTTGTTTTTGTTTTTTAATTTTAGTCTGGTATGCAAGAACAGCAATTTCTGCTTGTTAACGAAATCTAAATTTGAGATTCTGATCTGAAATAAATTTTCCTTTTGCATTCCAAAGAATATTGTTTTTTTTTTAATTTTTCAATTCAGCTTCTAGTTTGCGCATTATTGCTTTGAAGTCATATCCCACTAATTTGTAAAATTACAATTGAATATACTTTTCCTACCCACTCATATCTGTTTTTATGTCTTCTAAGATAGCTTTCTATATTGGATTATTAGATATTCGAAAGTTTCAGTATTAATGTCACATTATTATTATTATTATTATTATTATGAAGAATTCCTTGACAAGAATTTGTCTAATTATTATGATGCATATTGAATCCTTACATAAGCACTTTATGACTTTCGCTGAAAATGAAATGACATTACCAACTTAATGTTTTTACAACATTTTTTCTTTCTCTTCATATTCTATATTTCTCGGTTGTTTTTTCGAATTCACTCGATGGTCCGCGAGAAAAGCGAATTAACAGATTTTGTTTTCTTTGTTTACGATGACGCGATTATTACTCGATGAGATTTCCCACCAAAACAAAAGTATTTATTTTATACTTCACATCAAGCAAATCATGTGAGCGCAAGATTATTCTTATATTTATTATTATTATTATTTATTATTATTATATGCATAGAGAAATAAATAAAACATTATTACATCATTTCAATATGTATATACCTCACTCTCTATTTATGTGTGTGTGTATGTATATATGTATGTATGCATGCATGTATGTATGTATGTATGTATGTATGTATGTATGGAGGATGGATGGATGTCTATATCAGACCAGATAATTACAAATACATACGCACATTCATTGATTTCCTTTTTTATAATCCCTCTTTATCAATTAAGCTCAATAAACCTAACATTTATAAAGATGATCCTAATGAGTATCTTTATTCTTTATTAATAAACAATATAAAACATTTTAATATTTTGATATTGATTCTATGGCATCGCAATAAAAATTTTATTGGGAAATAAGCATGGAGAATTTTCGAAAGTTTTAGTTTATTGTCGATTTGCAAGTAAAAAATGAAGTACAGCTACTTCCTATATTACCCGCTGAATAAACAATGAGGTTGATATAATGATATTGTAAAGAAGAAGATGAAGAAGAGGATGATGATGATGATGATGATGATGATGATGATAATGCTGATAATGGTGATGATAATAATGATGTTGATGATGATAAAAAAGAAACTTGCATAAAATAACACTGAATAATATATGTTAATTCTCTTAGGTGACAGTTAATGTTTGTATATTGTTTGCATTGTTAAAAATAGTGTTAGATATATTTAGTAATTTTTATCTTATACAATTTAAAAGTAAATTATTTAAATGTTGACTGATTCGTAACATGCATTCTTGGAATGCACCGAGATGAGTCGTCAGTGTTTGTAAAAGCTTCATTAAAAGTTTCACGTTTTTCAACATCAGACTCTTTCCGCCAGGTAACCCCGCTTGTTCTCAGCAAGTACAAGCCCTCATCTCGGTGGTCGTCTGCTACCTATTCTTCGGACATGCTTGTTTTAGCAGCTTTTCCGTTTTTGGTGGTTTTAAAAGTGGAAAATTTATCCGAAAGTCGTATGGAAGAATTTTGAAAATTTTCTTTTTAAATATACGAAGTGGTGCTGAAAATGTCTAGGCCTGATCATCTTCCTAAACGTAATTTATTTTGAAAACGTCGGTTCAACAATTTTTCAGCACGTATTCTTATATCTTGAAAATCTGTGGTGCTCTCCCGCACATACAAACACAGGAATATGTATGGGACTATATGTGGATAGGCAAAAACAAACAAAAAAACAGTTTTATTTCATTCTATAGTTGAGATTATAAAACTTAGAGAGTGACAAAAATAAACTAAAAAGATACTAAGATAACAACAAAGGAAATTATTAAGGAACAGTTTTTCTTGTGAGTCATGAAGTAGAATTAAAAATAAATTTTAGGCAACTGGAATTTGTTGATAAAACATTTTTGATTGCAAATTTTCCAGTTTACGTCTGTTGCAACTTGAACAGATGCAAAATATATAAAACCAATATAATAGCGGGAAAGAAGCGTAAAAATGCAAAAAAAAAAAAAAGATCAAAGAAATGTATCCTGTATCCTCTATCTATCTATCTATCTATCTATCTATCTATCTATCTATCTATCATTTTTAACGAATGTTTGTGCAAATATTATGAAACGAAAAAATGATAAATTTATCTTGCGATTATTTTCGCCATCATCGAATAAAAACTTTGAGATGTGATAATCAGAGAGAATTAAATTTTAAATTTGCCATTAGTTTGTGCTTAGCGCAAATAACAAACTTCATACAATTTCTCTTCAGACAACGTAACAAGTTATAAATTTGAAATAAATTTTGGGAACTTAGGCGAAGACGCATGAAAATGAAATACTTAGGAATCTACACATATAAACATTTTTTTAATTTAATTAAATTTTCTAATTAATTCGTTTGTAAAAAATTAATTTTCTAATCATTCTGTAATTAATAAAATTAGTACAAGTTAAGGTCTTGTTCAAAGCAGTCCCTTTATTTTGCAAGTTTTTTTTCTTTTGTTTCTTAAATTTACACTTGAATCGCAGACAATAAAACGTACAAAAAATACTTCAAATAGCAAAAAAGATGTCGATGTAGTGTTTCTTTTGATCATTTTAGAAAAATTTGATCCCATTTAATGTTTTCAAGAATTTGCTCCCAAACTGACTCGCACCATGCTAATTGCACTAAATGCAGGAATTTGTTGTGTTCTTTTTAATATGAAATGAAGTTTATATGACACGATTTCATCTCCACGTGGTCAATTAAAAGTATTTGAGTAATTTGTAAAAATATAACCTTTCAGTTAAAGTTATTTCAATATTTCTATCGTAACATAAAAGTAGAAAAACAGTTTTCCCCAGTCAATTTAATTTTAAAGTAATTAACAGTAACTTTTCTTATTTAGTTCCTTGGCAATAAATATAATTTACAATATATGGTAATTAAATAAATACATATTCAAGCTCAGTTACACATGCGAGAGATTGTTGTCTGTTAAGAAGAGATCATTGTATCATGAATAAATTCGAAAACGTGCAAAAAAACAACGTTATAAAAAGAAAGAAAGAAAAGAAAACCTTATTGTCGTCAACAAAATATACACAGAAAGAAATTCATAGAAATAAAAATGTGATGCAAACATGAAATAGCAAAAGTAAGTCTGACATTGAGATTGTCAGAGAGCATAGAAAAACGTAGTCAATGTCAGGACCACTCGAAAGATATCGAAAAATTTAATTAATGTCAGGATTACTCTGAAAAGAATATATGAAGTATTTCCAAAAAACCCAATCGAAATCACGGACTCACAAGAACACAAATCAATCTTGTATAATAAATTTCCGGTATTTCAATATAAATCATTTCCTTGTTTTTTTTTTTTTTTTAAATAACAGATGTTTCGATCAAAATGAAAACATTTCCATAGTTTTTTAGCGATAACTGCTTATTCAAATCTTATCATTTTTACAATACCAACGTTGAAATGACGAAGCTTATTTTTAAAAGTAAATTATTTAGAAGATCATCAATAACATTAAGAGAATTTAGGTTTTCTTTAAAATAATTAATGAAAATTACTTACAAACACATTTTGATGAAGGCAATATAAGCAACGCATTCGTCCTGTCTTTAATCGATAAAAATCAGTTATGGAAATTTAATTATTGTATATATACTCTGTGCAAAAGACATTTATGTTTTTCTTTTTTGCGACGATGGGCTGAATTTAAAAAGATATGCACATTCCAAGCAGAAAAAGCTAATTCAAATAAAAAATAATAAAATAAACATAAGTATATAAAATAATAAAAAGACGAAACATTTTTTAAAGAACAGAATGAGTCATGAATGTATCAATCAAATGAATATACTTATAAAATAATTAAATGCACAAAAAAACTAGTTGATAATAGCAATGCACAACATGAAAAGTTTTCTCTCTTTCTCACTATCTATCTATCTATCTATCTATCTATTTCGCATATGTGTTAGTTGTGTATTTCTTTTTCGCGCTCAATTCAAAAGACAGGAATGTTTACTTGGATTATCGGTGCACTACGATCTTCTTACTAGCATTTCAACACAATCAACCATGTCTCTCTCTCTCTCTCTCTCTCTCTCTCTCTCTCTCTCTCTCTCATATGGGAGAAAATATATGACGAGGCTTTTCCACACTTGCATACATTTTTCTCCAATATTGTTCATGATATATATAAAATATATAAATATATATTATTATATATATATATATATATATATATATATATATATATGTGTGTGTGTGTGTGTGTGTGTGTCCTTGGTTTTGATTTCAAAGGAGCTGTTGAAAAGTTAGTTCTCGTCCCGATCAAGAAGGAATTTTAAAAATAATTATGATGTTTAGTTATTTGTTTAAATTTTTTGGAAAAGTGTTGAACTAAAAACTTTTTATCAGATCCTAGAATAATATGTACTCAGAAATTCCCAAGAAATCTACAACTTATATCTAACACACACACACACACACACACACACACACACACACACACACACACACACACACACACACACACACGAAGCTATGCTGAACAAATCTCGGCTAGATGCATTTCCAATAACTTGACAAGTTGACCAAATATCAGATAATTTGTGGGATAAATGGTTCTTGGTAGGGTTTCCACAGCTTTGTATATCTCGTGTAATTGAGATAATTAGACTTTTAATCAATGAATCTTTCAATACGTAGTTAAATACGCACACACGTTCATATATATATATATATATATATATATATATATATATATATATATATATGTATATGTGTGTGTGTGTGTGCGCGCGTATGTGTGTGTGTGTATGTATATAAATCGAAAAAGAAAGAAAACTGTTCAAGTTCCTATTCCCAAATAACAAAACGCTTAAATTATTCATATCAACATTTCATTTTAATGTTTTCAATGACCTTGCGTTACGCATATATATATATATATATATATATATATATATATATATATATATATATATATATATATATATATATATATATATATATAACGTATCATATATACGCATATTTCTATAAACTAAAGAAAATTACTTTGACAATACGCTTATACACTTATCTCATTTTATACACACATATATTGATATATATATATATATATATATATATATATATATATATATATATATATATATATATATATTTGAGGGAATGCTTGTATGTATCTGTGTTCGTAAGATTACTTATTTAGAATGTGAGAGAGAGAGAGAGAAAGAAAGAGAGGGAGACAGGGAGAGAGATGGGGGTGAATTGAGAATTTCTTTGTAGAACTTACTTCTTCTTAATCTCAGGTCAGCTGATCGGACTTCACCGCGTCTTTGGCCTGACTGACTCTTCGAATTGACCGAAGCGTACACTGTGGATCCATGTGCTGTTAGCCCCAACAACAACACGAGCCACACGTGCAAGTTGCGAGCCACTATCGCCGACCAGTACATGGCACGTGGTTTACCATATCCTCACAGTAATAACTGTTGTTTGAGCATTTAAACAACCAGTAGTAGCAGCAGCAGCAGTAATCGATGTAGTAGTCGTCATTGAAGATGTTGTTTGAATTGTTAAAGATAAAACACCCATCAGTTTTTTTTTTTTTTTTTTTTTACCTACTGATTGATTCCGGGTTTTTTTTCTTTCAGTGATTGAAAGTTAAAGCTTAATATTGTTCAAAGTTCGATTCTCCTTTAATGAATATATTGTATACCTGTATTTTGTGTGTGTATATGTACGTATGTATGTATGTATGTATGTATGTATGTATGTATGTATGTAATCACCTGTATACAAGAACTTATATAAGTTCTCACCTGTCGGTATTTAATATCTATTATTATGTCAATATTTGTGAACAAATATTTAAAAATTCTCTTATTTTTTAAAATTACCAATAAAATGAAGAATAGCAATTCAACTAAAAAAATGAAGAATAGCAATTCAACTAAAAATATTTAATGTGGTAAGTAAATCAAAGAATATTTCTAAAGTCATAGATTACTATAAACATCTCTTTCTTTTCTCTGCTATTTTCACATCTCCATGTCCCAAGATGAACATCAGTTGTTTTTCTTTCAATTATTTCAGTCGATTTGTTCTTACTCGTTTAATTATATTTTTCCTATGTTTGTATTTGTTTTATTCATTTAAAATAAAATCTACTTAGATTATTTTTCAGAAACGTAACCGATCTATTTTTAATAATTATCGTATGTCATTAATGACAGATTTACATGTGGTAGGTAGAGGAATAACTAAGGAACTAGTGAATGGCCAAAAATATTGTTACTGGAAATGTTGATCTCATGAAGCACTTTTGTTTATAAACGAAATCCAATATTTAAAAAAATAAAATGCAAGAAATACTGAATCAGGTTCGTTTCTGTTATGAAGCAGAAGAATAAACGAGATAATCATTAAACTTCGAAATAAATTTTACATATTTGTGTGTATTTGGCGATTAACAAAGCAACTTTCGCGTTCAGCGCGTGCTGGTTTCATCACTTGACTAGTAGATTCCCCGAACTCCGACTACGGGGCACTGACAGGCAGTGTAATATAAGTCCCGATCTGTGCATGTCCGAAGTGTGGAAAGGAAGGAGAAGAAGTGTGTGTGTGTGTGTGTGTGTGTGTGTGTGTGTGTGTGTGTGTGTGTGTGTGTGTGTGTGTGTGTGTGTGTGTGTGTGAGGAGAGAGAGAGAGAAAGCGAAAGAGATAGTTTGTATGTATGTGTATGTGTGTGTGCGTATGATGTATATATATATATATATATATATATATATATACGTGAGTATTATGCGTGCGTGTCTTGAGTTCGTGCCTCTCTGTTTAGTGAGAATAGAAGTTTAAGAGTCTGTTTTCGCACGCATAAATAATCAACGCACTGAAGAATCCGGCCGCATTTGAACCCATGTAAAGGTGCACGTACATATAATTTACATATTTATAGTAATAGCGGAAGTTAGTGAGGAGAAATTTGGATCCGAATGGATGCGATATTCTGCATCTGTGCGTGTGTGCGCGAATTGATGTCTTATGCAGGTGTGAATGTTAGCATGATCATAGTGCATCATTTACAATTGATAATAAAATAATGTTATTAAAATTAATGATAATGAAGAGAGAACTTTAGCCTTAAATTTTCAATGTTGATTGTCAGATGATCGTCTTGGTGGGAAGGGACTACTACCATTGTTTGGACTAACATTTTGATTTTCGTGTGCTGTACATTTGTTTTTAAAATATATTGTTCATCATGTGTATATGAGGGTTTTTTTCCCGTGACTATAAAATATGCGCTCATATATTTTCTTCACAAATAATAGAAACTTTTACTAATATGAGTAACTTGTGACTTGGTTCAATAAACAACATGTGCTTGTATCATAACAAAACAAACAAACAAACTTTGTAATTACATAGACGCAATTTGCAGAACAAAAAACTTACCCAAGTTCTAGATACCAGCCCATCGGCTTGAACTTGAGTCAGTCTTGTTTATATTAACACGGTTAATTAATACTTTTATCAGATGAAGTATGACAGGCTGACATGTGATTTTCCGTAGGTTAGCATACACCAGCCAGAATCATATACGCCCATGCACTGGAGTGCAAAATCCATATGCACACCAATAATTTATTTAATCATGTCTCAACACGTATTTGTGTGCTTATATGGTGATATTGCCGGCTTCAGATATTTATTTGTTCGAATACAAATTGGTTGCATGGCACTTTTTGGGAGTTGTGGGGTGGGGGACGTGTATTGAGAACCATGTGCTTTTTCCAATTTATAGGTGCGTATGTTGTAATGGAATAATAATTACATCCTGATGACCGTGTGTTTATGCATATGTACATAGTTTGTTATCCAATGAATATTGTTGTTTTGAATCTTTAGATCAGTTTAAAACATGTCTATTAAACATCTACATAAGCTTTTTATTGTATGTAAATCAATTGTGAAGTCACAATCCTATCCGCCCTCCATGGGTCTCAACCGGAGTGAGCGAGGACATTTATTATTTGTAGACCATCAGAGACTTGACGTCGATAATAAGTAAACCACTACTAGCCTCGTCTCTTAATGGACCGCCCAATCTCGCAACTTTTATTTTCTACCAGTTTTTCACTGAAATCCCACAAATCACGCCTCCTTCCTTCCTTCCTTCCTTCCTTCCTTCCTTCCTTTTCCACCATTCCTTCTGTGATTACTAACGTCGCAAGTGTAGATTATTATTTGTTAGCCCATCGAGTAATCACCAACAACGACAGTGTCATCAAATGTCATTTATAATCCTACTTGTAATCAGATTCATAGAGAAATCTTTAAAAATGGTTTTGCCTAACAAAAATATATTTTAGAACTTTATTTTCCAATGAAAGATACAAGTTATATTTTTATATGAATGATCATTATCTATCTATCTATCTATCTATCTATCTATCTATCTATCTATCTATCTACACATACACACACACTACACACACAAACACATATATCTATATATACACAATACAGACATGAGAGTAAGATTGAGAGAGAGAGAGAGAGAGAGAGAGAGAGAGAGAGAGAGAGAGAGAGAGAGTAAGGTGAATGCATTAAGAGTCAGCGGAAGAGTGCGGGACACAAAGTTTAACTTTCCGATAAAATCATAAGCAAAACAAATATTCGCGCAAACGTGACATCTCACTGAATATGTGTGCACTAAATATACACACACACACTAACACTACCTCTCTCTCTTTCTCTCTCTCTCTCTCTCTCTCTCTCTCTCTCTATATATATATATATATATATATATATATAAATATCGCTCATTAATAGATATATTTCTGTGAATCCATTTAACTAAAAATTAGAAAAATCTGATAATGTCTCAGTGTGCATGTCTTTTAGTATATATATATATGTGTGTGTGTGTGTGCGTGCGTGTGTGTGTGTACTACATTTCACATTATCCAAATCTTTAGAAAAAGTGATTGCCAGAAATATTTGTACTGATAATGCGCACTATATTTCACATTATATATATATATATATATATATATATATATATATATATATATATATATATATATATATAACTTTTATCGTGTAACCTGTCCTATGAATTTTACTGGTTTTACATTATTAGGTTAATGCAACGCCAGTAAACATTAAAGTTTCTTAAATAAAATTATAATCCGAGAATGTGCGCAAATAATTTGAACAAATTTAATGACAATATAGCTATTATAATGTTCTTATGAAAGGTTAATGTGTTATATATATATATATATATATATATATATATATATATATATATATATATATATATATATATATATATATATATATATATATATATATATATATATATATATATATATATATATATATATATATATATATATATATATATATATATATATATATATATGTATGTATGTTCTGAAAATCGTTTTAGAAGTCGTTCATCCACTGATTTTGTGAACTGTCTTTTTTCATATGAATCAAACACAGTGTCCAGAACAGCCTTCCAAAGCTCATCTTTTCTTACAAACTGTCGTTCGCCAACGTAAATCTTGCTCTTCAGAATACTCCACAAATTTTCAGTCGTTTAAACAAAGTGACCGAGTTGTTACAATCTATTTTATTTAGATTGGTTTCTTCATTGAATGTGATGGAGCACAGCCATGCATAAAAATTTTTCTTTCTGAAAGCGCTTGGCATTTTGAACACTGGCTACACGTATGTCCTCAAAAGATCAATGAATGTCTGAGTTGTCATCTTAAAACTCTCTGAAACTCATTATGTGCTCCCCACTTTACTAGATATAATATAAACCCAATTTCAGCCTGTGAGTACAGCAGACACCTTGTGCCCTGTCTTGCTGGTCAATCGAGGGTAGTACATCACCCATAGGTAAGAAGAGCGGTCGAAATATTGGTTTTCATGTATTATATTGCTAATTTCGTTTGTTTTTCCTTATGATTGTCTTTTAAAGGAACTATCGTGTTCTGTCTCGCATCTTTGCCCTTTTCAACTTTTCCCCACTGTCACAACACCTAAAAATTTCATAGCTTGACAAAGAAGAATTTTTATTAATTTTTAACTTCTTATTGTTCCAGTGAGATAAAATCCTCAACTTGCTCTTATTAAATGTACATTAAAAGACGTACATGATCTTCAGTGAACTTCAAACGTTATTTTAGTGGATAAGCGTATTTGAGTGGACGCTTCGCTTGTTATTTTAAATAGCATTTATTTCGTCTACCGGCCTATACATTAAAAAAGAAACTTATTAAAAAAAATGTGCCCTCAGGATGGATACGAATCTGAATGCCTCCTTCGATCCGACGTGCTTTAAATGCTTGCCTAAGACAAAGCTTCACAATCAATGTCGGCCGTATTCAATGAAAGATGTTTGAAAGAAAGGTTGCTACCAAGATATATATATATATATATATATATATATATATATATATATATATATATATATTGGGAAAATGTACAGGTTGCCCACCATAACGAGAATAACCACAATTTTGACACAAAAAATGCCACTCTGATCAAAGAAGAAAACAATTCACTACGACGAAAATATCTAGAGAGTGCCTTGATCAAAAGGTTATCTACAGTAAATATACACCAGGGCATTTACAACATTTCACCATTCCTGACAGAATTTCTATTATCACACTGAATTTGTAGCTACTAACAAAAGTGATGGGAAAAAAAAGAATCTAAATGAAATTAGCTAGATTAAATTAATTTTTTTTTAAATTTTAAAATTTAAAATTCTCGACATCGCACGTTCGTGCGTATGTTTAGTCACATCAACATAAACAAACCTAGTACGATGAAATCCTAAAGGACGAAACGCGTCACAAGAAAACTTTTTCCACTTTGTTATACATTTTCCTCAACATTGTATATCTTGATATATAAAAATATACTTCATTATCCCATAAATTTTAAACATATTTAATTAATATTTATTTTGGATCCACTATTCAGGAAAAACTCTTAACGTGTTAAAATTCCTTATCGTAATTTATAAATTGAAAAATTACTCTTGGATGGGTAAATTTCATTTCAGTGTAAATTATATTATTATGTTTGTAACACGAGAAATATTTTTAGAAATTATCATTTTCATTTGTTAATTGAATATATAATTTGTTGCTTCAAGGATCTGATAAATCTATGAATTTTGCATTAGATTAACTTTATATTCTTAGTTCGAACTAATCGAAAAGCATAATAGCTTTTTCAACAAATTTATTAAATTTATAAAAGAGACTGTCTTTTATGCGCGCACACACGGATACACAAACAGACACACACACATTATATATATATATATATATATATATATATATATATATATATATATGCAAAACATATATAACCGCTTCTCTCTATAGATACGTAATTTTCTGGTTTTGCTATCACAAATCGTGGATAAATTGTCGTTAATTTGTTTTTGATTTAACACTGCAACGAAAGGATTTTAATTTGCAGTAGAAATCGATCATATTAGCATTTGTCCTGTAAATTAAAAAATAAATGTATCTGACAGAAAATGGACAGATGATCATCATTTAATGATTCCACAATGTCTTATGGGGAAAGCACTGAAAATTCTTCACCCAACCTACTTACCGAAACCTAACGAAATGATCAAATATACTTCTTTTAATGATCCGTTCCTGATCTGATCAGGCCAATAAGCTTTTAGCACATCTGGTATATTGTTGTTCATCTCTCTCTCTCTCTCTCTCTCTCTCTCTCTCTCTCTGTGTGTGTGTTTGTGTGTAATGGAAGCATTATTAATAAAAAAAGAAAAAGGCAACACTCAATATCATCAATTATGAACACGGTCACAATGTTCTGATCGTATTTGGAAAATAAAACATTCCTATAACTTTAGATACATATATATAACAATCCATACATTCAGTTAAAAGTAAAAATAAAACCATCCTTGATAATGGCTAAAAGTATACAGAACATTCGAACAATTTCTACATAATTTATGTCCAGAAAAAATATTATAAGAACGCAAGAAAAATTAAATAAAAAAACCGCTTTACCTTGTCAGTTGTTTTTTAATGAAACTTGTTTTAAAGAGGGATTGCTGCTCAAACACACGCACACACACATATATATATATATATATATATATATATATATATATATATATATATATATATATATATATATATATATATATATATATATATATATATATATATATATATACATATATATATATATATATATATATATATATACATATATATATATATATATACATATATATACATACATACATATATACATACATACATACATATATATATATATACATATATATATATATATATATACATATATACATACATATATATATATACATACATATATATATACATACATACATATATATATATATATATATATATATATATATATATATATATATATATATATGTATATATACATGTGTACAAGTATATTCTCATCAAAATTTACGCAAGATTGTATGCCAGTGCGTTTGTATATTTATATTACATTGTGTGTCCCTATGTGTTGGTAAGTGCATATGGTAACTTGTTACTGATTTTTTAAAAATATTTCTCAGTCTCTATGAGGATATCACATCACAACGAGAAGTGTTTTTTTGGGGGGGAACTTCGATGTAGTGTAGCGGTTGGCAGACTTTTCTCGCTAGAACAATTACAACTGAATAGTCAGTTCAATTTTCACTGGGTGCTTCTTAATTTCGGTCTTGTGTCACATCTCCGAGAAGAGATTTTTTAATGTCATGTCCTTTCAGGACGTAGGCTCTCACGACTTACTGTAAATTCGATTTCTTTATTATTTGTGAATTGCCATGAAAAAACAAAAAAAAGTGGCTTCCCGTTGCGTTCTGCATGGTTTGTAATTCAGAGTTTTCCTTCTCTTTGGTTGCCACACAAGGCTAGATATTCCAGTATACCCTGCTATCTAACCAATAGCTGTGGCGGGGTAGAAGACACCGATTCATGCCTTCCCCAAGCGAACGCAGCAGACAAACTTGACAAGTTATGAAAGTAAAAAAGAAGTGACAGAAAGGAGAATGTTTGTATAAATATTACTACCATTTTATTCATATTTAACTAATATATATATATATATATAGATAATATTACTGGAAAATATACATACATATGCAAAATATATATAAAAAATTCCCATACATGTATATTTTCAGAAAAAAAAAAATTTTCCAAGAGGAAGGATCCAGGTAGAACTAGGACAGAGTAAGGATATAATAAAAAGGCTTAAACACTAATATTCCATGGTCATAATTTATTTACATTGGAATCGTAAATACGATCCAAATCATCAGACCTACAAATTCAAAATTTTGAATTTGTAGGTCTGATTATTTGGATCGTATTTACGATTCCAATGTAATAAATTATGACCATGGAATATTAGTGTTTAAGCCTTTTTATTATATATATATATATATATATATATGTGTGTGTGTGTGTGTGTGTGTGTGTATTTCTGAGATGAAGCATTCTAATTATTTACATTGTTCGAACTGTTGTTAATTTTAATGATCGACTTTTTTAAAAATCCTTTTCAGACAAGGAATAAAATCCGCCAGACATTGATCGAAGTTCATTTTGAAGCAAAACTACAGAAAATTTGGTCTAAGCTTTCGACTTTCTTAAGTCATTCAACATCAGGGTAGGTAGAAAAATTGGTGAGTTAAGTAAAATTTTGAAATGATGTAACAAGACTATTTACCTCCTTGTCTGAGAAAAATTATTCATAACTTGGAAAAGTCGATCATTAAAAATTAATCGACACAAAAAAGTCTGTCATTTTTAATAATATTTACCTTAAAACATTTGCTGCCTATATACACACCATATATATATATATATATATATATATATATATATATATATATATATATATATATATATATATCTTGGTAGCAATCTTTCTTTCAAACATCTTTCATTGAATACGGCCGATATTGATTGTGAAGTTTTATCGTAGGCAATTTTAAGATTCAATTTTAAAAGCATTTATGTTTGTGTTATGCTTCATTGCTGTTGAAGGATAACTCTCTACTTTATAAAAACACACATATGGACCAGTAATTTCAAAATGGAGAAAGAATTCGAATGAAAGCAAAATTTTTAAAAGTTGCCTGCACAATATTCCCATTTAAGCTGTTCTCACTAGAAATGTTCTAAACCGACAGACTGCGTGTGTGCTCGTGTGTGCTCGTGTGCTCATGCGCATTTGCGTTTTCATTTGTTCAGTTTTATCATGCATTCAACGAGTGAATGTTATGAAACGAATTTCACATTTTGATTCTTGTTTCATATCAGGAAGATTGAAAAAAAGTAATTCTTGTAATTTATTCACATTTTATAAATTTAATTTCAGAATATTCACATAAATATATCTATATATGTGTTTGTGTATTGGGGCATGTGTAATAAAAACAGAAAGAAAAAATGTGTCTGTGTGTGTGTTTGTGTGTATTTATGTGTGTGTTTGTATCGAAACAATTTATAAAGTAACAATAATATATATTAATAATAATAGTTAACTGGAAAATCACTTTTTTATTACCATTATTCTTTTTTTGCTATTCGGGAAAAAGATTTGAGAATAAAATAATGTTTAAATTGCCAAATACGATAAGATTAACTTAAAAAAACCTTTGCATTGATCCTTTTTAATGTGTGACATGCCTACGCCAAATTAGCTATTGCCAAAACATGCAATGGAAAAGCGAAAAATATTGCAAAATAAAAAATACGCTATGTATTGATTTTTTTCCTCAGAAATCTCGGAGCAATTTTTTAGTTAAAATAAACAAGGAATATATTAAATAAGTACAAAATTTGTATTGAGCAATTTTTAAAAGTAAATGTTACGAACAGTGGATTTTACTTCATCTGTTATTTCTCTCATTTGTGTGTATATATATATATATATATATATATATATATATATATATATATATATATATATATGAAGAAATATACTGTTAAGTTGTGCTATATTTATGGGATAAAGTGCTCAATATCAGAGATAGAGCGTGTGTAAATATAAAAGTGAATATTGAAGTCAACACTTAGAGGCGACAGGCTGTTTCATGCTAGATGCAATCGTCAGGCCACCTGATTTAGCCATTACACCTTTCCGTGTGCCTGCATTTATATGTTTATAGCTGGTGTTTTTCTTTATTTTCTTTTTTCAGGGGTTGGTTATCTTACTTGTTTAAAGTATTGGCTAAAACATGTTATATTATCTGCATTGTATATAGTGCGTATATTTGCATTTTTTCATGGTGATATTTTACAAGATATTCAGTTTTAGTCTTCGATTTTTAAGTAATGTAGTAAAAATTTGTATCTGTTTTCGTGTATGCATTTTGAGATAAGTTCTGATTGTTTATTTAGTATGTTGCACCAATAACATGAGACAAATAGAGAGAAAAATAACCAAGAAAACACTCGCACAAACCAAACCCACCTGTAACTGCAAAGCAAAGAACGAATGTCATTTAAATGGCAATTGCTTACAAAACAATATGATATACTAAGTCACAGTAAAATCAGCAGATAACGAAGAAAAATATTCATAGTAATAACTGAAGGACTCTGGAAACAAAAATACTTAGACAAAACATCCTTTAAAAATAGTAAATACGGCTTTCTAAACATATATAGGAAATTAAAAGCAAAAACCAAATTATACCAAAAATTTCTGGAAAATAAGGAAAACCTCATCAGCCTACAACAATAAATCAAAGACCGCAGGAGATTACTAAATAAACGATGTATGCTCATTTTTGTGAATCTTTGGATGTACCTATATAAATGAATAAAGGTAAATTATTTTAGCCGACGTGTTTTTCCCTCTGATGAACTTTATCAAAACAAATGTAAGGATTTTATTTTTCAACAAATATTTATAAACAAACGTAAAAATGTCGTTAGTTTTTCAGAATTTTTAAATTTAAGAACGCTCATAAATATATTTCAGGCTAACTAAAAGTCAAGGTAAGCTATGAAGAATGCTAAGTGATCTAATTTAATGTCTAATAAAGAAAAGTATGCAAATTAAATTGTTGATTTCTTGATTTTTTATAATGTAATTATTATTTATATTATTTTAGTTTGGGATTAATTTGTGTATTATACATATTTTTAAATAATAGAATGTTATGAATTTAACCGCTTTCTTTTATTTTTCAAAAATGTTTATAATTACATATGTCGGTTTGGGAAGAGAGCATTTCTTTCAGGAAAGGAGATATATTTTAAAAAATCCGGGGAGTATTTTCCTTGATAAAGTCCATAAGGAGGAAACGGCGTCGGTTATGATATGTTTTCCTTTTCTTTTGTCTTCATATAATTTCTTTTTACATAGACATTTTTAGTTATACCTGAAATTTTGCACACACACACACACACACACACACACATATATATATATATATATATATATATATATATATATATATATATATATATATAAACTAAAGAACTTTTCATGTCTATCTTGGTGTATGCTGGCAAAGTGTTATGATTTTCAGAATTTCAGATTACAGAAGAGGGAATGAATAGACCTAAGTCAAATACCAGCCAATGCTGTTTGTTTTTACTTCACACTCATGTCCTTGGAAAAATCATGACTCCATCTCTTATTTGTTTTACTAACCACTAGCTCGTGTGACGGGCATTATTATTAATTCTATTATATTAATTATGCGCTTTACATCTCAAAAACGGAGAGAATCTTGAATATGAACGATTTAAGTAAACAAAAAAAAATGTAATTTTTCTGTGTTGAAGTCAAAATAAAATCAGTTGGAGTGGTTACATTTTTTATTCAATACACCCCAAGCAAAGCGAAAACGCCACTAAGAGGCAAGGGGCTACTAGAAGTAGAAGAGAATGAACCGGAAACCCAATCCTAAATAGAAAACAAAGGTTAAACCTCTACTCCTGTTCAAAAGACGGGGGAGAAGTGTGAATCAGACGATAGATGAACCTATCTAGTCCCATTGAGAAAAAATAAAATAAAAATAAATAAATAGTAAATAACATTTCAGAGTTTGGGCGGAGACGTTAAAAGTATAGAGTCTTAGTAGAATTAAAAAAGAACCGAAAACCCAATCCTAAATAGCAAAAAAGGGATAATCGAAAAAACATAGCACTTACACGCTCATACATTAATTATTATTATTATTTTATCCTTTTCTCTGTAATAAAATAATAAGCCAAACGTTATGAATCTCCCAAACTTTTACTTTTTCCAAAGCATAAAAGAAATAATATTAAAATGTTTTAAAATCTTCCATTTTAATATATGAAACACATGATTAAATCGCAGAATAAGTTTCTTTTTTGACGAAACAAACTGATTACAATATTTATTTGCTACTTTGTTCACTGAATATGTTTGTAATGTCAAAGATTTGATTGTTGTGCTGTTCTCAATTTCCGGGTAAATCACGACAATCAAAATAAATGCTTCACTATCGCCTTAACATTAATGTCGCTGAAAATTGTCATATGGTGAAAATAAAAATCGAATTAAAAGGCATAAAACGATGCAATAAATATACAAATGGAACGACGGACATAAAACGAGAAATATTTAAAAACATGAAAAAAGGAAAAGAAAATATTTGTGAAGTAGCAAACCAGAGATGTCTTGTAGATACGGAAAGCGTCCTTGAAGAGTCAATTATAGTGTCTCTGGCGAAATATCATTACTAAGCTGAGTTCCTTCCAGTTACCCATAATTCCCATGAAGTATGCTCACTTCACGAAGGCATAATGATTAGTAGGCTATTGTTGGCGTATAAAGCAAGAGCAAATTTTCTATTACTGTAATCCTGTGTGTATAAGACGCTGTTATTTTTTCATCCCAAATCGTGTCCAAACGACTGCTGAGTCTTATATTTTAACTTAGAACTCAATCTCTTTTTTTTTTCAGGACTTAGAACGGACAAAACGAGTCAAATTGGATTTATTTCTTTACCAGTAAGATAATATCTATCTAACGGCGTACTGCAACAAAGGGTAATAAATCTTTCATAATTAAAACTAAAACAAACAAATTAATATTTAATTTTATTTCTATTTATTTTCTCCATGTGTATTGGTAATTTGGCGGTCTTGTATCCCAAGTGTTATTATCAAGCATTCGTAATGGTTACGAATCATAAAAGTCAAATACATGTCCCGTTTTATTTCCTTTTTTCTCTCTTTTTTTTTTTTTTTTCACAAGTTCATTTTCTTTCATTTCATTCTTTTTCATTTTTTGCTCTAAAATCTGGTGCGTTTTATACATGAAAATAAACTTTTTTCCCTGAAATTCGTCTGCATTTTTTAAACTACGTCTTATATTCCCTAGTGATCTATATGAAAGCAAGCAGTGGTTGTTCAAGAAAACTCAAAACTGAAATAAACATTTATACATTAAGAATTCAAATTTTAAAACACGAGACCTCAATATAATTCATGAGTCGGAGCTCAAAAGATTCAGATCCATACATGAAAAATTACCCCTACAATTACGCAAATAGTTAAAAGAAGCAAGTATATAATGGAAGATTTTGTGCTGAAACATGGCCACTAATGCAGTATAGTATCAGCTGATACCTCAAAATATTTTATGTTGAATTTATAATTCTGGTTTTAAATATAACAGAGTTAAACTGGTGCATATACAAGTTTAGTTATTTTTAAAACCATAATCCTTTTTCTTAAAGGTTTTTCAAAATAGGACAAGAGCAACGTTTTCTGATATTAAATTTTCTAATAATTTCTTAGGCTTAATCTATGATTTTAAAAAAGAATCCTTAATTTTATTATATAAACTATATTCGAATATATATATATATATATATATATATATATATATATATATATATATATATATATATATATATAAAGAGAAAATCTGTAACGCCAAAAAATTGCGTTCGTTTCTTTTAATGACTGAAAAATATTTTAATATTTTCTTATAAAATTTAATTGTGAGTGAATAGAGAAGTTCTGTCGGCATCCTTGTTGATAACTAAAAATTTATGTTTATAGGTATAAACAGTTGGATGGAAATACACGATCATTGAAGATATTAGTACGCCCAATATTCCCACTTCATAATTATAAATTCTATCGCTATTAAGTAGTCTCATAGGGCCATCATCATCATCATCATCATCGTCATCATCATCATCATCGTATCTTTATGTCAGTTTCCGATTTTTATGGTGCCAATCAGTTCTGGATCTTCTATAGTTTCTTTGATTTTCCATTTTCTGCCAGTGTTAATTTCCGAACTGATTAATAACTATGTCTGGCCAATTATACTGTATAAAATAAATAAATAAGCATCCTTTGATGCCTCTGTAATCATCTACAAAAGAGGGGCAAAGTAGTTTTAAGATACAGACTTACTAAAGCAATATTTACTTAAAAGAATATTTACTTCCTCAGATTTGTATTAAAACTATTTGCTCAATTTTTATGGATGAAATTATAAATTTGCAACTGCCACAATGGCTACACTTATTGAGAGTGCACTTCAATTATTCTAGATGCACTTTCAATAAATTAAAGTTGCTTCATTATGTCTCTCTACTGAAAGTAAAGCATGAAAAAGAGCTTAGACTTTTTAATCTCATTTTGTTATGTTGGCAATGAATCAATACGGTAGAAGATTTTATTATTGACAGACAAAAACTTCCTTTTAATGTATTAGAAAAATACTTAAAAGTGGCCTAGTTGATGTTCCATGTCTAAAGTGGCCTAGTTGATGTTCCATATTTGGGTTCTGTGATAAATGTAATATCATTCATTAACGCTTTCGTAGATGTAGTACATCTGTTTCCTTTTATGTATGACGGGAACTGTTTCATTGTACTCAGTATCTTTTTTCTCACCATTACAAAGAAATATAATGAAACGACACAACCATCATTATATTTCCGTTCTTATTATGATTTGTTGCATTAAATGTTCATACAAATGTATGTACATTGTGTTGTGGATTCCGGGAATGGAATCCTGCACAAATAAATAAACAACGCCAGTAATTGAGATAGACAAATAAGTGTATTAAGCGTAAGAATACAGACTTGAAGTGAAGATTAGTAGCCTAGGAATGCGGGTTAGTAGAAAGTATATGTACAAGTCTCTGTAAATAAAGCCGTAATCTCTCTCTCTCTCTCTCTCTCTCTCTCGACTCTTGTATAACTCTCTGAGAACACCCTGTGTCTGTCTCCGTATCTTTCAACTTGTCTCAATGTATCTCCACGTATCTCAGTATTTCAGTATTTAATATCCTACCCACGAGGAATATATGTGGCACAAGGCCGAGTTTAAAGTGGGTTTCTCCGAGCCAGTAGGCTCGGCCAAAAATATACCCTTTGAACCCGACGAGTCCATCTTATGTAAAAAGGGAAGAGACTCGCAACACATTGGAAGTAAATAATTATGAGATTTGGGGTGAGAGATATATATTTTATGTATGAAAGCATATACACTCAAAAGACATATACACACATAGTCAGACTGACGTATGCATACTAACACATAGTATGTAATTTATTTGCTAAACATATATTTTTATATTTGCTCTCTCTATAAGCACACATATGCGCAACAAAATTCTCATATTTCTCTCAGAAATAATTTCAAGGCGCTAAATGTGGTCTCATGATGTTTGAATTGTAGTCTCCTCGAATAATCTGTTGAATGTTTTTTGATGTTTACTGAAGGTCAACTTGAATTATAGTCAGGTGATAATCCTGCCGAGCTAATTGAGTTGTGTTGTCCTCTTTGTAAATGAAAGTACTTTTTGTTTTAACTATTTTAACTTGAATAATCAATGTTTTTGTATTAGATTGTTTCGAAAATATTATCCGATTTTAGAATAAACCTTTGTGTTCTAATATGTTATTATAAAGTTTATTATAAAGCTTTTGTTGATAAAATGTTTAGCCCAAGAAATACTTGGCATGTCTTTTGGCATTGTTAGATATCTTGTAAGTAAGAATTTCAGTCAGATTACATTTGGGGAAAGAACAAGCGGAACGTCATATCAGTAGGATTTGAACCCATCAAAGCTAACATTAACCTATAGTCAATATTTATATGATATTGTACACATTAGTGTTTAATTAAATACCACAGGAGATTTTTGAAAACACGGAAGCAACATCAACATACACTATTCCCGTTCATATAGTTACCTGTACATTTTTAGTTATAAATTTGTTAAAAATAGATATTATCCTATAATTGAATTATATCATTAACCTAAATTATTAATTTCATGAATTTTGAACTTTAAAAAATAGAAGTTCAGATTATTTGTATTAATTCAGTGTTCATGGAAAATATGTCAACTGTGTTCATAAAATTCATTTATTTGTATAATAGATATTCATCTGTATTTATTAATCTTATGAAGAGAGTCAAAATAAATATAACAAGTATTGTTCATGATGTAAAAACTAAATGTTAAACGATGCTCAAGATAACTGAAGTCATGAAAACTTGAAATGTTTATGGAACAGAGAAAACTATGAATAACTGTCAGAGATTTACCAATAAGAAAGATAATTTAGACCAATTCAAACTGTTCAAAAATCATCTTTTAACAAATGAATTTGCAAAAACTTCAAGATTTACAGTACATCTGTTAGGCAATATCAATCATCCTATATGGCAGTGAATAATAAGATGAGCAACAGAATGCTAAGAATACGATGAACCAAACATGACGAAGTTTTTTTTAAGAAAATGGAAATAAAAAGGAGTCTTACACTTAATTTCAGAAAGAGACAGTTGAACTTTCTTGGGCACATAATGAATAAAGAGGGGATACTGCACACATAAGAAGAAATATGTATAATATCAACTTTAAATATAAGTTTTCTTTCTGAATTTGGTTTAAATGTCAGAACTGCGGCCATTCCCCTATGCGTTTAAGGTTCTATGTGAAGAATCGGTCTAGCTTAGTATGAAGTATCAGTATAGGTACAGCATGAATTATACTTTAAAGTGTATAATTCATTTGAGTTATTTCTCACAATCTAACAACTTTGATAGTTTCATTCATTGAGAACCTAGTTTTAAATGAGCTGACTATGAGTAACTTTCGTTGCAGTTACATAAACTTTTTGCTCTAAAACCGGAAACCTTCAAATGCATTTTTCACTTAAAAACGCCGTAAGCAGTAAGATAAAAAAAAGTTTTTAATGTCTTGTTTTAAACTGAATTTTGACAATAAAAAATTATTAGGTATGATAATCCCGATTTCATGTGTTATGGAAACGCGGCAAAACCTCTCCACTTTGTTGCGTTAATCACTTAACGCTTTTCCATAGTTTTTAATTTCCCGCATTTTTGTTGCAATCATTTATTTCAATGACATATTTGCAGCAATAACTTCATTCCTTCATTTCCTAAAATCATTTCACCATTTATTCAGCACGCATTTTTCCGACTTTTTGTTTTCACCATTGTCTAAAGCATTAATTTCTTTTTGTTCATTTTTTGGCAGCATCTTTTTCTAATCCGTTTGTCTATAAAAATTCACAATTTTCAAGTGCATCAATTTCAACGCTTTTTGTACTATAAACAATTCGCCATATTTAGTAACATTTATTTCTCTACCATTTTTACACAAATACATTATCCTTTGAAACCATTTATTTCTTCGAATTTTTACTGTAAAAATAAACCCTTTTAGACATTATTTATTTTTATACCGTTTTGCCCTGTAACATTATCCCTTTTCAATAGCATCAGTTTCTAAGCCATTGTGCTATAAACAATTAAACACTTCTGTTAATATTTTTACCACAGTTTCATCACCCTTTTCGGTCGCATCTATTTCTAGGCCGTATCACTCTACTGGACGGATTTTATTTGTTCACTATTTTGCTATGAATAAGAATTTTCGATACGACATATTTCCATGCCCTATTGTTGCAAATATTTCACTATTTTTGAAAGCATTTAGTTCTACGCCGTTTTTACTATAAGCAATCGTCATTATTCTATGTATTTATTACTCCGCCTTTTTTGTAACATCATCCTTTTCGACAGTATGTATTTCTACGCCTCATTTTTGACAGCATTAATTTCTACGCCTCATTTTTGACAGCATTAATTTCTACGCCATTTTGCAATTAGTAATTAATTATTTTCGCCAACATTTACATATTTCTCCGCCTTTTTGCTGCCACAGTTACATAGTATGCATTTCTACGCATTGCATCATAATGAATTCATTATTTTCTTCAGCATTATATTGTCTGATTTTTGGTAACAGTCACCCGCACTTCTCGTCTGCATTTATTTGTACGTCTCTGTGTTATAATATAATCACTTTTACTCCTCCTTTTTGTTATTAAGAATTCTCCATTTTCAATAGAATTTATTTGCACATCATTGTGGCCACATTCACATTAACCTTTTTAATATCATTCATTTCTAGGCCTTTTGGGGATAAACAATACGCCATTTTGACAGCATTTATCTCGCCGTCATTTTAGCAAGAGTCATTTCACTCTTTTCGATAGCATTTATTTCTCTGACATTTTTCACTACCATCTACTCAACCTTTTGGACATCATAAATATCTTTGCCATTTTGCTATAAACCAATATTTTTTCTAGAATTTATTTACCCGCATTTTTTCTTACCTTCAACAATATTTACATATTTCTACACATTTTGCTGAAGTCACTTCACCCTTTTTACAACATTTATTTCTACTCGTATTATTTAGATTCTTATAATTTTTTTCTGTTAAATAATTACTATTTTTTTTCTTCAGCTTTTTTTTACATATTCACGAGCTTAGATCAAAACATTCATAAATTCTTTCCAATATTAATTCTTCTCTTTTCTCAAGGATTGTTATTTACTCTTCTACTGTTATCGATGACTTTCTAATTTTTTTTTAGTACAACCGCTATCAATAATACCACATTTTCTAATGATAAAATCACATTTTTTTTTCAAATTATACTGTTTCTATTATGCAAAGAATAAAGGATAAAATCCAACCTTTGAATTCCTGACAAAATTAAGTACACACGTGTATCTATGAGTGAATGAAAGAGAAAGAGAGCAAGACAGAAGGAGAATGCGAGCAAGATAGGGACATAAAAAGAGAGAGAGAGAGAGAGAGAAATTTACATGCACTGCTGGTCAAGGTTCAAGGCTGGATTATCTGTTTCTCAGATTTGGAATGGTTTTTTCTTCCATGCTCCAAGTGAGCAATAACAGTGTCGTATTACGAACTTAACTTTTAACAATACCCATTTATCGGCCGCCGGTCGTTTCATTTGTTTTTATTTTTCTAAGTCGTCTGCCTAGAAATGAGAGAGCGATAAGCGATAATTCAACATATGGCGACATTCCATAGCTTCTTTTGGTATCGGGTCACCTGTGCACATGCGAATCTTCCGATTATATTGTGATAGAGTAAACAAACACTAGTCGTTATCAACGAATAATTTCAATGGAGAACGGGTGTCGGCAAGAAAGAACATATATTGAAATGGACACATTTCTTGAACCGGCCAGGAAGGCGATTGGCTTTACCACCGTATTTACACGCTTTTGAAAGTATGCAGATGAGGTTGAAAAAATGATACAATATTTAAAAAATAATCCCAAAATAATGTTTGGTAGTGAGTTTTATATCTTATATGGAAAAATGAAAATTAAAGCAAAAATTCAAATTAAGAAATCAAGTATTTTGCATTCAACAAAAACGCTTTTCTGACTTTTTAATTCGTCACTAATCATTTGTTTGTATTCAAAAGGTGCAACTCTCCTCCCCATCTATCTATCTGTCTATCTAATTATAGTGAATAGAATATTGGTTAATGTTTTATAGTTATTTACTAAGCTTAGTTTAATCTGTTGCATTGTTTTTCGAGACGTGCTTGCTAAACATTGCGCTATGACAATACTGATCCTTTCTGTCTGAATTTCTGGGAGGAGGAGTTATCATTGTTTCCATTATTTACAATCAGACTAATGTCCTCATGACGACAACACTCTACTCCCATAGATCAAATAAGTGATTCATTTCGAAATTCCGCAAAGATTGCTCGTTTCGCCAGACACCCGAAGAAGACCGGAGGGTGCAACGACTGAAACGTTGGTAAATAACAAGAAATAATTTAAATAATGTTTATTCTCTTCCGTATGATGTCGGATATGGTATTAAAGGAAACTTTAAATCTCTATTGTGTAATTTGGATTTTAACTTAAGAAAATATTCAATCAGTTATAAAAGCAAAAGAAATTAACGAATGGAAATAGTTTTGTTAATTATTACAATGTCTGCTACTTTTATCAACACAATTAAGCAATCTGTTTCGCTGAATTTGATTTTCGTAAACATTTACTATATTTTTTTAATTTAGAAATGTATCTAAAAGATATTGTTCACATAAACATTGACTAAAAAACTATCCCATGTAAATAAATTATTATTTCATTATTTTACATGTTCATATGGGCTCCTCGATATTCTATAACAATCACCAGTTTTTCATTCCCTGATTTTGTTACTTTTCTACAGTTTCGAATTTAATATTCCTTGCAGAATTTTTATTGCTTTTCAGAAACATTTACTTTATTTTATTCTATTCTGAAATAAACCTCTTTTAATGATGGATCACACGATTTCTATTGGGTTAATATCTAGACAGGTTTGGGGCTATTCAATTAATTGGTTATCTTTGAAACAGAATGTGAAGGAGCATTGTCATATGCTCTATAGTATAAATTTTCTTGTTTGTCACGTGTATCATATAAAAAAACGTCTTCCCCAAGAATAATTCTCTGTATTTACCATGACACGATCATAAACATTGAAAGAGTTAATAATATACTCCCTACAATATTAGTCTAAAACATTACCCCACTTCCCTCTATTTTCGTATGGGTCCAAGAAAGACCTAAACTCTAGCCCAGCCATCACGTCCATCCAATGTAGCTCTACATTCGTCATTAAAACTTACAATTGCTTAATCCCTTTTCATGTACTTTTCACCAATTCAAACACTTCTTTTTGTGAAGTTCACTTAAACGTGATAGTTTAGCTGCTTTCCTGTCTTTAGCTAATGTTCTTAATATTCTGCTTCTTTTTTCTCACTTTACATTTGCAACATCAACTTCAAATAATTCTGTGCTTTGCTCATTCAATTTTCTTGCTTATTTCTCTTTTAATTTATCTCAAATCTCATTTTATGACATTCTTAAGGCCATTTTTTTTACTTTTTATTATTTTGCTAATGTTTTGGCTTTTCTGTGATCTTAGGTAAACATTTTTGCAATTTCCAACGTTGTGTTTTCTTCATCACTCAATAAATGTACAATATCTTTTCTCGTTTAAAATTATACTAGGAATATTCCGAATGTAATTTATTTCCATATCAGCTACAATCTAAACAGGATGTATGATAAAAGCATGGACAGTGCAAGTTTTCTGCTACAAACACTATTTGTCCACATTGAAACAATTGGTTGCACATTTTCAAGGCGATTTTCATTGAGAAAGGCTGTTCGAAACATGGTTGCGACTACTGAAAACACACTACCTACCACATAACTGTGTTCATGTCTACTATTTGATCTCGGTAAACATTCAGCAAGTATAGATGAATGGTAAATGGATCCGTTTTTTTTTTTTTTTTTTTGCATATCGACATTCAGTGACATCATACCCGCCTCGGTGACATTTCGCCAGATTGTTCACTATAACAAGAAAATAAAAAGGGAATTAGTGGTTATTAGCAGGAAAATTCAATGACGAATATCATACTGATTACTACTGACTTACCCCGAACATCACCTCTATCATCGTCAGCCAACATAATAAAACAGAATGCATTTCTTTCAGGGCAACAACGTATCTTTCTTACCACTCAGAAGTCTGTATACATTTGAAATTAAATATACTTATCAGTAACTGTCACATTATATATCATTTTTATCACTTTAAACATTATTTTTAGTGCCTACTCGTGTTTGAGTAGACACTGTTTATTTATTAAACAGTATACGTAGTTATTTTCGTCTACCGGTCTGAATGTTTGAGAAATCTTATTAAATATAAAATCAAGTAGGATTCGAACCTGCGTTCCTCTGGACAGAGGGTTATCGTTAAATCCGATACGCTCTGGCCAAGTGAGCTATAGAGAAGAGCAGAGGTGAACAAAAATTTGGAGACTTGAGTTACTAAAAAGAAATAACTGAAATTGAGATGTCCGGGAGAAGCATGGTACATGGAACTAGAACAATCTACATCGGGGGATGAAATAAAGAGTTCGGTTCGAAATACCAATCACCTGAAGAAGGCCGCAGTGTATGATGGCCAAAACGTCGTGAATATGACAACAAGTATGAAGATAATAGTCCGAAGAATGTAATGTAATCTCTGAAGATAGATACAAAAACCTAACTTTTGATTAATCAAGATATAGCTGATTAGTCAAAAACCTGTTATTATACCGGTTTTAGTTTTATTGTAATGATGTGAATAAAAAAGAACGTAGTCATTCTTATTTCTTGATTTTCGATACAATTGTAATTGTAATTTATTATTGGATCTAATTAATAAAATCTCTAAAAAAGGTAGCATACTATTATTTTATGCTTCAATAGAAAATTCAATGGTTTTGTTGTCGCGAAACATTGGCTTGCATAATAAAATCAGACAATGTATACGAAAATCAGTTTTCATTGTAAGACATTTTTGCAAGAAGCAAAATTTCGGAGGCTGTTTTTCTTTATCATAACCTTGATGTAGTCACTTAGCGCTGCACATTTGGTGCAGTCTAACGTCACATCTGTGAGCGTATCAAGTTTAGTGATTTGTAGAAGAGATATTTTTTCCGATTCCACATTTCCGTGGAAGCAAAGCGTTACTTTGTAATGAAGAAATGTTCCTATGCGAAGCCATAAATTCTCTTGTAGACTAAACTTATCTCCAACCTTTCATCGCCTCTTTTTAGTTATTTGGCGTCAACCAACAATCACGGGGATAAAAGATATTATTCTCTTTCTTTTGACCGCAAATTACCCACAATCCCTACTTATACATCTACATACACACACACACACACACATATATATATATATATATAATATATATATATATATATATATGTTTGTGTGTGTGTGTGTGTGTGTGTGTGTGTTTGAGGAGTGCTGAAAATTTCTTGGACCAACCAAAAAGGGATTTCCCCTAAATTCTGATGTTTGGTCAATACCCTGATTTTGTGACGTATCTATTCCAGACAAATTACAAAGTCCCCGAATCCATAAGATAACACTTTTTGGGGAGATTGTCACAACAACATATCATTGATTTGTGGTTTACAGCCACATCACGTGTGAGACACTGGATCCTGTACGAACACCGAAATTAAGCAACGTCTAGTCTTGTCAGTACTTCGATGGGTCACCGCTTGGGAATACCGGGTGCTATAAGCTTGGATGTGAGAATGGTGTAATGAATAATGTCTCACAATTGTTAATCGGAGAGCCAAGTTCGAATTCCCGAGTTGGGTTCGGTATATTTCCTTAACAGGAAATACCCTTGAGAAAGGTATTAATCCTGCTCTTCTCTCCCAACTATGGGTTAATTAGTTAATCTTGTATCACTAAACCATTATTATCTCCCCACCCCAAATTCTTACGAGCTAAAAATATTTTCTGGCTTTAAATAACCTGCAAAGGATTGATCAGCCGTAGAAAACGAATCAATCAATCAATCATTGATTCGTGTTAGTAAATTAAAAATCATTGATGTCACGAGAATGATCGTACCGTAAAGATAAAAAAAATAAATGCCAACCTGAAATTTATAAAGCTATTTCTGCAAAAATGAGAGTGAAATTATTCTGCAATATTTCTAAGACATTTTAAACTAGTAAACAGGATGTGACATAGGTGTTCGATCTTGTATAGTTGAATAGATAAGGGAAAACTTTATAAACGCATGAAAGAAGTATTTTTTTAATTCTTTAATAAATTTCACAAAAAAGGTTTTTTCCCCAGAACGTGTGATTCAGAATTTTCATGAAAAAGTAATTTGTTTACGTCATTTTCTCCTTTTGCATTTCTGTTTGATTATTAAATAAAAAATCTCATTAATTTTGTGGTCCCAAATCATTCGACAGAGTTATTTATATAAAATAGCATACTACAAATTTAATTTAGCTACATTAATATGTCTTCATGGCAGCACTTCCACGTTACACAAACAGAGCATTGCCATGGTAAGCCCTGACGTCTACAGCCAAATTTAGTGATATTGCGTAATTTTTGTTGTACTTTTACCCACAAGAAGAATTAAACTGAATTGACATTTTACCGTACAAATAGATTCTGGTTTCTTCTTGGTTCATTTTTTTTGTAATTAGCTTTCTACTATTTGAATTGCTACCTTATACTTGTACTTGTGAGTGTCCGCTCTCAATTGCTATCTTAGACTTGTACTTGCGAGTGCCCGCATTTACCTATTACAGTTATCTATTCCACCTTAACGACATGTCATAAAAATATGTTGAATGGAACGTGCACTAAATTGGTATTGAAGTTTATAACATTTTAATTGGTCATCGATCTCCTCCGATAATTGCATGGTACGATTAGTATGTGAGGTAAATAATAAAAGATGGTTCTGGCAATAGGTCATGAACAGATTCTGCAGATAATATACTCAAGAAATGAATTCGTTTATGTATGTATCAAATCTCTTATTTGCATATTATTTGTGCTGTGCTCTTTCATTTTCACAAGATTTACATATTTATTTTTTGAAGAATTACATTAATTTAGGATGGAGAAAAATCGGATTGATTTTATTGATAATTTCTAATGCAAATCTCAATTTCGTTTTAGTTAAAAACAAAGATGAAAACAATATTCATGTATCAGTATCATTACTATATAAAATTTGCATTATATAAACGGAAATAATGCTTTCAAATAGACAAAACCGCATCTGATACATACAAACGTGCAACTACACACACACACACACACACACACACACACACACACACACACACACACACACACACACACACACACACACACACAATCTTTTTCCCCACAAGATATATAGAATGCTTCATGGCCATATGATGTAAACGAGAGGAAATATCACAACATTAATTTGAATAAAAAGTTGCAGTCACATACACTTTCTAAACACAAAATTATATGTAATTAAGTACATGTAGAGTTACACATATGTATGCGTGTACACGGAAATATTTGTGTATGTGTAGACACATATATATAAAGTGGAAGATACAAGTATTTAAACACTTGTAAAATGTTTATATAATACATTTCTACAACATAAACCTGTCTGAAATGAACTCTTTGAATTACGAAAAAGTGAATATAAAGGATTTCATCGAAAAGAAACTATTTGGACACTATCAGAAACTTGAAAACAGTTGTATAAAAATTAACACAGCTCTTGCAAATTAAAATTTTCATAGACAAATGTAGAAATTTCTACAATGTTTCAATAAAAGCTTCATGCGAATTAATCATTCAGAGCTTCAATTTCTTTTTACAAACACGCCATTAAGTCTAAAGTTATGGGGTTTCCAACTAAAAAAACAAACAAACAAAAAATAATATTATCATTCTAAAGATTGGAAGTTTAAGAACGCTGTTAAGAACGTAATTATATTTGAGAAAATGTAGAAGTTTCAGATCACCAGCAATTTCATTAGGGTTCAACGTAAGGGACCTAAGAGACATGTTTTGAATATGAGACTGACGTTCTGTCTATTGAAGAGTCACAGAAAAAAAAAACAGAAGAAAATCCAGCAAAATACCTTGACTATCTAAAATCAACTTCAAGAAGATTTAAAAGCAGAAATTCAATCACCAAATTAACCATTAGTAATGAAGTGTAACAAAATAATTTAAAGTTCTTAACGTCACGAAAATCTCCTTTAATGACGGAAATATATAGTTTGGGATTATTGAAGAAATCAATAATACTTTTTATTTTTTATTTTGTCAGGTGAAACAAAAATTTAACTTTCTGATTCCAACTCAGCTTGTTTTGTGGACATACAGTTAAGGAAACACTGTTATAATTACAAAAGTACGCAGGTGTAGGCTTTATGAAAGTTTTATTCAAATGAGAATACAAGATTCGCTTATAGCGTCCTTCTATAGTTCCAGTAAGCAGCAGAAATAGCTCTCTCAAAGAGGAGAGTAACGAAACAAGAGGAGACCACTCTTGATTATTCATAACAACTATATCAACAAAACGTTAGTATATGCCAGTGCGAGGTGTTTTCTTCAAATGGCACTGATACATTTCATATGACTAATTATGAATAGGCTGATGTATTAACATGGTCGTATAATAGAGCATTTTTTCTTTTCAACAGAGCTTCAGAAAATAAAGGCAAAAACAATCTAAGAATGATTTGTAACATAAAATATAGACGTTTTCTACTGGCTTAGACAATTCTCGATGCATATTTATTAGGAGAATTCTAGAAAGCCTAAAGATTAGAAGATTGTTTACAAGGCAAAGTGGAACGAGAGTCCATATGACTCTTACGAAAGGCTGATTAAGTTTTATAAATAACATCGACTTTTAACTGCAAAAATACTTTGCAATTAATTAATAATTTTTGTTAGATTCATGCATTCGAATATTTTTGAGACTTTAACTTGCATTTTAATTTCATAAAGTTCTCTATATTTCTGTCCGTTTATTTTTATAATTTAATATTTCATTTAAAAATTAAGCTAATGTATTTTACTTTAAAGTTAATTTATGCCGTAGAATTATATTGGACAAATGTTTTTAAGTGTTTAAATATATTGAGAGAGTAGGCATGTAATTATCTTCATATTTGATTACTATTACATATATATATATATATATATATATATATATATAAAGCGCACCGTGCATACACATATATACACACACACATATACACACACATATATATATATATATATATATATATATATATATATATATATATATATATATATATATATATGTATATTTAGGTAGAAAACATTTTTAAACATCTTTCGTTACACATGGGAGACAAGGAAAATTTAATTAATTTTTTATTTAGTATTTTTAAGGGGTTTTTGATTTGTGAAAACAAACCACGAAAGCGTCTGGGACAATGAAAATTATGGAAAATTTTTGTTCTCCCTTACTCCTACCAAACGGAAAACTAAATAAAAAATTAATAAAATTTGCCTTGTCTGCTATATTTAACACACACACATACATACATACATATATATATATATATATATATATATATATATATATATATATATATATATATATATATATATAATATAATAATTGCTGATACCCACTGAGGAATGGATGGACGAGTCCGTCTACTAAACTCTGGAGTCGGGATGCTGAAGGTAACATTAATTAAGAAACATTTTACTCATATTAATTATATATTTTACTTATATATATATTCAAAATTATAACCTACCATGTTATCACTACAAAAATAGCCATTTTGTTTCAACACTTCTGGTATCTTATCAAGTGACCTTGATAAGACAACAGAAGTGTTGAAAAAAAATGGCTATTTTTATAGTGATATAATATGCATATGTTATAATTTTGAATAAATGTTATTTTGTCCACCACCCTGTATTGGGCACGCTTTTAAGAATAGTGTTTTTGGTTGTCCGAATTTTATTCCATCTGTACCAATCCTGTATTTGATATATATATATATATATATATATATATATATATATATATATATATATATATATATATATATACATACATGGTGTTGTATGAGCAGAAGAAGAGGCAAGAAGTGCAGTTCATGAGGTTATGTACGAAAGGTAACGGTTAATCGTAGACTTGAAGAGGTCAAGATTGTAGTGACCAGAAAAACATCCTGCCGGGTGTCTGTTGCACAAAGTAGCAGTAACCTGGAAAGAAGTTATCCGAGTGGAACTTACTTCTTATTATGAAGGATGATCCAGGTGTGTGTACGTGGCATGGTGGATCCCAGTTGCAAAGATCTGTGCAGGCAAAAGCAAGGAGTAGAATTCGTCGCAAGCCTCTCGCTACTCTATCGCTATGACAGAGGCTTGCGATGATTGTTACTGGTTACATGAATTTGAGATTTTGCAGATAGCCCACTGAATTGTGTTTGGCTTTGGGAAATGTAAAGAAATGCTTGTTGTATGGTAACTGGGAGGTCGCCTTCCAAGATTGTCCTTTTCCATTAAGAGACGTACAAGATGACTATAGAAAAACTCTGAATTCAGGAAGTTTTTGTAAAAAAAGCCTTGCATCATATTTTACATCTGGCTGACATAAGATAAATACTATTTCTTGCCCTACTCTGCATCGAATTTTCTTGTTAACGCTTCACTAAAAAAACATGAGAAAAAGAGAGCGAAAGAAGAGATTAAACAAGTATCCAGAAACAGACTATCTAGTATCCATTACATACCTCCATGACTGAAGACAACAACGTATTTACACACATTTATAACCGATGACAACGACATATTTACACACATGATCGCTTGCTTGCGGTAAGCGAGGAAAAGGACCTGTGAAAATTGTAACGTAAGAAATAAGTATTCTAGATAAGAATGAGTCTAATTAACGCCACCCATTCCATTGGTTAAATAGGCTTTATGAAAAGGGGGACTGAAAAAATGGAGCGGGGGGGGGCTGAAAATGGGTGGGGAATCACTGATAAGTTACGTAGTGTCCTTGGTGGGCCGTCATTAATTTGGATCCATGACCACAGAAAAAGTAGCGACCGCAGAAATGATGCCCTGGTGAAGAAGAAATATGGGTCGTCGTACCGTCCCACGTAATCAGAACCACGTGCAAAGATCATTTAGAGGCCTTATTTATTTGTCTCTAAGCAAAAAAGCTCTTTATAACTTTCATTAAACTTTTCAATCTTATCTAACACTTGTTTTTGAACGAGTCTATCGACACTAGAGAGAATCAGAGTCACAAATCTAAAAATATGAACCAAAGTACATGTGTGTATGATGGGCAAAGAATTTCAGAAACGGAACTTGTGATTATGGAAAAATGTAGTCAATATTTATACTGTGTTATATAAGGGGATTAATAATTATACCACTGTTCCTACAGAATTTGATTTGACTTGCTATTCCTTTATTCATTCAAGATGAAAGTGATTTCATTGAGGACAAACGATTTGTTTAAATTTCCAAAAAAAATAATTACAATGGATCTATTGTTTTTTTTTAATTGAAAATTAATGTGTATTACTATCTATGTGTATGTGAAGAGAGAAAGTCCTTTAAATAGACGAATTAAATTTCTTTAGTGTCTAATTATGAATAAAAAGATTCACATAAATAATTCTCATAAAAGTTTCAAACAATTGTCTTCAAGAAAATCGAACGTATAAAACATTTTAGCAACAAAAGTTTGAATTGTCATCAAAAGACGGGAGATAAATATTTACTAATTAAAAAGTGTATTTAGTTCGCAAAATACAAATTTTACAAGCTTTTAAATGTAGAGACTAAATTCATGTATCTTAAAAATAACAGGTTAAATATTAATGCTAATATTCAGATACAAGAATTGGGCTGATGCTATTGCGTATAACTAAAGTAGTAGTACAATAAACTGATGTTCGAAGGTACGATGTTCAAGTGTTTGTATGCTAAATTAACATTGAAATCCGAAATCGCTGAATTAATATTTTCAATTAATGAACAAAGTGTAATAAATTTCATTCTTTTTACAAGTTGTTTCATATTCGTCAAATTCTGTTCGGTAAATCATTGGGGAGACGACTTTTCGCATATTTTAAAATCAGGTCTTAGTTTAGTGCAGATGGACATATAGATTCTATAAGATTCAGCTTGAAATTGATCTCTGGTCAAGAGTGAAATAAAATAAGTAACTAAGAATGTTTAAATATGTTTTTAAATGTGTAATCTGTTATAAGTCATATAAACTACAATTTTTAATCACAAATTTGCAGTTATTGACTTCAAAGTATGACTCCGATCCTCTTTGAAGATTTCATTGTTTAATGAAAGGAATCTATATAAAAGCGCACAAACTATTTTTGTATTATTTTGTAGAGAAGTAAAGACAAGAAAATATCGAAAAGATTCGAGGCGAGATAAGACATAGGGGGAGTTATTTTTTATGCCTTTTTCAAGAATATGTATGCAGAATAAAAGTCAAGGCTTCTACCTAATAAGGGAATGATTTTTCACTTGACTATCAATAATTAGGATTCCTTGCACGCTTTACTCCCCTACAGTAAGAGTAGAGTTTATAAAATTACTCGCAATTTTATGATTCGATGCATGGGAAGGCCAGTTGTTTGCAGTAAAATTTTAAGTTCCAAAACTGCTACAATTAGTCATGATACCAACAATGAGAATATCTTTGTAGCTATTTTAAGATATTGACTATTAAATAGAAATTGCTTAAAAGTGACTGATAATAAGCGAACAGTATATAGTCGGGCATTGCGAGTGTAGTTTTCATTTTTCTTGTAGGTTTAAATTACTCTAATCAGTTTAATACCTAGAATAGGCAACCAATTTGGAGAACAGGCAACGAATAAGTCTAGTACTCCTAAAATTATAACTAAAAGAAAAAGCAAGCAATACTTTCAGTTTAATGTGAATTTACTATTTCAATGTTTAACTTTGCTCTTAAGAATTGACTTTGATTCCGTTGTGCCAGTCAGAAAAATGTTATTTTCTATTCAATTTATTAAATAATAACAAAACCAATTCAGAGTATCAGTCTCAATGTTTTAGCACAAATATTTAATTGTAGCAATAAGCTTTTACGTAACAATTTAAGCCACCGACTCTTCTAAATTAGCAAAATGTGAAGATTATAGAAATCATGGCAACACAGAAAATCCACCTTAACTTTTTGTAACAAAGTCCTTTTTCTTTTGGGGTATGTGAGAATTGTAAAGTCTAATATAATCTTAAACAAAGTCGGATAGCAAAAAACTAAAAAAACAAAACAAAACAAAAAGTAAAACAAAAAAAAAAATGAAAAAAATAACAAACAAAAACTACGTCTTTCTTTTCAGTATTAAGATTTTTGTCCCCTTAGGAAGCGTAACATATATTATTACGTTCATGTTGTGCAAGAGTATTTATTACTTTTTGAAACCGCACAAGTTTTATGCCTGCGAGTGTTAACTTATGCAAATGAGCAGCTATGCATATTTAATGTGACCTGCAGATTTTCAAGTATCAGGCTGATGTCAGGATGTTTCTTCTCGTTCGTATTTTCTTAAACTTGCAGAAAAGATATAATCTGATCTTAGAAAAATGTTAGGTAAAACTAGGGATTAGAAGATTGTGTGCCACCAGTCTTCTGAGTAGAAGTGGCCTGTGTGCTTTGTAAATCAATGTTCGAAATGTTTGCTTTTAATGATCAAATAGTGGTAAACACACAGTTCTCACAGTCACGAGGCAGACCTATTAACGAATACGACCGATAAAGATGTGTTGCAATCGATATCAGCCAAGTACAATACTTCTCAAATTTTAGAGCAAGCCTCTCATTAAATTGTTACATGATTAAAGAAAGAACTGTGGTTTCTTCAAGATTAGTTTTTGGTTGATTCTAATTTATTCACTGAAATCCTGCCGTTGGCTTTACAAATGCAAAAAGATGGACTGAATAAATTATTCCCATGAATAAAAGGTCTACTCAGTATCATGATATCCACTTTTTGGTATAATAAAACGTGAATGACTAAAGGCTGACATCTATTTTGAGGTTGTAAAAAGCGGAAAAGAAAGATCTTGTAAGAATGTATTTGTTCAGTTGTAAATGGCTTAAACTTGTTTTCTTATTTAAGGAATCTTAGTTTTAAAGAAGTTAAGCAATTGTAAATTTATGAATACGGTTTATTCTATTTTCTTCATTTCAATTGATGGGAAATTAATATGTTCGATACGGATAATCATTTCATTTATTTATATAAATAAGATAAAAGAATTTCCCATAGTGATGTTACAAATGATTCAGATAGAATTTGCAAAACTAGTAGCAATAGAAACATGGAGTCATTTTTTAAAGGTTTGCTTTGTATTTTCGATAAACAGAGAAGAAAATGTGTATATACCAACAGATGAGATGAAAGAGAGATAAAAAGGTAAAAAGGAAAAAGTAGGAAAACTCTCGGAAAACAAGAGAATTGAGTAATTGACTATATGAAAAAATTACTTGTTTATTCATAGCGATTTAAACTAATAAAGAAAATACAAAATGAAAGTGAAATCTGTAAGTGAAAGTTCAAAGCTCATGGAAAATAGAGGAGAAAGAAATGTGTCAAATATTCCTACAGTAACTTACAATGGAGACATTTATTTGTCAATGACACCAAAGTAATTTCTTTTTCACCTAAAAGACAGATCCACAAAAGAAATATACAGACTTAAACTTATAGGTTAAGTTAATTTAATGGTAAATGGGGAAGCTGAACGCTCTAAATTTAAAATATGAATCTGACATCTGTAACATTGATTATCGTTAAATAACACAGCCCAAGTTCGTAGAGGATGAAATAAACGTTGCAACACAGTGTTAAGTTTTAAATGACCGTATCATAAATATCTCTGGAATTAACAAATAATGCATAGATAATTTTTTAGAAATTTAGTCATCTATGTTTGAAATTATGAAGTTCCTTCCCGTCAATAAGATATATTAATGAGTGTCAGTAGATCTGTACCATAGATAGAACCTTAAGACTGGACGGAGTAGATCGATCACAATGATTTCTACATCAGGCATAATTAGCCACTTCATGAAATACACGTCTTTAGTTAGGACTTTTGCTAATTTATATTTTCGTATCCGAAGCTAAAAACAGTAATTTTAAGTAGCTAATGAATTTCAACATTATTTTTATTATTATAAAAGTTATTTTTAGTGGATATACGTGTTTGAATGGACAATTCCATTTCTTTTAAATTGAAATGAAATAGAAATTAATTTATTATATATTGGCGAACACAAAATTTCAATGTTTTGTTTAAAAGGTTCAGTTACACACCTATATCCACAAAAAAATACGTTTATAAAAATAAAATGTCAGATTAAAAACACAACACACACACATATATATATATATATATATATATATATATATATATATATATATACTCTGTCATTATGTGCAAGTATTGGCGTTAGGCTATAACCATATATCACCACAAAGAAGAGTAGTCCGAGTTCACTATCAATGGCTTGAAATAGTTTACCTGATTGTCTATTAAGAGTTGTTTACTCAGATTATATTTAATTTTCAGTAGGCGTAATTTATTTTTACGCAAATAATGTAGAGAATTTTCGCTATATTGCAACTTCTGCTAATGTTTTTCGATATATTGTTAGGCTTTCATCTAAAGATCATTTCTCGTATATGTTTATATTAACTCTTTGGAAATTAAAAATCAAAAAGAAGATATAACAATGATAATTCTGTGATTAATCGAACACTTTGACAATTCAGTGGCAGGGTATTTAATAGGAGGTTAAAGAATATTAAAAAATCGGATTAATTTATTAGCCGCAGTTCTTGCATCGTTTGTTGCCTTGAACTAATTTGTCTAGCATCCATAGAGATTTTACAAAGCACACACGTAGCGATATAAGCAAAGTTTTTAAAAAGAAATCTGTATATAAACAAGTAAAAATATGGATAAAAAGCAGAGGGACAAGTATACATGTGTGCGTTGTATTTTTCCACTTGCACTGTGCAAATAAAAGTCTGGATTTCAGATAGCGATTTTCAAAATAGGCAAATTCTCTTGACTTGGAGAGATATATTATTTGGCCTTTAAAGCACACTAACTCATTCAAATTTCCAACCAAATTTTTAAGATTGTATTTTGGCTCGTTAAATTTTGTGGTATATATATATATATATATATATATATATAATAGTGTACGTTTATAGACATGTATCGAAGCCAGCATACTGATTCGTAAATTAGCTAATGCATAGCTACAACCACACACATAAAAACGTAAAAATATCAACGCATACATATAAACGAACACATGTTAACACCCACATACATATTGAAACGCAAAGTATCCATGTATATATAAAAGTGAACCATTTAAACCTAACATTGTTTTACATACGCAAATGAGGGACAATATGTGTGTGTGTGTGTGTTTGTGTGTGTAATATACATTATAAATGTACAAAAGATGAATGACTATACGTTGTATAGTCAGAAAATTCGTCAGATGTCCATCATGTTTATAAAAAACGTCGTTTTTTCTTTCTGAGTCGAGTCTAACGATTGCTCTGGAAATAAACAGACGCGGTGCACTGGGAGTTTGGAAGTGAATTATAAGTCCGGGTTAAAAATCTTCTGGAGACAGAAAGTCAAAAGAAGAAAAGAGTTCTCGACACAGTCTTGTTTGGAATTGGTTCTGCTCGCCTCAAGCGTGGTCGGTTAAAAGCGGCAAAAATCAGAGAGAATTGTGAGGTTGCTTGGGTGGAGGCCGCTCTGAGTCTGGATTCGAGCACTCATAAAGGGAGTGGGTGGGAGTGGCTAGAGCGTACGCAGATCTTGTAAAGGTAAAAAAAAAAAAAAACTGAAGTAAAAAGAACGGATATTTATTTAAGATCTTCCTAGGTGGAAGTTCCGTAACAGCTGAAGGTTATTTTATCAAGTCTTTTTCTTTTTTACAGTCTGTATGCCTGTGCAGCTGTTGGCTTCCTATGGAAAACCGTCACAGAAAATAAAAGTAGATATTATGTATTTATTTCGGTTTGGTTTTAATCTCTTTCTTCATTCCGCTTTCTTCCTAATGGAGACATCTTCGTACATATTCATGGCCTTTTGATGCCACTGATGCTTAGCTGGAGGATGCTCGCGCAATTTCAGTACGATATTATCTTTGAATTTGTTTATATCATGGGAGGTCTGTTTTTAGGTTTTATGGTGAAAAGATTGCTCTCTTAACTAGCCTTGTCTTTTAAGTTCAAACAGATATATTTAATTCACTTGTTTACAATTATATTCTGCTAAAACCTCTGATAACACCAGGTACATTTTTTACACGAGTTCATTAAAAGTTTTCAAATTAAGCTTCAGTACAATTACTTTCTTTGCATCAGTCTCATATATATGAGGAAATGAACAACTAGAAAACATATACTCTTGTGATTTCTTTTTTCACTAACAAATATCTAAAGCTGGCAGCAGGGAACGTCCATATTTTGTATCACTGATGTTGTAAGATCACAAAAAGGTCCCCTAACAAAATAGGCTTGCATTGTGAAAAATGACTTCCTAGCTGAAATGGTTACCCTTTCGATTTAAAGTCAGAACAGAAGTGTTATTACTTTGCTTAGTGAAAATACGGGTTATATTGCAGCTGTAAGGAACGCATACGATACACAGTACACAACAGGCGCTCAGTTACTCTATCGAAAAAAAAAAAACAATAGAAAGAAAACAGAATGTACAATATACATAATCATTTTGATGAATTTATGTTACTTTATATTACCTTAGTACACATTAAACCCGATAAACCTATGTGCACACGAACGTTGCAGGGCACAGAAAAATAAATATTTCTATTAAATCTGTTTCAATAACTCTGAATTTTGACTCTGTACTATGTGACCAGAGAAAGCAAAAGAAGAGAAAATATTGTTTGTTAATATTAATCTGACTTTCGAAAAAGCAAATGCATGATATTGAGCGTCTATGGCGTCGAATGTCGTAGCCATGACGTTTTAGCGTAGGGAATTTATTATTCTTTAGACACCAGACTTTTTTTTCTGCGGCATTTGATTTTTTTTTTTATATCTTTTACGATCTCTTCAAATAATCCAAGCGACGAGCTAAATCGATCTGCACGAGCATTTTGCCTGATCAGTCATTTATCAGATAAAAGTTTATCCCGTATAAATGTATGTGACTCGAGGCTTTCAATGAATTATTTCGAAACTTATTGAATTATAAATAATTTTTTGCCTTTCGGAGATCACAGACTACAATTTGCGATTATGTATATTTCCTGGAAGAGGACTCTAATAGAAAAAGCACTCAATACTTGATGCATAAAATTATGTACCGTTTATAAAATTACTTAACTGACTGTACAACTAAATGACCTATCATTAGTAACTGTTATTTATTGATTTTTGTTGTGGGTTGTTCACATGCAGAAGGACGTGTGCAGCATGACCATTCTATAGCATATTCCCAGAGCTCATCAATCCAAGCCAGTAAGAGGACAAAATTATATCAACCGGCAGTGTAATAGTTTACAGAAAAGTTTCTACTCCTAATTTTAAAGGTATTTTCGTTAAAGGATATTAAAGAAAAGCAACAAAGATTAAAGCATTTATTTGCTCTCCCATCAATATATATATATATATATATATATATATATACACATAGATAAAGAGAGGGAAGCACTGGAAGCAGCAAAGGCAGCTGTCCCTGCTTCTTTGTACAGAAGCAGCGATGGCATCTGTGTGTGTTATATTAAAAACATTATTAGATATATTCAATATGTCATCTTATTCTAGTTTTCATATGAATTATAATCTATTTGTGCACGTTGTGCCTGAGATACCTAAGCTGGTGTGTTTTTATAATTCAGTGGCACTTTTCTTAATAACTGCTGAACGTAAAATAAAGTCCTGGCTAAAGTCAAAAGGTGGCAGCAATTAGTCTAAAGAACAGAATGTTTATTTTCGTGAACAAGGACCGAATTGTGAAGAACTTTATTGAAAAAATTAAAAAACCGAAAAGCATCAGAAATATTTCAGCAAATTTAAAAAGCAACATTATTATAAAGTTATAGTGAGGATAAAGATGGATCTTTTTAGAAATAATTTCGGCTTGTTTTTTATTTTTTATATAAAGACTGCATTGACGATGATATGACTTAATTACTCGTACTTGGATACTCATTACAATCTCAATAAAAATATATGTCTTAAAATGGCTTTTTTGAAAAGCCGCTTTCCTGCCCAGAATTGCTTCCATTGCTCCATCACCGCCGCCCCCACCCCCACACAGATACAGACACAGCACACACACACACAAGGAGATACCGACAGACACAAACACACACTCACATACACAAACATATATACATTATAGTTCAAAAGTTTGAAGCCACCCTCAGAATTACCATAGGATGAACTTGACTTGAATCATCTCGTAAAGTCATTGAAAAAAAAAAAAAAAAGAATGAAATCAATTATCAAACTTTTACTTTAAAATATTTGGCAACGAATGCTAAAAATTTGTGCTGCAGTAATCAAGACTTAAGGAGGATATTTTGACGTGAGCAAAATTTAATCATAAAATGCTTTTTTTTTTTTTCTTTTTGTCATAACATTTCTAATAAAAAATCATATCTCACTTTTTTTTAAACTATGTATAATAATATTCTCTTATTTAATGTACAAAATTAATACTTTTGGGGTCAATTTAAAAAAAACTTACCAGTGATCATCTCAAACTTTTGAACTGTAGTGTATTTATGGAGAAATATAACGTTATAATATTGTATGCGACAGACAGGATTTTTTTCTGAGCGTCAATGCTATTCTCATAGCTACGGACAGTTTCCCTGATTGTTATGTCTACTATAAAGTTTATATCTAGTTTTAGTATTCACCACTTGGAGAATTTTTGTGTTACTTGAGAAAATTTTTATAGAAAAACCCTAAATTTAGTACAAAATCCTTCTTCAGCACTAAACACAGAGCTTCATATTCTTAAAAGAGTATTAAATACTAGTTTATTCCAGATTATTTAAATTATTTACAGTACTTATCTTTGCTGTTATTATCACAACATTTCGGCCGTTTGGTTTTCATAAGATAGCTGTCGATCCATGTAACCTCCAGGGAATTTTAACCACAAATTTTTATTTAATTTATGAGGGTCGATTGTACTTGTTCCGATGTCCATTTTCACGGATATATAACATTATTCTCTATTTTTAGTTCTCAGTTATTGCTAGTCTTGTTTCCACTGAGTCAGAGTTTGTAGTACCCGACCCAGGGATTGAACTCACAATTACTATTTCCACCAAATTCACTAACCAACGCTTTATTCCAGATTTAATTTTCAGAGAAGCACAAAATATCCTATAATATTCTTTACTTCTTTTTTTTTTTTTTCGAATGAATTTCTGGAATATAGTGTTGAACTCAAGCCACAAATAGAAAGATTTGTTAATATTTTGGCTCTTGGCGAATTAGCCTAAGAAAATTCTCCAGTTTTGATCCGCAAATTAATTAGGACGTATTTTTTAAAGAGTAGCAATGCAGTGAGCATATGAAAAAAAGTGATTGGTCAAGTGAGAATATCAAGTATTTGAATCGTACTCTACTGCGTGTCTTACCTTCAAAGTCTGGAACATGCATCATGAATATGTCGCCATGGCCATCAAGGTTTAGAACTGCGACTAACCTGTCATTTTAACTAGGCGTTACGTTTTCTTTTAATTTGGCGGGTATATCACATCAAAAATATTAGGTCTTCCCTCTTAATTACCGATGTCAGCTAATTTCTTTGAACTCTGACTATCAAAAGCATTTACAGAATTTTAGGCCAGACATACCGGCAGAATAAGTGACGATTAATACGATATTTTTTAGCGAGTGCAAGTTACACGCGCGCGTCACTCATAGCGTCTTTGTCATTATAGTCTTCTCGGATTTGGTTTTGAATTTCTTTTACCATCACTCTTTGCATCCGTAACTAGGCCACGTAAGTCCGGTTATTTTAAAATTGTAATCTTCATTCATACTGTCAGTAACTGGTACATCCTTTTTATCTCTCACGTTAACCACCAGGCTGTTTAAATACAGGCAAACATTTTCCAATATCATTAATTTTCAGTCATGACAATATTATAATTTGAATAAGATCAAATAAGAAATCAGTTCCGTGCTCGTAGAGTAATTTACTTAGATTTATGTAGATGAATCACAAACGCCTTAGATGTGGCACAAGGCCGAAAGTATGGTGTACCTAGATAGATTCGAACTCACTATTCAGTTGTTACTGATCTAGTGGGACAAGCTTAGTAACCACTACACCACGTCGAAGTACCCAAGGTCGGCACGTCGAAGACGTGACTATTTGATGGGATCTCAAAAGTATAAACTTGAGTTTTAGAATTGGTCAGATATACATTTATTTTAATTTTTAATCTTATCGTTAAATAAAACTACATTATTATTTGTTATATACTTCCCCCTGACTTGGGCACCTCGAGGCGGTGTAATGGTTAGCAAGCTTGCCTCGCTAGAACAATTACGACTGAGTAGTGAGTTCTCACTGGGTGCCCAATACTTTCGGCTTTGTGCCACACCTGAGCTACACTTGGATAATCACTATTTTGGGTGCCTCGGCGTGGTGTAATGGTTAGCAAGCTGATCTTGCTAAAACTGTTACAATTAAATAGTGAGTTCGATCCTCACTGGGTGCCCCATACTTTCGGCCATGTGCCACATCTAAGCCTCGCTTAGAAAATCACTATACTTCAGTCTGACTTTAATAAGTCTGTGCTTATAAGAAATGTGTATATGTTCCTCGAAAATAGTAAAATAGCTACCCACGTTAAGTAATTAAATCATATACAATTGAAAATGTAATAAACGTTGTTAAGAATATTATACTCTTAATCAGTTTCTGTTCGATTTGGTTAATGTTAAAATTTGCTTTATAACTTATTAAATACATCTGAACAATATGTTGAGCAAGTTTTTGTCAGATTCTTTATTAAACTGACACATAGAAGACAAAATTGAAATACACATTGTAATTGCCTATTCAGTATTGCTGTACACATTAACTTTCTCAGCCCTGATTCAATGTCTTAAATATCTTTTAGTTCAATAAATATTTTTGAATATTTTGAAACTGGTTAAAAGCTCAAAATATTTACTTTCCAACAAAATATTAGAATAAATAATTAGACGGAAAGCTCGGGTCTCAAGTATTAGGGAAACAGAAATTAATTTTAGAAAGCCGATTTTTAGATAAAAATTACAGACACTAGTAGGGGAGAGAATGAGCATTTTTAAAAATGTACATAAAATTGTTTTCAACAAAAAAAAATAATATTAAAACTTGTTTACTGTAAAATAGCAGTACTTTTGTCCCATCCCGATATTTCTGTTAACATTTTAAGATTTGAAACAACATTTTACATAAATTCTTTCGTAATAACTGACTAATGACGTGACAGCTAATGGTGTAATTGGATGTTTCTAGAATTTCATGATGAGTCGTCATCGTCATTAGTCGCATGATCGGGCGTGGTCGTAGGTTTACTGTGCAGTTGAACACCTAACCAGCTACCTACATATATCTAGGTTGTGTACTTATGCCTGAGTCTCTGTGAATGATATATCTTCCAGTCTACTCAGTAACATTGTTAGCCTATTTCACCCGTGGAACCTTGTAGGATGACCGTGTAAAGATTGTTGGTGACATGTTTACACCATTTCAACTTTCTGCTTCTTGACGCTGGTTATGAGGTCTTGCAACGGACCTGTTTTTGTTTTTGTCTGATGCTGTCAGAACCATTGGTGATCTATTGTCGACGTAAGAGATGCTTAGAATGGTTTTGTAGCATCTTATTTCTAATGCGAATTTTTTTAAAAATATTTACTTTTAATTATGAATTACTCATCATGAGTAGAAGCTACTAATTTCGCTTTCTAATACTACTATTAAACATGAGATAATTTGAATGGAGGTTCTTTTTAAAGAGTTTTTAAATGTTTTAACATTTACAATAGAGTATTATATGAAATTGTTAAGAAAACTTTAATGAATATTTTTGAATAGAAAAAGATCAAAACATTGATTCTCGTCGGTAGGCATGCGGAGCAGCCCCATGAATTTAGTAGAACAAAAACATGTGGTTTTGTGTTTAGCTTAATTTCTAAGTTTATTGCCATCATGAAGGTTTCTATTTACAGTACTATTAACAAAGTTGACATAAAATTTACATTGGATTGATTTTAATTTACCTTTAAAATATTTAAAAAAATATCTCTTTGTAGAGTTAAATTCAATGGTGAAATTTTGTGCAGTAAAGTTTAGTCTGTTACAGATTCAATCATCAGTATATTAAAACAATCACTTTTGTAATCTATATATTTTAATAGTTCCGTTCAATATTTTTAAAGAATATCAAATCACACTATTTTTGTCTAATGAAAAAATATTTTTTCTAAAGTTAATAACAAAGGTTTTTCAATGTCGACTTTAAAAAAAAAAATATTGCCTTACTAATATATTCGCCATTTTTAATTGCTAAATAGAGCGCGTATTTGTAATGTTAGTTTATTACTTAATATAATACTAACCAATACGATGAAAAATCATGGGACAAAAGAAAGATTAGAAAGTAAAATTACACAGTATCAAGAAATTAAATCCCAGAACAATCTATTTTCACTTCTTCCAATACGTCTAGGAGTAAGCAAGTTAATTTAAGAGATCAACCCAATTACGGTTTAAGATTTTGAGCTTCTTTCTGCAATGACAGTGACAGGTAGAAAATGACGTTTATGATCATAGACTTGCGTCAGCAGTAATAAATGTCCGCCTTTTTATTGGTCCAGCAATTCTCTGAATGGTTCAAGTATAACTTTGAACTCTAAAATAAACAAAGATGGTTCACTGAGCGGTTTCGTCGAATTTTAAATTCTCACAGAGGAGTAGGTAGACCCTCTTACCGCCCGGTCAACACTCCTCCCTCTTCTCCTGGACATGAGCAGAGGCTCACACCTTGTTTCTTGTCTAAGAAGGGGTTCCCGGAATTCTCTCTCTCTGGCCTCTGTACTAGTGCTGATGTGTTTCTCCCGTGACGTGTGCAGTCTGTGGCGTTGCCTTTTCATTTTGAGGGTACACGGTTGACAGTTCACTGGTTGCTGTTTCCGACTGGTAGTTAGGAGCCCTAACTCTTGCGTAGCGTCTCGAGCGGCCGCTCTGATCAACAGTTGTATAATACCGGGGTGTTTGTAGTGCCATGACGCGCATGGAAAGGTGTCCCCGCGGTCACCTCCAGTGGGCAACACTGAGGCCACATTATGATGCAGGCTGTGCCAACACCTCTCTGCTAATGTCGCGGTCGAAAACCATCTGCTTCTCTTACTTCAGGCCTTCTCATCTTCCAACAATTACTCCACATGAAGACTCAAAAGAACCAAAAAAGTAAACCTAAACCAGCCCCTCAAAAATCACCTAAACCCCTCAACATTTCGTTCTCCAACATCCGTGGCATTAGAACAAATTTTTGCAGTATAGAATCCTTCCTCACTGCAAACTTCCTGGATATACTGGCTCTGTGTGGGACAAACCTTGTCTCGTCTATTCCCTCCTCTGATCTCTCGATCCCCGGATACCTTCCTCTCCTCTAACCCACATGCACGGCCTTGGTGTCTATGTCAAGGACCATCTCCCTCTGGCCAGAGAGTTGTCTCTCGAATCGCCAGACCATTCGGGCATGTGTCTCCGACTATCTCTCCTCAATGCCGTAAGCTATCTCTTCTTCGTCTATTGCTCTCCATCCTCTCAATACTATGGGATACTTGATAGCATATCTGACAGCATACACAAAGCCCTCTCTCTCCACCCGTTTGCTCACATATTCGTGTTTGGTGACTTTAATGCCCATCATACCAAGTGGCTCGAGAATGCTACTACTGACCGGGCTGGCATTCAAACACTCAACTTCTCAATTTCTCAATCCCTCACGCAGATAGTTGACTTCCCCACGCGTTTTGCCCTCAACCTGGTAGGTAAGGCCTCCCTTCTCGATCTGTGTTTTACCTCCATCCCCGAATCTTCTAGCGCCACGCAGCTCTGCTCTCTCGGTAACTCCGATCATGCTGTAGTATCTGTTAACATTTCCTTCAACTCCACACCCCGCAAAGAATCTCCTATCACTAGAACCTCGTTCTATTATCAACGAGCGGATTGGGACTCGTTCCGTGACTTCCTCCGCGATGTCCCCTGGGATGTTGTCTTTACACTCCCTGTCCAAGAATGTGCTTCTGAGGTCTCATCCTGGGTTAAAGCTGGAATCGACGCTTTCATCCCCTCAAGGAAATTTAAGGTCAAGTCGCACTCCTCCCCTTGGTTCTCCGCTGCTTGCTCAGCCGCCGTTGCCCATAGGAACCACTTCTTGCACTTTCGTAGCGACATGTCGGACTGCAATAAACGTCTCTTTGCCTCCGCCCGTAACGAGTGTAAGCGTGTCCTCAACGAAGCTAAGTCAATATTTGCTGCTCGGATGAAGGAGCGTATTGCATCTCGCAAATTCGTCTCCAAAGATTATTGGCGGCTCTGCAAGAGCGTCCTGAACAATAGAAAACCCCTATACCTCCTTTGTTCAACTAGTTCGAGGTTCTGACCTCCTCTACCGACAAGGCTGAATGCTTTGCTCAGAAATTCTCATTTAATTCAACGCTCGACTCCTCCGGTGTACCTATAACAGACTTCCCTCTAAGAACTGAGGCCCTATTGAGCGGGTTGCACATAACCTCGTCATTGGTATTGGGCATTATCTCCAATTTAGACCCCCACAAGTCTAGTGGTGGAGATGGCATACCAGCCATTGTCTTGAAGAAATGCGCACCTGAGCTAGCGCCCGCCCTCTCTAAACTATATAATTACTGCCTCAAGGAATCCTGTTTTCCTGACTGCTGGAAGTCCTCATCTATTGTTCCTGTCTAAGAACTCTGGAGACCCCTCTGACCCCTCTAATTACCGTCCTATTAGTCTCCTACCCCTCTTCGGCAAAGTCTTCGAAGCCCTAATCAACGCCGAAGTGGTTAACCACCTTACCTCACACGACCTGCTCTCAAACAAGCAATACTGTTTCCGCTACGCCCGATCTACAGCTGATGTGCTTACGGCCATCACTGAAACCGTCTACCAAGCCCTTCAAAATAACGGTGAGGCCCGTGCCGTGGCCCTAGACATCTCCAAAGCGTTTGATAGGGTTTGGCATGCCGGCCTTCTTCTCAAGCTCCAGGGTTATGGTATTACAGGTCGATTGTTTGACCTAATACAATCATTCCTGTCAAACCGTGAATTGAAGGTCGTTCTCAACGGATTCTCCTCCAGTTCCTATCCCACGAACGCAGGTGTTCCCCAAGGCTCCATCCTTGGCCCCACTCTATTCTTTATTTTCATCAACGACCTTCCTGACGCCATAGATTCCCAAGTTGGCATCTACGCGGATGACACTACAACTTACTCCTGCCTCAAAAACAAATCTAGTGTCGGTGACAAAACTAACCTGGCCGCTCCTCTTGAAATGGACCTCCAATCGGTTGTTAATTGGGGCAAGAATTGCCTGGTCAACTTTAACGCCTCAAAAACTAAACTACTCTCAATTAATCACCATAGAGATCCTTCCCTGCCTACCATTAGAATGTCTGATAGTCAACTTCTTGAGAGCAACTCTCTGCGTCTGCTCGGTCTCACGTTGACTGCTGACTTGAGATGGAACAAATACATTGAGTCAATTGCATCGTCCACCGCGAGGAAAGTTGGCTCTCTGTGCCGCGCCAGGAAATTTTTCTCCCCTGAATCGATACTTCAAATATACAAATCAACCATTCGCCTTTGCATGGAGTATTGCTGCCATATATGGTCTGGGGCCCCTTCTGTTTACCTCGGAGTTCTTAACAAGATCCAGAGACGGATATGTAATATAATTGGCCCTGATCTGGCATCTCGTCTACAGTCACTCTCTCACAGACGCGCCGTCGCCTCTCTCTGTCTTTTCTACAAATACTTTCGTGGTAATTGCTCCGATGAGCTGCTTTCACTGGTTCCCAGACTCCATGAATTCAAGCGCCTTACGAGGCTGGCATCCCGCTCTCACCCTTACACTGTAGAAACTTTTAAATGTAGCCGTCTCTTCTACTCCAATAGCTTCATACCTCGCACCTCTCGCCTGTGGAACATCCTTCCCAATTTATGTTTCCCTGAGAGCTATAATCTCCAACTATTCAACTGTAATGTCAATCGACACCTCCAGTTACCTTGATCTATCCACTATCCCTCTCCTCATCCTTTCTTCTATCACTCCTATCTGCTCTTGCTCCAAATCTTCTGCAACCTCCTGCATCCTAGTGGCTTCACGCCTTGCTTAGGGCGTAATGCTTAAAAAAAAAAAAAAGGATTAAACGTGAGTTACATTTCTTAAGTTTGCTTATTTTACTTAAAAAAAGACTACTACTACTAATACTAATAATAATATTAATTATAATACTACTACTAATAATAATAATAGTAGTAGTACTAGTAATAATAGTAGTGGTAATAATAATAATAATAATAACAATAATAATAATAATGATGATGATGATAATAATAGACAATTTAGGAAAAGGAATAGACAAGTTCATCTACTGTATCCAAGGCAGTATTAACATGTACGCTACGCAACAAATAAGCTCTATTCGTAACAAATTATCTTTAACTGAAAGTATATATCCCTTATTTCGCTTTGGAGCAGAGGATATAGAAGAGAAGGCATCAAACAATATCACAATTATATTAATAATAATAATAATAATAATAATAATAATGGATAGATAGTGGATTTTTCTGTTGTAGCAGATTCTAAAATATAGTTAAAGTAGCTAAAAAACTAGGAAAAGCTTGCCAAAGAACAAAAACAACTTTTGGGAACATGAAGACAAAGTTATATTAATAACTAGCAGTAGAGCCCGGCGTTGCCCGGTGATGTAACAGTAAGAGATAGATCAAGTATCGACCATCATAAAGACTGAAAAATAAAATTGACAAAGATTATTGTTTAAGGTTGACAGACACGCATGTCCTAATTAGTTTTTTTTTTCTGTTTTTTTTTACGAATTGGTCAAACCCAAACTCAAACAAAAACATTGTTTTCAATCGTTATGAGTCTACCGATTGAATAGAATTTTATTATAAACAATTGTCTTGTAAATGGAATTTTTAAAGCATTCTGAATGTAAAAATAAAGAAAAAAGTGTGCAAGACAATAAGAAACACTACCTGCCAAAAAAAAGTGAAGTTTTGTTGAAATCGGTTGAAAAATGTAGGAAATCCGATCCCATAAATAAACGAACACACACACACACACACACACACACACACACAAACAACCTGTGTTTTTATAATAAGTATAACTCTATATGAGTTGTCCCCCTTTCATTCTGTCGACAGAATCGTGTTTTAAAATTGATTTCGTGCAAAAACAATTGTATTTTTCCAATTTTTGGCGCTGTCAGAACCACCGCAACGTAATTTTACGCAGTCCTGTGAAGTTTTGTTGAAATCGGTTGAAAAATGTCGGAAATCCGATCCAATATATAAATGTACACACACACACACACACACACACACACACACACACACACACACACACACACACACACACACACACAATCTGCATTTTATAATAAGTAAGATTATTGGTGCCTTTGAAAAAAGTATGAAGGTTGGAAGAAATGCAAATCAAAGGTAGAATCGAAACTATCCAAGCATTATCATTACTAAAATCATCAGGAATATTGCAACAGTGAAAAGATGTGCAGGAATTGATCACTGGTAAATATCCACCACAATATTAAAACTCGATGGTTATGAATGCAATCTAAGCAACATGGTTCAAATGATTTACATAGCCACATAAAAGACTCGCCTAATGATTGGAAAAACGCCTAGTATCTGAACAAACGCCTGGATTGCATGATAAAATGTAAGACTATATAAAAGAGTTTGGTTAACTAGAAAATAATTACTAATAAGAATATAATGATCAGTTTTGCATATAAACTATAAAACAGTCTGTATTATCGGCGTTGCGGTAGGGAATTTGCCCTAATCAGTACATTTATTAGCACATCTTTTCTGTTAGACTATATTTATTCACTAATTAGTTTAATCTGCGTAACAGAAATACAGGAAAATGATTTTAACTGAACCAAAGTTAATAGTAGTCTAGCTTCAAGAAATTCTACAACATAACGCATTTGTGACACTATATAATGTGACACACACACACATATACATCCATATATATATATATATATATATATATATATATATATATATATATATATATATATATGCAACTTTTAGAACTGCATAAATGCTTGATGGAATCAAGGATCTTAGAATTGATTACACAAAACCTACCTAGCAACACTAGCAAGCAATTACTGGCCTATAGCCTGCCTACCTCTGATGAGTAAAATTCTATTATGACAATTTTTATCCACTTTCTTGTATCATTGTTTTTGGTGTATACCAAAACCATTAAACCCCATTATCTTTCTTTGTATATTTTAGATTGTTTATTGTACAAATTGGTCTTCTGTCATAGTCTCTTGTACTAGAATTCAGTTTTATTTTGCTCTCGTTAGTCTATATTACTTTTGTCCATTTACATTATCCAAGAGCATACATTCTTTTGCTCAGTGCTTTTCTCTTATTTAATATTTTTTAGATAATGATGACTTTTTATGCAATAAATCAATTTAGATTACTTTCACATAGTATCTTTCTTACTGTATGACTCGACTGCCTAATTTAAAAAGTCAACCAGTCTTTTTCATATTCAAAATACTCCCAACATCAGCTTTTTCTTAATATTCCAATCTCCTTAAAGATTTCATGTTGACTCATTCTTTGTGATTTTTCGAAAATTTTTATCTTTATTTTTCTATCTCGGTGGCCACTTCTTTTACTCGCCAATCTATAGAATCACAAATAAAAAAAAAATGAATACATTTTATGAACTGTATTTTGTTATATAATAATGTGTTTCTCGCGACTTTTCTTTGAACCAGAAAAACACACACACACACGCAGAGAGAGAGAGAGAGAGAGAGAGAGAGAGAGAGAGAGAGAGAATGAGAAAAATAAATAAGTACTGCACTACCTTTCAATGTATTTTATATTTTTAAATAAAACACTGATTATATATATATATATATATAATTATTTTTTATAAGTATGTTATAAAATCACTACAAAAATAGCCATTTTAACCATTTTTATCTTTGTATATTTGCTCCCTTAAGTTATAATTTAATAAGTGGTTAGCATTTATTTAATGTTACTTTAAGTCTGAAATATTTATTGGTTGTGGTATCTGATTGTCTATGTCATTGTCTGTGGATGTATGTATGTGTATCTATCGGTGTCTATGTGTATGTAGAGTGTATTCACATTTAACTGTGTGTGTGTGTGTGTATAAGTGTTGGTTTCCACGTTTCCTTTTTTCATAAAGGGCTGTAGAGATGTTCATGCCTCGCCCCCCCTTTTTATGTGTGTGTGTGTGTGTGTGCGCGTGTGTGTGTATGTATATTTAATTATGTCTGGGTGCTTATGTATTATAATCTGATTGTGTTTTTGTTGTTTTGCGCGTGAGTTTAAGACCACATTCACACACTTTAAAATAAAAAAAGGAAAAGAAGGGGGAAGGAAGGAAAAAAAATATATACATGTATTGTCAAATGACCGGATATATTGTAGCGTCTTGTCGAACGTAATTTCAATGAAGAAATGAATTGAATAAACATATATATTTTTTCTTTTCTCAATAATTTTGTAGTTTTTAAACTTAATAGTGATTAAATTTGGATTTTAAAATTGCCAGTTTTTAATTTTAATATTAAATTTTATCATATAATTTTATAATTATTGGTTAGTAAATTATTTTTAATATTACACGTATTTTAAAGATCTGAATAGCTATTATAACATGATTTCGTTGTCAAGCTTTTGAATCTTTCTATATTTGGTTTTTGATTGGTTATTCTAGCTTTTTTGTAACAATGTTTCCCCCTAGTGTAGGATCGTTAATTAATCTGAAACTTTTAAAACCATTTATTTTATTTTCAACATCATCACTTGATAAGACACAGAGTATGTTGAAACAAAATGGCTATTTTTGTAGTGATTTTATAACATACTTATGTTATAATTTTTTATAAAAATAATTATATCTGCTCTACTTTGTATTGAGCACTCTTTTAAGAATAGTAATTTTTGGTTATTTTTGAATTCATTCCGTATATACCAATTATATACTTGTATATATATATATATATATATATATATATATATATATATAAGCATATGCACCAGCTAACGGACAGAAATACTATTATCAGAAAAACATAAAATGAACAACAAAAAATATTTGTTGTGACATTAATACTTTAAAACATTGTTAATTAAATGCATTGCTTAAAAAATAGACGATTTGTTTACATGAACGTTTTATTTTATCATTTTTAAAAACATAATGGTTCACAGAAAAAAAAGAGTCGGGATCATCGAGTCAATGCGAACGATCCTTTCCTTAGCTGCTTCACCAGGACTACATATTCAGAGTTTTGCTTCTCCTTGACCAGTTACCACCAAGGCTATAGAGCCCAGTCTCTCCTACTATTTACCCATAGATGGGGGATAGAATAATTCGCGCACACAAAAACAATTATTAAAAGAAACTTTTGATTGAATTAGAAAAAAATGCATAAATTTGAAGTTAAGTAACATGCAACCAGTTCTGTACGGAATGGCAAACTATGGTAGAATATTTGGTGAAATAAAAAAAAAAAATTAATTTCAATGAATTTTCATATTCCACTAGACAGTTCTTAAAATCCTCTCTATAGTTTCAGTTTACTATAATTATTGCATTAAAAAAAAATGAAGAGTATCAATGGATAAAGCATTCTAATTACTGAGCAGAATTTATAATACGAACGTATTACAAATATATAATAATAGTAATCTTAAATGAATACATGAAGTATTGATATGTTTTATCGTATTTAGCCGAACATTTCTATTATCAAGTGAGACATAAAGATTATCTTCGCTTTTATAAATACTACTGATATTATGGTCGGTCTTTGAAGATAACTGCTTGTCAATCTTTATTGCTAATTTATTGTTTGCTTCTTTTAATCGGTAACCATCACTGAAAGAGTCAATCAGTGTAGTTTTTTTTTTATTTCCAGTGTTTGCCATCATGGCGTTTAATAGATTTTCTTTGAATGTATAATCAAATAAAGATAAATTATGTAATGAGATTGCGAATCAAGGGAACGTAGAAAGCTTATATAATAAATCGTTTATATATATATATATATATGTTAAGAAATGGACAAGGAATGTCCGAGAAATTTTCATATGATTTATGATTTTTACTGTTTATCATAAACAGACATTTTTTACTTGTATCTATTAACAACGTTAAACTTAAAAATGTCTTTAATAAATAAATTGTCGGACCTTGTCCATTTTTAACAAATGCGTCATTTGTTTACATGATACGCCAGAGCAGTGAAATTAGAATGGAAATTGTAGTTTATAAACAGGACCTTGAATGTGGCCCAGAGGTAAAAGCGTAAATGACGGTTCCGTATAGGAAAATATTCGTTCAATGAACGAATACAGAAAATTTTCGACAACCGGTAAATGTTATTTAATACTGTTTATATAAATAAACTTAAATTATGAAAAAGACAAAGCAAGGTTGTCTTAAATATATATATATATATTAAATTTTTTAAAGACAGAGCAAGGTTGTCTCGTTAGATTTTTTACGACTGTGTAGTGAGTTCGATCCTCACTGGGTGTTTCGTGCTTTCATCCTTGTACCACATCTAAGCGATGTTTCGCTAAATTGTTAAGAAATTGGATCAATAACCTGACGCAAAATTATTCGTTGAACCTTTTTCTGTATAATGTGATTAATATTCGTCACTGAATTAAGTGCATTGACAAAGAAGGAAATTATTGAAATATATATTTGTTGTATCAAATAAATGATTTTAAATCTTAGATGAACCTATGTTTTTATTACATACGAATAAATCTTTCCATCTCATTATTTATGGTAGAACATTCAAGCGTATTTTAATCAAATACAAAATATTGATATACATAAGAAATAAGTATGTTTATAGTTTGCTTCTCGCCCGGTTTACACGCTTTCCCCGTCATCATTTGAAAAGGATCAGGGGTTTATCCTTTGTTGCCTTTTTAAGATTGGGTTTTCGGTTCTTTCTCCTCAAGTTTTCATTTTCTTTCACTCTGAGTAACCTCTTGCATCTTAGCGGCATTGCGATCTTGCTTGGCATGAACTGATTAAAAAAAAAAACCCTTCAGACTGACTAGTAATGCATTTCCCTTTGCAGGGAATTCCTCTTCAACATGGTGTTTTTAGAGCAACTTTACCTTCACGGTGTGTTGCACTCTTATAAGTAAAAGAAAAGGTTTTTCCTCTGTTTTGATATAAACTTTTTTCGAATGTATTTCAATAAAACCAAATCTTTCCATTTCTTGGGGGTAGCGCCTCTTGACCTGATTCAGATTCTAAGGCTGACACTTATTCTGAAAATAAAAACTTAGAGAATGCAGGTTTAGATGGTCTAATCAAGAATTGGTTTGACGCAGTTAAGGACAGAATTTAATCTATATACACGTTATTTAAAATTCTTTTTCTCTGGAATAAGGTCAATTATTTTTGTCAGCCGAATTTTCATACAGTCACCACATTAAATCTTTAGCCATTTATCAAACCTGAAATGGTATCGACGGTGTCATTGGTTGTTAAGTCTTTTCGACATAAATCATTATGTGATATCAATTCTACGATAGCGAGAGAATTCAAGGAAAACACGACGTCTCTAATCTTCAAAAGATTTATGCTACAAAGATATTGTGGTACTTGATTAGGAAGCCTTGAAGAAGACCTTTTTGTTTTTCTGTCTGTGTTTTCTTTGAGAGGAAAATACTCACAGTTTATCTATTTCGTTCTGAGCAAATATTTTTAAAAGAAAAAAATCAGTATTTGAATGTTGAATTTTTCACTAAAACAGTTTTAGATGAAATGATTACATATATAATTTTTAAGTCAATAACTACATTACTTTAATTACAAGAACATTTTTTACATTTAAACAGAAAAAAGACGTGACGACAACTTTTCGTTTAAGATTAGGGACCTCCGGTTTTTTGGCATAAGTTTTCGATACCCAAGGTTTAAAATTAAATTTTAAAAATGAAACATCTTTCTTGAAGATTTCATTTTAGCTTTAATTGAAAGTTTAATAATTAAATTTATTATTTCCATTAAGTAAAATATTCTGGAGTATTTCAGATAGAAATTATATAGATTGGAATGTCAAATTTAATTTTGATTTCTTAAAATTTTCTTAAAAGCGACCATTTTCTTAATTTTAAGAAATTTGTAAACAAAACAAGTTTTTACTATTTTAAAATTCTTTCAAAAATAAATATATATTTCTGACACGTTATTTTAGTAAAATTAGAAAATTTAAAGTTAAATTAATCTGATTTGAAATAAATATTACTTACTTAACATAAAAAAATAACATACAACCAATTATTAACGATTGGTCCTGTTCATCAGATCCAACGTTTGATGGACTGCTGATAGACGAAGCAATGGCAGCTACTATGGATGACCCTATTGTCAGAAATCTAAGTGAACGCATATTTTTGGTTTTTAACCACCTAGTAATTTTTACAAATGAACATATTTTCCGCAATTATTTAATATTTTATTGACTTTTATTTACCTTTCGAAGATGCAAAAATAGAAAAAAATAAAATACTATAAAATTTTCTTCAATTAATTTTATAATCTAATAACAAATGAAATACCATGATTACTGAATTGAAGTATGTCCCACACTAATGTAAATACATAAAATAAAAATATTTAGCGAAATAGTAATTGAAAAAAGTAAAACTTAGTTTAAGGTTTAAACTATTAAAGCTGGTTAGAAAATTTGAAAACCTGTTGAAACGTAAGTGAAGCGGCCTAATAAAGGGACAAAACTTTTAGATCATAAGAATGGCAATTTCAGTCTACCGTACATGAAAATAATGAACGTATTAAGTAAAAAAATACACAATAAAAAAATTATTTTAAAAATAGAATAGCACAACTAAGTTGATTAATCTTTTCAATTTGGGATTTGTAAATTTTGTTTCCACTTAATTACTATATCACATCAAGGAAATAGCCCAATACAGAATCTTACACGATTTTAAACTATTATAAATTATTATAATTAAAATTTAAAAAAAAAATGAAAAGATTCTTGTAAAACTTTATTATTCATTAGAAACATTTTATTTCTTCAGTCAATAATATCCTTAATTTTACTTATTTACAAAAGCAATTAAAAGCTTTTCTAATTAAGTAATGTCATAATTTTATTGGATTCATTATTTTTCAATTCAGAGATTTTAAGTTAGATAGCTCAAATTTGAAAAAAAGTAGGTGATTTACAATCTCCAAAGACTCCTACTTTAAAAAAAAAAAAAAAATATTCAGGAAATAGAAATGTTTTGTGCGAAATTTCATGAAATTAAGTAAGTTGTTAACATTTTTTTTTTTTTAAATTTTACCAAAATTTTCTAAAAAAAACATTTCAAAAATAATTTTATTCATTTCTAAATAAGTCCTGAAAATTTCATTAAAATCGGGCAATTACTTGATTTTTACAAGAATTTTCAAATCAATGTGTTTTCAACGGAAAAAAAATCAAAAAACAATGTTATTTTCATGTCACCGCCATGACGAAAAAAAAAAAGAAGATTTAACCAAAATTTCGAACGTGTTAGAAAGGATTAAAAAGTTTAAAAAAATAATTAAAAAATACTTTGGTCTTTCATCTTAATAATAACATAAACATTTTGACGATAAAACTATTTATGTTAAGTTTGTTGCCTTTTTCATTACACTATCTGTTTTTCCCGCGAAAAACCTGAGGAGCCTATTTAAGATTAATATACTTGAGAAAAATTATAGAGTGTAGTGTTTTTATTTATTACTTTTTAATAATTTCAGCGGTGCATTAAGCAAATATGAAAAACAAATTAATAGCGAAATTTAAGCTTTTAGTAGTCGTGAATGCCTGTCCACAATTATTTTATTCATAGCACCAGACACGGTTGCTAGCTCATGTGTGTCATTTCGTCTGTCTCTAAAAGAAAACACTTTAAATGTAGACTTAAATAACTAGTACCCCAGTCATTTTTGCGTATTTGTTGAACAGATTTTATTATGATGTGAAGAAACTAAATAAGAGCTATAAAAAATAATAAATTACTGAATGTAATGACAATAAAAGAGCCTGTAATATATTAATTAACAGTAATTTGAACGCTGGTAATATAAAATAAACTATTTCTGATGATATTTTGGAAGTAAAAAATACATGTAATTTAATGTTATTACACGTTGAGTATCCTTTATCCGAAATGCCCAAATCCGAAAACATCCAAAATTCGAAAGTTTTTCAGTTAACATGACTCGCCACAAATTGAAAATTTCAGAAAGCAACATGGCTACCCGTAATATGGCGTTGCAGTGTTACAAATAAAATACTTTTTTCAGTTTTCATTACATTTAATTGTAATCAAAATCTATATTTTGTTTTTATACAAATAACATTTTAATCAAAACACGACATCGTTGGTAGAGACTGATAGCTTACCGAATTTTCCTTCTCATACTCACAGTGATGTCATCGATTATGTATCCTCTCCCTCCAGTCTCTCACAGCTGATGTAGCAGCAGCAGCATTTGGTGTTGCATTTATATATATTTTTTATAAGTAGTGATCATGTTTATTTCGACACGTACAAAAAATACAAAACATTATTTTTACGTGAAATCTTAATTTTAGCCGCTTTAAAAAAATCCTTGTGAGCATTATATGACTAGCGCAATTACCTGTTTCTGGATGTACACACAATTTCAGATTGTATGTATAAACTGTGATATGAAATGTAAAGGGATATCTTGGGTTCAATTCCTAAGTTACCCCCGTTTTATTGATGCTATATACAAATTAAATAGCCTGTATTCCAAAATCCGAAGTACTTCCAGTCCCAAGAATTTTTTATAAAGGATTCTCAATCTGTATTATTTATTATCCCACTTATGCGTTAAATAGCAAAGCAGAGTTAGCTCTCTATCCTTGGTTGGTAAGCAGTCTAGGAGAAGTACAACATTAAATTCAAACGTGAAGAAGGCAACGGAAAACCTTTCCACTGCCTTTCCCAAGAAAAATTCTCATATATTAAAGAAAAGGAAGTTGTGGAGAGATATGATGAAACAAATTTCTCGAATACTATTCAAAAGCCATAAATTTCAACTCAGCAACAGGTTGGCATTATGCAATGAAATAGAAGTAGTGTATACCTGACTAGGTTTGTTTTCTGGGCTAGAAAGGAAACAACTGAGTGATGTCGTGTTGAGATGAAATTTTGGATAGACATAATAAGGCCATTATGGGTGATGATGGGTATGATGGGTGGGATATCGTGTTGGTTAGCAGTCCGTCTGTCAAGTAAGTAATGAGAATGAATAGTCACCCCGCTCGGCAGCAGGTCTTGATGTGACCCTTACCGTACCCGTCCCAACCCCGTCAAACTACTGGTGCTTGTCTAACGATAACAAAGCGCTCCCTTCACCCGCTGAGACAATCTGCCTGTTTTATCTACGTCTTTCGAGAGATCCTGTCGACAAGTCATCCTGGTTAAGAGATGGGCGTATTTGTTGCTGATTTGCGCTTTCAGCCTCTTCCTATTCCTCTCTCTCTCTTTTCACTTCTTTCTCCTTTCACTTTCTTTTCTTTTTTTTTTTCATTCACCAGGATTTTTCTTCCATTTTTTTTCGTATCATATTATTTTGTCTATCAGTTCTTTCTTTTTATCTTCATTTTTCTTTTTCTTCCAGTTTTCTTCCTCGCATTTTACTTTTCTCTTTTGTGTGCTGACAATTTTCTTCTCCTCTCTCCCCCGCCCCAGTTTCCTCATTTTCTTGCTTTCTTTCTTTCTTTCTTTCTTTCTTTCTTTCTTTCTTTCTTTCTTTCTTTCTTTCTTTCTATGACTAAGCAAGTTTCATTTCACAAAATGCTTAGCCACAACTACCACTTAAAACTTTCTTTAATGTTGCGTCCCCAGAAGACTAACGAATTAATCCATCAGATACTTTTACTGCTTGTTGAGTAAAGATGCAAATTATCACGACGTCCCTTTTTAGGGTGACAGCAATATCATTCTGATTAATTTAATGGTGCCATTTTCTGCATGAGAACATTCTGCTAGTTTTTGCATACTATTAATACAGCATATAATTGGACATAGGTTGCACTACGGGTATTTTTGTCCAACACAGTAAGATTCGACAAAACCAAAACATTAACCTAATAACTCGAATCATGTTCTTAAATAACCTTATCAGATCTAGGTTCCCATATGGATATCCAACTCGTTCAGATATGACTAAACAGTAAGCTACATAAAACTGTTTTGCAGCTCAAAAACAGCTCGGAATGAGAAATCAAAGAGCCGAGTTCGAATTCCAGTCAGGTTCATTATAATCACTTATGCGCAAATACTCTTGAGAAAAGTATGAATCCATTTCTATCCCCTAGCTATCTGTTGAATAGCAGAACAGACTGAGTCCTATAACCTTGGTTGGCAACCACTCTATCTCAAAAAGAAATGGCAACCTCCTTCGAGAACATCTTCTGCCTAGTCAGTCATGAATCAAAAGAGATATGATCGCGCAAGCGTGTATCACGTATTGCACTTAACTAACTGGCTGATTATCTTTTTGGTTGTATCCTTCGTCAGATGTTATAGACTGGTGCGACAGAATCATAAACAAAGACCACAGCATTTGAAGACTTCCAACAGCAGTAGCAACTAAAACGAGTAGAAAAAATAATGATATAATGAACATATCGGCAATCCACACTATCTTCAACAAAAGTTTAGGAAGAAAACTCCGATCAATACTTGAAAAGGCTGACTTGAGAAATAGTTTATAAATACCAACTGACAGTAATGCTAACTGTTCAGTCAGTGAATGTTGAATGTTTCCTGTATAGAAAAGATAACCATATTTTTTCAAGTACACGACTAATCGACTGATGTGGTGAAAAATAATTTACTATTTTAGAACTAAAATAATATTTTTGTTTTCCAGTTCCTCCTACGGGTGTACTTAATGCAGCAGAAATGGTGAAGCCTAAACTAAATATTTCGACGACTTCCTTAACTCATATTCAGTAACGAGTTTTTATTAAAGTCTAACGAAATTATTTCAGCATTTTGTCAATCGTTTCTTGTTGATAGTTTAACTTGTATTAGAAATTACTTCATGACTTGACTGTAGCCTGTACAAGAATTTGGGAAATATATAAATTTGGTGTCTTGACCGAAAAATTATGGTGAAAAGCAGGTTATAAAATATGGTTTCCATATTCTGTATCCATGCGACAATTATTTGCAGCTAAAAGTAACCATGTAACGAACATTTTTGTAAAACGAATTACTCAGATACCATCACAGCTGTCACGCGATGCGCTTAAATATTCCCTTTTAGATTTTCATCAACAAGATCAGCTTTACTTATTGTTGATATAAGATATTCTGGTAACCAGACCATAACTGTTATATACGCTGTAGAAAAGCAATTATAATAAATACTGTCATAAAATATACAAAATTCTAGAATTTTAATTTAAATGAATTTGCTGGTGTTTAAAAATCGTTTCACTACATTCCGGATCCTTTGAAACAGTCATTACAGCAATGAATTGACTGGATTGGCTGGAAGATCTCATCTTTTTAACTGTAAGTTTCTTTTATCGCACTTATCGCCTGTGGAACTCACGGTTTCTTGCTTTCTGGTTTGATTTTCAAAAATTTAAATGCAATATCAATCATTATTATCAATCAATTGTCTTTTTAATTTCTGTTCTGTTATTGCTCTCGCGCCTTAATAATGTTTTTCTTTTTCTTAGATTCTTTCACATTGAGTAACCCCCCCCCCTTGCATCTTAATGGCTTTGTTACCTTGCTTGGGGTGAAACAATTAAAAAAAAGTAAAAAAAAAAAAAAAAAAAAATCAACATCAGTCCTTGAAAAACCAATTTACTATACTAAAAACAGATTTATTTTTCAAAAGAAACAGTTACTTGTATTCTTGATCAAACATGAAAAATTCATGCTAGTCTGATATCCTCAGTCATCAAGGTTTGCACTTGATTTGTAATGCTGATGACTGATGTTACAACTTTTTTAATAGTCATCTGTATATATCCAAAATTCCTAATCTTCTAAAGTACTTATGCCTATTTAACAACACATACATATCAGTTACAAAATGTTTTTGTAACTTACTATGTCTATGTATATTAATGAATAAGGCAAAGTTTTATTAAGAAAGTGCTAAAAATTTCTCATTCCAATCAAGAAGCCTTTCAAAGGAAAAAGAAATGATATTTGGCAATTTGGTCAGATTTTAGGAAATGGATTGAACCGGCAAACTTTTAATACTTCCGCCTAACGCTTTCTCCTTAATCTTTCACGGCCAGTAAGTTTTGGAACAGATATATTTCTATACTTACTGAAATTTGAGAAATGAAGAATTGTGAAGGAGACTAGAAACTTCAAGGAAATTGCTGCTAAAAATCAGAAAGAGAAAGCTGGAATATTTTGGGATATAACATGAGAAAGGAAGGCTTGGAGAATTTCGACATCACAGGGTATATTGAAAGCAAAAGAGGCGGGGTTAGCAGTGAATAACCTACTTGAAGATTCTGAATGAACAAATGGCAGAACAAAAAAAGTAGTTAGTAAAAAGGTAAGATTTAATTAAAGCAAGATGTGGAGAGCCAAGATCGCACACGTCCTGAAATAACATGGCGTATGAAAGAAAAAGCAGACTTCCTGAAATATTAGGCAGTGTAAATTGAATATTTACTGCTTATGTATCAAGATTTTAAATGTTTCAGGTTGTACCCAACGAAGACCATATGTTTGTCTGGTTTTAAATCAATGTCTTCTTTGAGGCATTTTCCTCATAAAATGATTCTCACCTGAGATTTGATTGTGAACATGAAATCTCTTCGTTTTGCTATTTCACTTGAAAGTGAAACCGTACTTTTAATAAACTGCCGTTGGTTTATTGCAGATTGCTGAAACAAAATACACAATCCAAAATTTTGGTGGAAGGTTGCTGGAACTTTCGAAATATATCTAAACTCATACATGTAAAACATTCATTTAAATTGTAAGAAATAGAAATTCAAAAGCAGAATTTTCTCTCGAGCCACCAATGTATTAGATTGAAATAACAGAACCATTTAAATGATGATATCGATGGTAAGAAAAACTTGTGCTACACTACCTTAAAATAACCTTTGCCAGTGTTGGTGGCTGTCTCGTAATGTAGGACCTGGTTTATCTTTAATCAGTCTTTTGATTTGGTCATCATCAATGTGTAATCTCCAACGGATCTGTTGGGAGATACTTGGTATTTCACGTCAAAATTTCAACTTCTTAATCTAGCAAACCACTTACTCGCGGCTATGGTACCATTTCTATAAATGACACATATACTTTTTGCTCTTTTTTCTTTCCATTCAGGAAATAAAAAAGGTATGTATGTAATTTTTTTCCATTTTCATTTTTAACGCAAAAACTTTTAAAATTCAGATTCCATCCACGAATTATATAGAAAGATGCGTTGAAATGTCATAGTTCAGAATATTTATATATGTCATACATGTCATTCGGGTATGAAAGAAAGTCACGTTTTGAAAAACGCTACGAACTTTTGTTTCCAGCCAATCGTTCAAAAACAGATTGCGAGTGCTTAATTTTCTTCATTTGAGCTGGACAGGTAAGTTTAAATATTACAATCTTAACCAAGTGGGTTAGTTTTTCATGGAAGCATTCTGAAGATCGTTTATCTCAGGCTTTCAAACTGATTTTTACACAGTAACAGTATTTGTTATAGATAAACTGAATTACTGTTCTTATGGAATTAAACTATAAAATATATAATAATCAACGATATTATCTGGTAAGCTTCAATATCTAAATGTTGATGTTAAAAGAATCTCTTTATATATATATATATATATATATATATATATATATATATGAGGAATAAAATTTTATTTATATTAATCCGACATATTTCATTTATTTGTTTAAACGTTATTTTTAATGGATACACATATTTGAGATGGTCCCATTAAAAATAAATGGCATACATACATACATACATATATATATATATATATATGTGTGTGTGTGTGTGTTTAGTGAAATGTTTAATACTTTTTAGATAAGTCAAGTCAAGTATTGCAGCGAATATTCTATTATTTATTATTTTTAAACGTGAGATCAACCAATTCGAGTCGAAGTCGAATATATCCAGTTTCGCGCGTCTTTATCGTATTCTGTTCGCATGACCTACTTTTTGTTGTGGTAGATTTTGTTTTTGCAACTCTTTGACAACCCCATGTCGAGTAGGGACTTCCACTCCAACGATTTTCGATGTGGGAAGGCTGCGTCATACCAGCTTGCAAAATGTACGCGCACAACAAACTGAAAATAACAAAGTCGAAAATAATCAGAAAAGCACACGTATCCATCATCAGAGAATGGTAAGCTTTAAAGATTTTAAAGTTTTAGTAAAAAAAGAATGCAAATAACAGATGAAGAAGTTTTACAATGCATACAGATTTGAGTAAATATTTGTCAATAAATGTAGTCATTGACGTTATTATCACAAGGACATTCTTTGCGATTTAATGGTGAAAGAAATGATCTCTAACAATGAAGCAGGTGAATTTAAGTTTAAACCTGGAATTAGATTTGTATAGACATATAAGGGGATAGAAACTCTCAATGGTGCTGCAAAATGAAAAAGTAAAGATTTCAGATTAAAATTCATTTAATAAATGTGTTGGGCTATGAATGCGTGACACCGACGATTGGAGCATTTAGTTTGCGAAGCGTTCGGATCATCAACTGCTACTTGTTGATGACCAGGGTTAGGAAATAACCGTATGCAATATAATTTGGGGAAAGGTATACTCTCTATAAACGTTGTTGTTAAAATAAATCTGATGAGCAGACAAGATTATTATTATCATTAATTAATAATAATAATAATAATAATAATGGAGAACAATGGTGTATACACAAACCAGAATCCGTTTTGGAGAATTAAAAACACAAAATCCTGTGGGATTCAATCGGATCACCTAATGACCCAGAAGTTCATATCTAATAGAAAAAAAAAAACAAAAAAAAAAAAAAAACATCGTGTCAGTTAAAAACTGTTAAGGACAAAAAAAATAGCTGAGTATCTTGACCTTGCAATCGTACTAAAGAAATTACAAAATATGAGTTGTTCCCATCGATGTCAGAACACTGAGAACAATCAACAGATACCAACTGAAATAATTTGCTAATTGGAAATTTAAATAAGAATGGATATCATCCAGGGACTGCAAAGTTATAGAATATTATAGAGAGAATCAATTCAGTCATTTAGTTTCCAATGTAATCGAATAATTGCTATTGATGAGAAAAATTCAATGACTGAACAATAATAATAATAATAATACAATTTTATGGGACTTTACAATACACACAAACAGAACAATCAATGCTAATCGCCCAAACATCGTGGTCAAAGACCACAGGAACAGAATGTGCTTTCTTCAGATCGTAATGCATTTTTGAAGATCTACAAAAAACTATCAAAATACAAGAATCTTGAAATAAAAGTCTTAAAAATGTGGCACATGAAGATATGTTTAGAACATCTTCCATTTGTAGTTGAAGCCCACGGATTTCTTGGAAAAAGTTCCGTTAGACTCATTGAAGGGATTCCTGTTAGGCCATGCCTTAAAGAAATACAAAAAATTGTACTCACAAGTACAGTTCACACACTACAAAGAGATTTTTCCATGTAAAATATGTGTATTTTTAGTTTTTGTTTTCTTGTTTTTTACAAAAAATGATCAGTGGAAAATGCCATGAAGCCATTTCTAACCTTAGGTCTCTGGTTGGGACCCGGAAGAAAATGTGTATACAACAGAAATGCAAGGAAATAATCATAATAATAACAATAATAATGTCTTCCTATCGATGTCTCTGATGACTATAATATTAAGATCAAAGACATTGGAAAGCTTAAAACGTACACTGAACTCCGGATTGAAGTCACCGGAATGTAGGACGTTCATCTATAATGCAAGATCTTAGGTTGAAAACGAAAAAACATGCGGGAGAAGAGATGGTAATAATAATAATAATAATAATAATAATAATAAAAGTACTATAGAAGAATGCGAATGATATTAAGAACTCAATTGAATTCTCAGAACAGATTTATGGCCATTAATAGCCTTGCCATTCCAGTGGTTCAATATAGTTTCAACATCTTGAACTGGACACTAAATGATATTAAACGAATAGATTTTAAGACTAGAAAGCTTCTTTCGAAGCATAGCATGCATCATCCAAAGGCTGATGCAGACCATCTATACATATCCTGTAAAGAAGGTAGAGGAGGTCTTATTCAGCTAGAATTATCATACAAGACAACAACTATTGGCGTACTAACATACATAGAAACAACAAAGGACCGGATGATACAATTAGTCAAACAACACGAAAACAGAAAGAAAAAAATATTCAATCATGAGAGAAGGCTGTAAATACAAACGATATTTAAATTTAATTGATTCTGTAGAAAACCAAAACAGAACCCAAGAACCAACTGTTGTAACCAAAATTATGAAAAAGAGAGCAAAGTATAAGGTTCTTGAACACATGAAACAACGCTGACAAGCCAAGCCTCTGCATGGCCAATATCCAGAATTTGCTTATAAAGCCGATGTTGACAAAGCTAACACTCATCGATGGAAGGCTTTATTCTTCTAGCGCAAGACCAGAGTCTTTTCACTAGAGACCTTCAGGCAAATATCATACATAATAGTGTGAATCCAAAATGCAGGTTCTGTGACAACTATTAGGAAACCATAGACCATCTAATCTCAAGATGTTCTGTACTTGCGCCAAATGAATATAAAAATCGTCACGATAGAGTGGAGCAATACAGGACAATATGCAAAAACTTTGGAAAAGATGTTAATAAACACTTGTATGAGCACCGGTTACAGAAACAGTAGACATCACAATTCTATGAGATTACACCATCTTTACAGACAGGAAGATTGAAAGAAATAGGCCGGACATAATTATCAAAAACCTAAAAAAAAAATTGCCTACCAATTGATATGGCTTGCCCAAGCGGACTGTAATATAGCAACCAAGGAATTTGTAAAACTATCGAAGTATAAAGACATGGAAATCGTAATCGAAATAAATGTGGAAAATCAAAACAAGAATAGTACCAGTCATAATAGGTGCGCTTGGAATGATAAAAAAGGAACACAACACATTGAAAAAAAAAAACCCCTGGAAATGTCAGCTTAAGAGAAATACAAAATTGCCTTAATAAGTACAGCCCACATACTAAGAAGAACTTTGTCAGTGTAACGCGAGTGATGTTATGGGAATTAGAAAAACAAATTATGAAATGTAGCCATAACAACACACCACTAACTGCCTTAGGTTTTCCCGCAGACTTGGTAGGTAGTGTGAATATAGCAGAAATCGAAACATAATAATAATAATGTTAAATGTTGAAAAATGTTAGACTGCTGAGGATAGGTCTGAAGTACTAAGCAGAATAGTTGTCACTCTCCGGTGATAACTACCAGAAGTGTTGTGTGAGGATGTATGATAATAATTACCTTCCCCATTATGATACGCACATTTAAGTTGCGTTTCATTCACGCTGGCTGCATTTCATTCGCTTTTTCACGTTTATTGCAAGTACAACCGTTTTTCTTAAGACAAGCGACGTTTATACAAAGACTTGTATTTTAAAATATTTCTTATTCTAGTATTTAAACATAACACAGAAGACAGACATTCTGTCGAAATATTGTTAAATATTGTATCTTTTCCTTTTCTTTTTTTAAATTGTACTCTTTTGTTAGTTTTGCAGCGTATTACAAGAGTTACGTCAATCATTTTGTTTAATAATAATAATAATAATAAAGATGAATCAGACAACACGAGGGCAGAATTCCTTGAATACAACAGAGTTGAAATCACTGAAACGAAAAACTGCATCATTAAAATAATAAGTAACTCGCACACAAATGTCCAAAAGAGACCAGTTTTTAAAATTCATATGACAAAATCCGATAAACATATTTTATGCAAATATATAATGCTGCATTGCAAACATTGAAACCCCTGGGAAAAATCAGAGAAGAAAATAATGTCCTACATGCAACAACATTAGCAGCTACTGGAAGATTTAATATCTAGACAAAGACAAGATCAAAGAACAGACAAAAGGAGGTCGCTTGGGGGGTAAAATTGAGGGAAATCACATGTGAATTATCGATACTATATGAGATTTCATGAAATTCAAATGTTTCAACACGGAAAAGCAGAAATATCAAACGAAAATATAAAATTAAAGAAGTAAATGAAATTCCACCAAAGAAATACTTAAACAGAAACTGCAGTTAAAGGCACAGAGAACAAGACGATATGAAATGTTTTGTAGGTTCTGTCTACAATATGAGATATTTCAAATAAATCTCAAGATGTTTTACTGGGAAATTGGAAAAGAAGTTATAGAAGTCAAAAAGCCACTACTTAATGAAGAAGCGCAAAAAAATTGGGAGAATATTTGGAGCAACCCATGGAAATATATTCCCAATGCAGAGTAAATCAAACGTTAACAAGAAAGAATGAAGGATAAATCTGTACAAGAATAGAAAAATATAACCAAGAATAATGTAAGGCAACCTCTAACAAAATTTCAAAAATGGAAAACCCCAGGAAATGACAACTTTTGACTCTATAATCTGTCATAAATCCATAAAGCTCTTGCGAAAACTTTATCAATACCAATTAATCACCACAATGAAATTCCAGAATGGATCATTGAAGGTATTACATATCTCGTACCAAAAACGGGTGAAACAAATGATCAAAAAAATTATAGATCAATAACATGTTTGTCCACTATATATAAATTGATTGTATCTGCCCTGATGAACTGTACTTACTCTTTTCTCGATTAAAACAACATTCTTCCTCTGGAACAGAAGGAATGTCGAAGATGTTCATCTGATTGCAAAGATCAATTACTGACAAATAAAATGATCCTGGAAAATTGCAGGAAAAAGGGTAGACATTTCAGCACAGCTTGGATAGATTGCCATAAGGTCTTTGTGCACCACATCCTTGGATCCTTGAGGTTTTTGAAATGTATAAAGCCTCCGACGTGATAGTAAATTTCCTTAAATATAGCATGAGACTGTAAAAAAAATAGCATTATACTTAAATCACATCAAAGGCACTTCCACTTTCACTCACTTGAATATCCGACCAGGAATCGCATTGAGACGCCCTGTTGCCTCTTCTGTTCTTTTTGTCCTTAATCCCCCTTTCGTATGAAGTAAACAGTAATAACTATAGATACAAAGTAAAAAAGAAAGTGTTTAATCACTCAATCTATATGGATGATGCTAAACTCTTTGCAAAAGACAACAATGAGTTGAAGGGTATTCTCAATAATATAAAATGTTTCAATGATAACATTCAAGAAAGGGAGAATTACAGAAAAATTTGTCACAGAGATTATGGAACTGGAACAAGAATCCTATAAATACCAAGGAGTCAGCGAAGGATCATACCCAAATGAAGCAGAGAAAGTAAGAAAAAATACTACATGCGTGTGCGTCTGTCGTTAAATATCGAGTTAAATTCACAAAACAGAATATCAGCCATAAACATTTTGGCTGTCCCTGTGGTGCAATATAGTTTCAACGCTCTTAACTGGACCATAGCTGACAGTAAGCGAGTGAATGTCAAAAACGAGAAAACTTTTCACTTGTCACCGCTGATGTTGATCGTCTCTATGTGCCCAAATCCGAAGAAGACAGGGGATTAGTTCAACTCTTACAAAACTACAAGAATCGGTCTTCAAAACTATCGGGAAACTACAGAAAACTGGATGATGATCTGTGTCAAAGAACATGAAAGTAATAAGAAACCTTATTCAGTAATGAAGAAAGCGAAGAAATTCAAAAGGCAATTTCAATTGGATGAAGAAGTGCAAGTAAACCATAATACAGCGGCAAAAGACCTAAAAAAGAAAGCAAATGCAATGAACCAAATGCAGAAACGATGGCAAGATAAGCCTCTTCATGGTCAATACTATGCACGTACCAAACAAGCTGATGTGGACAAAACCCGTATCCATCAGTGGTTACGTAGTGAAGGGTTAAAAGCTGCACAGGACCAATGTTTGCTAAATAGAAGTTACCAAGCACACATACTGAAAAATAGTGTTAACCCGAAATGCAGATTCTGTAATAAATATCCAGAAACAATTGGTTATCTTCTATCAGATTGCACAGTATAACATCCACTGAATATAAAACTCGGCATGAAAGAGTGGGTCAATATATGCATTGACAAAACTGGAACTTTTACGGGAAGGAAACTGCAAGAAACTGGTATGAACACCAACAAGTCTCGGTTACAGAGATAGGGCCTGTAACAATTTCATGGGACTTTACAATACACACAGACAGAACAATCAAAGTGAATTGCCTAGATATTGTGATCAGAGACTGCAAAAACAAAATGTGCTTTCTTATTGACATGGCAGTCCTTGCAGATCGTTATGTATCTTTGAAGATCTTAAAAAAAACTATCAAAATACAAGGACCTTGAAGTGGAAATCTAAAAACTGTGATACAAAATAACATGAATAATTCCAGTTTGATTACAAAACGTTCCGATAGACTCAATGTAGGGATACCTGGTGGAACATGCCTGAAGGAAATACAAAACGTTGTACTCACAAGCACAGCTCACACCTTACGAATGGATTTATCTATGTAAAATGTGTGTTGTCGAAGGAAATAATAATAATAATAATAATAATAATAATAATAATAATAATAGTCACTTTTCGGAACAACTATCTGTTCCATAGAATAAACGTGTCACAAACGCGTGTATGTCTCTTTAAACTTTGGTCTCTAATCTTTTGCGGGGGCATAATTCAGCCGATTTGCCAATTAATTCGTTTGGTGCTCTCTCTCATATTTTCTTGCTTTTGAAATGTTCACCATATCGTTGACTACGATTAGCTTGTATTGTAAACATCGAAGAATTAGGCATGAAAATGTTATGATTTTCACCAACATCAAAATCGAAAAAAAACCCCAATAAAACAAGTAATAAATGAAAAATGTATTTAAAATTTGAAGCAAAATAAAGGTAGACAACAATTTTTGAAAAAAAACGTTTTTATTTTATTTTCGGGTTTATCTTGCTTACTGTTAAAGCGAATCACGTGTGAAATTCAAGGTATGACATACTTAGGTTACGCTAAAAACGATCCCCATTCAACTGGAATGAGCCAGCGGTTAAAGACCCGCCGTTTCTGTCATAAGTCATTAGTTTTTGTCTATCCAAGAACGCGTATAAGTGTCTCTGTTTTTTCCCAATTGTGCATGTGTGCGTGTATGTCTGTGCATGCAGATATCTGCGTTTCTGTGCATGTCTGTATATGTGAGTGCGCATGTCTATATGTAGAATACCTATTGGCATTTTTAAGTGCGGAAATCAAATACGCAGCATGTCGAACACATCCAAGCTGTAAAAGCAGAGGTTATTTTTCTCGTTTCTGTCCCGTCCCTATTACTCTTTTTGGTTTAGGTTAACACTTTTATAAAAGACACAGTTATCCTTCCTTTAAGACGATAAATTCTAGTAGAAAATTGAGTACATGTTTACAAAAACTACATTTTATGTAGATTTTATGTGTGCTGTTTGAAATTCTGAGAAGTTTGCCATGATTTCATAATTTCATACAATTATCTGTTGTTTTTTTTTAAATCACATTTCACCTGAGTTTATTGTTGGTTATCTTCAGGCCGATGTTACATCCGGGTAATCATTGTTTATTGTCTATTATTTTTCAGAATAAATATCATTATTTCTCGATTAAAATGGTGATCAATTAAAATGGTAATATTAGCTGTTTCTTTATAAGGAAACATTCAGCATTCATTGATAAAGCAGCTTGTGCTACTTTTGGTTGATATTTATAAAATGTTTCACTAAAACTTTTTCATGAAAATAGGTTTCTCAAGTCTATCAGCTGTAATTGTTCTTTCAATTATTAATTGGGGTTGCCTTCCAAAACTTTTATTGGAGCTAGTGTGGAATGTCAACATCTTCACATGTCATTATTTTCTTTTCGAGTTACATGTGCTAGCCATTTTAGTTGTTGCTGTTGTTGAAAGTCATCAAGTGGTGTGGTTTCTGTTACTTGGTACAATTATTTCTTTGTAATTCTGTAACGCTAGTCCACAAAGTTCGACGAAGGATGGTCATCGTAGCGACTTAGACGATTCATTCGCTCGAAGCCATTTTAGCCATTGATCTGAGAAAGTAGCTGTATCCAGCTGACAGATATTTATCAACTCAGCCCCGCCTCATCATCGGTACACTAGCTTCAGAATCGCTGTTTTCTATTTGTTTGTGGTATGAAATACTTCAATGACCAGTGCACATTTTTCCACATCCGTGTGCTTGTATATGAACAGGACATCGTTTAAGAAAATATTAAATAGATTGGGACTCTTATTTTCCTCCTTGTCCAACTTCTGATGACGTTTAGAATGTTTCCGTAGTGGGGTCCTCGCTAGATATGTATCATTTTATAATACTGATATAGTTCGTCTATTAGATTGAAGCATTCAGTGGAGTTAGAGTTTGGAAGGCGATTTCTAATGGCGAAAAAAAGGTGATCTGTATTGATGTGGTCATATTCTACTCTGAGGTCAACATAGCAGTTATAAAACGATCAGCGCCTAGTAAATAAATGTTTATTAGTACTTTTGCCAAAATGAATCTAATTGATATATCTCTGTATCTGTTTGAATCTTGAGAACTACCTTTTTTGTTTCCAGAGTGCATTAATGCGCGATAAACCCCAGGTTTATGGAATACGTTTTTAATTCCAGTCTTCCTTCATGAAATTGAGAAACTGAAGGTCATCTATTTTCGAAAGTTCAGTTTCAATATCAGGTGATGTTTTATTATTCTTTAGTATTTTATAGCTTTCACCACTCCCTCATCATTAGGTTCGTTATTGTTTATGTTTAGAGACGGACTTTGTAAGGATTGGATATATATCGATATGTCATATTCCCGTACGCTTCTTTAGTTTAGTGTAGTCAGGGTTGGAATGTAATAAAAAGTGTTTTTTGAGATCAGTACATTTCTTCTGCGTTGATTTTGATTGCATGGTGTCATCGTGACTTATCACTTTTCTCCTCATTTCAACACATTGTCCTTGCTGCATGACTTTATTAATTTGGTTTCCAATTTTTCGGAGGTATGGGTTCCTCAGAGCATTCGTTTGGGATGTGGTATGGAATGCTTCAATGATCAGTGCCCATCTTTTCACATCTGTGTACTTGTATATGCGCAGGACATCGTTTAAGACTCTTATTTTCCTCCTTGTCGTACTCATGATGAGGCTTAGAACTCCCTTCCGGCTCCATACTTTCAAGCTTTGTTAATTGTTTAGTAGTCTCCGTTCCTTTTTTTTTCTTTTTATTTTCTTTGTTTTTTTTCTTGTATCAATCTTTTCAGTTCAGGATTGTCTTATCACTGAAGTATAATTTCCCATCTAACTATTCGTCAAATGATCTCGCATGCTTCTGCTAATGAAGATATGATAATATCATTTAATTTCTCTGTTGCTTTGGTCATGAGTTAGGGATATCAATTTGGAATTTATCACAGAATTCTAATCTTACACTTTCATTTTTAAGGGCTTCGATGTTATACCTAAGCGTCTTTTATGGTTTATGTGAGCAGAAAGCGAGCTATTTTGTTTTCTGGTGTTGTCAGATTCACACGAGGTTTAAATTTCATCTCATTTCAGCTTTAGGTTGACAGGCCTGTCTTTTTGCTTCAGTGATTTCAGATTAATTTTATTCAAAATTCTAAAAATATAAGGAACATCAACATAAGCAAGTATAGAAAGTTATTCATGTACAACTTTTAGTTTCAGTCATTTATTTTATACAACAAAACTCAGATGAAAAAGGTTTACGAAAGGTTTTACATAACGAAATAGAGTTAGTTTTAATTTAACATACACAAAAAAGTATATCAAGTAACTGTCACATCATTTTAAACACTTACTTTTATTATATAAAATTTTAGTTCGTAAATTTACGAATCAGTAAAATCAGACAACTATATGAGTCCTTTCATTTTTTTGTAATTTCCAGATAAAGTAAAAATAATGTTAATATTATAATAAATATTATATTATTGTAATTATATATTATTACAATTTATATTATAATTTGTATTATTTTATTATAATTCTGCACTTCATCCCTTAGTTAGTGCGACCGTTGCGCCCTGTCAATGCCTCATAAATAATGGACTATTCCGTTTTGATCGCGTGGAAAAACAGAAAAGATATACCAGAGACGCTAGTTGGTTTCAGTGAAAGAAAGAAAGACAGAAGGAAAGAGAGAAAGGCCCTTTCTAAACTATACAACTACTGCCTCAAGGAATCTTGTTTTCCTGACTGCTGGAAGTCCTCTTCGATCGTTCAAGAACTCCGGCGACCCCTCTGACCCTTCCAACTACCGTCCTATCAGTCTCCTTCCCCTCTTCGGCAAAGTCTTCGAAGCCCTAATCAATACCGAGGTGGTTAACCACCCCACATCCCATAATCTGCTCTCAGACAAGCAATATGGTTTCCGCTTTGCCCGATCTACAGCCGATGTGCTTACGGCCATCACTGAAACAGTCTACCGAGCTCTTCAAAATAACGGGGAAGCCCGTGCTGTGGCACTATACATCTCCAAAGCATTTAATAGGGTTTGGCATGCCGGCCTTCTTCGCAAGCTCCAGGGTTATGGCATTACGGGTCGATTATATAGCCTAATACGATCATTCCTGTCAAACCGTGAATTGAAGGTCGTTCTCAACGGATTCTCCTCCAGTTCCTATCCCACGAACGCAGGTGTTCCTCAAGGCTCCATCCTAGGCCCCACTCTATTCCTTATCTACATAAATGACCTTCCTAACGCCATAACTTCCCAAAGTTGGCATCTACGCGGATGACACCACAATTTATTCCTGCCTCAAAAAACAAATCTAGTCTCGCTGACAAAACTCACCTGGCCGTGCGTCTCGAAAAGGACCTCCAATCGATTGTGAACTGGGACAAGAATTGGCTGGTCAACTTCAACGCTTCTAAGACAAAACTGCTCTCTATTAGTCACCACAGAAATCCTTCCCTTCCCTCCAATAGAATGTCTGACGCTCAACTTCTCGAGAGCAACTCTCTGCGACTTCTCGGTCTCACGTTGACTGCTGACCTGAGATGGAATAAATACATTAGTATTTATTGCTTCGTCCACCGCAAGGAAAATTGGCTCCCTGAGCCGTGCCAGGAAGTTTTTCTCTCCGGAGTCGATCCTCCAGATCTACAAATCAACAATTCGCCCTTGCATGGAGTATTGCTGCCATATATGGTCTGGTGCCCCTTCTGTTTGCCTCGGGGTTCTTGATAGGCTCCAGAGACGGATATGCAATGTAGTTGGCCCTGCCCTGGCGTCTCGTCTACAGTCACTTTCTCACAGACGCGCTGTCGCCTCCCTCTGTCTGTTCTACAAATACTTTTATGGAAATTGCCCCAAGGAGCTGCATTCGCTGGTTCCCAGACGTCATGAGTTCCAGCGCCTTACGAGGCTGGCATCCCGCTCTCACCCCTTCACTGTCGAAACTCCTAAATGTAGCCGTCTCTTCTACTCTAATAGCTTCATGTCTCGCACCTCTCGCCTGTGGAACTCCTTCCCTATTCCTGTTTCCTGTGAGCTATAATCTCCAGCTATTCAAGTGTAATGTCAATCGACATCTCCAGTTGCCTTGATCTATCCATTACCCTCATCCTTTCTTCTATCACTCCTATCTGATCTTGCTCTAAATTTTCTGTTACCCCTTGCGTCCTAGTGGCTTCCCGCCTTGCTTGGGGTGAAATGCTTAAAAAAAAAAAGAAAGGAAGAAAGAGGGAAGATAGAAATGTTTAACGTCTGTTTCAATCAAATGGAAAAGTTGTCAATTTCACATTTTTTCATTTGTACCCACCTTACTTCTTAAAACAATGACCAGCATTCATATTTATTCTTGTTATTGCAATATTTTATTAAAAATGATAAGTTCGAATATTTAATGATGCTATATGGGAATTTCTATTGATATTTTATTGAGCTTATTCAATAATTAACTTAAGAATCAAGATTCATCAGAAAATTCAAATATGAAAAACGTGATATTTTCATGGGTTTTTCTTGCATTATATAATTATAAATTACAGAGAACGCAGTATGGTTCCACCACGGAATATGTGAGCGAGCGGCGCTATGTTGAGTCTGATTTGCAATCTCTTCGCCACCGAGGCCCGTTGGAACAGTTGGTATGCCGTTTACTTGCCGACCTAACTGTCAGGGTTTCAATTCTCGGTAGTGGATGCGCACTGTTGATGAGTCCCAAATATAGGACGAAAAACGGCCGTCCATTGCCTTCTGTTGAGGTTTCTATCAGACTAGTGCAGTGTACAACATCATTTAAAACGTAGTTTTTACAGGAGTCGAATTTTTCATATATTTTGCCTTACGGATGCATCAAGAAAGTAGATTTTAATTAAACTTCTTTGAAAATCAGAATGTGTTTTTCTCTTCAATGTTCCTTAAATCTTTTACGACTACATTTCAGTTAATTCTTTGATGCGCTGATTATTTTAAAATGTGATCATAGTGAGTCTTTGAGAAACGTCCTTAGTGCCACTCTTTCTTTTTTGTTTTTGAATAAAATACAAAACCTTACTTATGTAGAAACAAAAACAGTGAAGCTAGTTCAAATTCTCTAAGTAGAAAAAAAGAGAGGAGTAGATAAATAGTTTAAATATTATTTCATTATTCATTTCACGTGATCATTTGATCAGTTCGATAAGATCGAATTGGCAGCAGATCTCAAGAATGACTTGCGATCTGTTATTAACTGGGACAGTTGTTAATTGCTTGTTAATTTTAACGCTTCCAGAACGCATCTTCACTCTATCAATCACTTGAAAGACACCTTCCTACCTCCCATAATCATGGCTGATACTAACCTCCGTGATACGCTTTCTCAGGTTTACATTCTCGGCTGACATGAAGTGAAAAGAAGAATTTATTGCTAGGTCTGCTACTAAGAAAATTAGTTCACTGTTTCGTGATAGACAACTTTTCTCTACTGAATAAATGTCACATATAAATCTACCATTCGTCCATACCTTGATTATTGCTGTCACATAGGGTCCGGAGCTCCTGTTGTATTTCTAGAGATTCTTGATAAAATCTAAAGAAGAATTAGCAATATTATTGGTCTTGAACTGGCGTCTCACCTTCAGTCACTTTCTCGCCACCGTAATATAGTTTCCCTGTGCCTTTTCTAGAAATACTTTCATGGTAAATATTTGGATAAACTCTTCGCTATGATACCTAGACTTTATGAATTTAAATGCAAGGTCTCATTAATTCACAGTAGAATTGACTAGATGTAACCATAAGTTCTCTGCTAACAGATTCTTTTCTTACTCTTCACACTTGTGGAACTCCCTTCCGATTCCAGCTAACTTTGATCTTCAATCATTATCTGCTGTCCACTTGATTACTCTTCTATTGTTCTCGCTCCTTGATAATGTTTTTCTTTTTTTTATACTTCCACAGTCAGTGGCCCCTTGTTTTTTAGTGGCTCTACTGCCTTGTAGGGGATGATACGATTATATATATATATATATATATATATATATATATATATATCCATTATCAATAATGACAGATAGGGATTTTTACAGCAGAGTTTACTTTTCCTGTGTGTTCATAACGAAAAAAGGAAATACATTTCTCGGCAATACCCAGACAACATAAGGCTTCGACAATTTTCATTATGTTTTAGAGACAATATTTTTCTTGAGAAGGTCATTTTTCCTCTAAAAATTATATGATTGTGAAGACATTCACTACGTGAAATCATTAAAACAAAATATTTATTATCAGAGAGGCTTTTCTCGGTGAATGGGTAGTTTAAGAAATTTTATATTTTTGAAATAGTTTTAAAAACAACTTGAAAGTGAAAGCAAAAATGTGATCTTAAATTTAGAAATAAAGTAATACTATATGAAATCGCTAAACTTATGGATAAAGTTTAATTAGAATGAGTTTGAAAAACCCTGATTTATTTTTCATCGCTATAATCTAGCAAACTTCTTTTTTCTTTTTTTATTTACTTACTTATCATAGAAATGTCAGTCTTCTATTATCTCAACCCTTGTGGCGTTGTGGTTATTTGATAACACCCCTGTCTTTGTTTATGTACGCCAAGATTGCTCTATCGCATACGATTATAAGATTTTTTTTTACTATCTTCTAAAGTCTATTCTCATACGTCACTGGAAAGATAAATTCGCGCAGTCGGGACATATATATATTAATCATTAAATCTTTCATCAAAATAACCTTTCCGGCCATCTTTCCTTTCCTTTACTCGTGTAAAAGAATTTGGTCCAACTCTAAACTTCGTGTACATAAAGATAGAAATAAATACACCTGCATAAACTAATCAATACATCGATAACAATAGTTTGTGTATGATGATGTTCATAGGCATGAATGAAAAGTTACAATTATTGAAATTCTAAGAATTGGTTGGGTAAGTTACTGTAATTATTTCCTTTCTTCTTTACACGTGTTCATTTTCTACGTTTCCTACAAATACAATATATATATATATATATATATATATATATATATATATATATATATATATATATATATATAAAGAAAGAACAGTAAGATATATAATCCGGTGTTCTTATAGATATTTTTATTTTTACAAAATAGTGCTCAATGTAAATTTACAGAGCATAATATTATAAATTAATTGATTTAAAATATGTTTTTTCCGCTACACAGTTCTAACCATGTTTCAAAAATAGAAGCTAAAAGCCCCGAATTTAATTTTGCAATTAAATTAAAAAAGCATTAGTTCCATTTCATCCTCAAGCGAATTTTGGAGTAACTTTTAAAATTACTGGGTTTTAAAGACACAGCTAAAATCACGTTTCCATGGTTACAGGATATTCTACTTGAATTGGACAAGGGATGTCTAGGTATTCCTTATGTCAGTATCATTGTCTCAGTTATTAGCTACAATTTGGTAAGGGGTAGGGATGTATTTTTCAATGAAAACTGACATCCGAAACTGACAATTAATTTATAATATATATATATATATATATATATATGTATGTATAGGGGAGTTGATGGAGATATGTGCGTGCGTGCGTGCGTACGTATGTACACAAGATTCAAGTGAAGAAAAAGATTATTATTAGGCGAAGAACGTGAAGTTCGCATTTCCTAAACGGAATAATGACTAAATGGATGATTGAATTTTTAAGTAAAAACAATTTCAGGTGTTAATATTCCCAATATACATTTTCCCTTTATTCGGTCGTAATCGTTTTTCGGTCTTGTCTATTGTCTTATGACGAAAAAATAAATGATTAATAAAAAGTACGCAGTGTCTAAAGAAAACATAACTGGAAATAAAACTGGAGTAAAATTGTATTAGATTTTAAGTTCTTATATAATTATGTGTAAATTCGAAAATGAATTGTTGGTCGTCGAGTCAAATTGGGTTAGGGATAATGATATTATTATTATTACTGTAATTAAATAACTATATTAATGAAATATGGGACAAAAGCATAAATAAAAACCTGCTTAAGAGATTAAAAGTTTGTTATTGGTGTTCAATTTAATAATGAAAGTAGCTTAAAAAATGAAAAAAAGAAAAGCATTTAAAGACAATTTCTTAGTGAGTTGGCCATATTTTACTCTCCATTAAAACCAAGATGGAATTACATAGGAATGAGAACATAACCGTGAATGATCAAGTGAAATGTTAATGATGTAAGATGTGTTTCATTTTTTAAAAAAGAAATAAAATAAACACAAATGACAACTGGCTGTAAAAATTTTAACAATATAAATCGTTTACTACCAGATAATCTTGAGAAAAGTATACTTATAATAGTAAAGAGTGAAATCAATATAGCAGTCTGAATGGTTATATATTTTGGACAACTTTCAACTTGGAACTAACGCAGCAGCTCGCAGAAAATACACAGTTTGTCAGATGTGAAATTAATGACTGTACTGCTAAAAATTGATTCAACGATGTTCAATTAAGCATTGATGAAGACGAATCGATGGCCTGTGTCGAATCTAATCCACTTCAAACATCTCAGTAACTTCCATTACATTTCAAAATGAAAGATGAAACTATTCGCTTACATTTACTCCTTCTCGGGAAAAAGATGCATATTTATAGGCATTTTTCAAACCCAGTAAATACATTGACAGATTTTAATATGCCAGTCAGTGAGATTTCATAATAAATTTGGTATTAACCAACCAATACTGGTAGAATTTTGTAGATATACTTATATTTATATGAACAATATATCATGTAAGCTTCATTATTTATTATCCATTCTTATTAAAATATTGATAATAACTTAATTGGGTGTGTCAGGTTCTATTACGAAAACAACAAAATACAACATTTTTTATTCATTTATAAATAAATCCAACATAAATTGGTAAAGAAACACAGACACAGACATATGTGTGTAATATATTGTGTATATATTTATTATATTGTGTTATGTACGCCTTTATGTCATTACAAATATCTCAGATTATATTAGGCAAGTGAAATACTTTCACAATAACTGGATATTCTTATATTTATATAAGCAATATCGCGTATGAGTTTCAACCTGTAATATCTAACGTTATTAAAAATATTAGTAATAACTTGATTTTGTGTTTATTGAAAAGTTATGCATTTTATTTTTTATATGTAAATAGCTTCAAAATATATACGCCAGAGAAATATATATTTGATTAGCGCAAAATATCCGAAATAAATATTGTTATTATTTACATGTTAATATAGATTTTTGAAATTTTATAACGTTCACCATTTTTTTCATTCATTGATTTTGTTAACCTTTCTATTGCTTAGATTTTTTTAATTGGAATCACCCCAAGCAAGGCAGCAATGCAACTAAAACACAAGGGATCACAGTGTGTGAAAGAATTAGGAACAGAAACATTAATGATGAACAGAAAGAGAAAATAATAATCAGGTGGGCAGTCGATAGCCATTGACATTGCATTTAATTTTTTGCAGATTAAAGTTGACTGGAATGCATAGCGCGAGAAGTTCGAGAGAAGAAACTTTTAGCATAGAATTTATGGCTACGTCTAGCCAGCTCAACTGTAAATTGATGAAATCTCGACGTCACTCGAGTGCTGCGCTTAAATGTAAAAACTTTAGATACCATAGCGAAGATCTCATTCGAGTATTTATAGAAAATACATAGAGTCAACCTTACGACGGTGGAAAAGTGACTGAAGCCGAGACACCAGATCAGGACCAATAATATTGCTGATTCTTCTTTGGATCTTATCAAGGAGCTCAAGGTAAATAGCAGGAGCACTAACTCATATGTGACAAATATTCTAAGCATGGACGAATGGTAGACTCATAGATATATAAAATAGATTCTGGAGAGAAAAATTGTCTTTTTCGACACAGTGAACCAACTTTCTTAGCAGCTGATCTAGCAATGGATTCAATATAGTCATTCCACTTCATGTCAGATGAAAACATGAGTCCGAGAAGGCTTTAATATTACCGGCAGCAGTTTTTATTGCTTCACAGATATCTCTACTTGAATATTGTTTTTCCATTCTCACGTATATCTCTTTATAATGATGAACCTTTTTGCATTTGATCAATATTTTATTTGGAGAGGCTGGAAGACAACCTGTTAATTTAAAACTTTTCAACACCAGATGAGCAATAGTCAGATTTGCGGAAGGCGAAGGAGAATTGATATCCTCCATCGCTTAAATAAATTCCATTCTCTACATTTGTCTTGACATTATTGTCAAGTCTGAAGAGAATTATGATGTTGCAGCCCAAAATATTAATCCATTTCCCCACCGTGTTTGTTGACCATTTTCATGAAGAACCCAATCCCAACCAGATTCATCCAATGTAATTCTACCTGCATCGGTACAAATTACTGTTAAGAAATCAGTTTTCATTTACTTCTTCGCCAAATTCCCACGTTTTTTTTTTTTTTTTTTGTGGTGTTTACTTAAACATGATATTTTATTTGCTTTCATGCATTTAGCAAATGTCCTTAATATTATTTATTTTTTTCTTCTGTTTTCATTTGTAACACCAAATGTTTCTAATATTTCCTGCTTGAATCAACTTTTCTTGCTTATTAACCTTTTATCTCAAATCTCGTTTTGTAGTATTTTAAAATTTATACTTACTTTGTTCTTATATTAGCAATATTTTCAATTTCTTTTTTGTTAGTTCTATATTTGCAAAATACTTTCACAATTTTAGCCTTGTATTTATATCAATCAATAACGTTACAATATTTTTCTCTTTGAGGATTACGCCTCTCTGACGAACAATGACAATCTTTATATATATCTGAAATTTAAAAATAAATATCCCATATATATTATTATGTATATTTATTACCAGTATGGTGAATCCTCGAATTGCATAATAAAATCTTACATCACCAACATTTTCTGGAAATATTTTAATAAAAATAAATATAAGTTGAAATTCATATGGTTTATTTATCGTATGAATATAGATATATCTTGGTATTTTAATGAACATTGGTTAAAACCGATTTTATTGCAGAAATTTTGACTTGCATAAAAAATAATAGTGCAAAACAAATCTAAAAAAAAACTTCAGATAAGGAATTAATGGTTTTCTTGAGAATGTAAAACCTACCGATGGCCAATAACTAGAAACTTGCATATATAAATATGTGCTGATCACTTCATGACTGCACTTCCACTCATTAGTTCGAACAATCCTGTGCATTTTCATTTAAATTTTGTATTTCAAATGTCCGCCAAGTAAGCACAGACACAAAAACAAAATAATATATAATGACAGTCACATGTTTAGCACGGAGACATCCGCTTATTTGTTTAAATACATTGGAAAAGTCATTTGAACATATGTTGTAATCATTCATTAATATTTGTGATCAAAATAGAAATATATACAGAGAATATAAATTATTTGATCTATAGAAATTCCCAAAGTGCAGAAGATGTAATATAATCTTAATTTCCAGTATCCGCAACGTTAGTATCACGTCATTTTCAATGCCTGTACTGCAAGTGACACACTGCCTCCATCACAGTGTTAGCATTGCAAATTTGACATTTCTTATTTGAGGGTAATTTTAGCAAAAAAGAAACGGCTAGTGAAAAATGCAGAAATACATCATTTCAAAGTAACCCTATTATCTCTGGTATATATGTCGCCCCTCATAAATTAGGAAAAGCCTTAACAAAAATTTTACATCTCTTTTAGGAATAAACAATTTTATCGAATCAGTCGCTTTATTTAAGATAGAAACTTGTGTTAAAATGCCTTTAAAATCATATTTGCCACGTGACGCTAAATTAAATATCTAATTCTAATAGTACGTGAACCCTCATTAAATTTAAACATTAAATTTACAACAATACACATGCATTATTGGTTATTTTTTTGTGATGGTTTCAAATTTTCAATCTTCATGAAAACGAGCAAATATGGCCGAAAATACTTGGAATTTAACAATTAATTCCGGCAAATTCCTTTACAAATTTACACTTGAAATAAAGTGACTAAATTGACACCAGTAGAAACTTGCACAAATGTTCAGCAGACATTTTCTCTGTTCTAGTTAATAGAATATACTTGAATGAACGTTTGCTACAAAAATATACATAAATACACACATACATATGTGTGTATTATTCCTTTTTAATTATACTTGTTTGGAAGAACAATTTTTGCCAGAATACACTAAATTTATAATACTTGTGTATGCAGGACTTTTTGTATTCTTACTTTCATCGCTGCTGTAGTATGCCATTTGCTGTCTACAAGAATTTTGTTTATGTATGTATACATCTTTAAGTTTCCGATTATAAAGTATGCATACGAATCAATATGAAAGTGAAAGTGTAATGGGCGTGTTTAGTTATGGCTTTTTGGTTGCGTTTCTTAGTTATTTCCGCACGTTCTGCTTAAATCGCTGTAAAGGCTTATCATGCGTGCAGAATCTTCGTGTACCTGTTAACCCGTGGTCAGATGCAATGTATTTAGCGACTAATGGATGCAAGTATTTACGCGCATAACAATAGTCAAAATTGATATTATTGATTTCTATCTTTATCTATGCTACAATCAAACTCCAATGATCCATATTGAAAGATTATCGACAACTATGACACCTACATTTACTCTTTTCATCACACAAGCATTGCAACTGATCCAATAATACAGCCAATATTCGTTGTGTATCATTTTTATGATTGGTTAATTATAATGAATATTCGGCATCTGTGCGTGGTTGCATTTCAAGAAGATGACCCCACTTGATGCTTAAGTAATCGGGGGCGAGAGCGTAAAGTGCATAGACATTTATGATCCATTTAACATTGTGATCAGGTTTAAATGTAAGAGGATCAAGCTGAGCGGTTTTAGATAGCGTCCAATTAAGTGAGACAAATGTTTTCACTGCCACATTTCCTCAACCTTTGTCAATATTGAAACTAATCTCAGGGCAAGATAATATTCCATCAAAGTTATAAACATTTAATAAATGATCTATCTATCTATCTATCTATCTATCTATCTATCTATCTATCTATCTATCTATCTTAAGTTTAGCTTAATGTGGACAACGGTATATCGCTCAAAAATAGTTATCCTATGCATTACACTTTATATCATTTCCTATGTAAACATGTAATTGGAGTTTAAAGATTGTACTGTTCCAAATTCGAATGAATAATGCCTACCGGTTTTAAATATCAATGTTTGAGATACCATACCTACACAAACACATATCGTTGAAGATTCAAGTAGAGAGCTCCATTGTATGAAGTTTCTTTAAATGTAACGGACTGCAATCTCTTGATGATATCTATTCGCTTTTTCTAATATATTCAGATATTTGTCAGTTGAGTCCACGGGAAAACCACTGATGAGCTTAACTATAATCTTCGGAAAACTATAAAAAATATTTTAAAAAGAAGATCGCCTTCATCATATAAGTCTGGTTTATCATATTAATGAAACACACAGAAACACATAAAAAATTGTATGATTATGAATATATTTAATGTATTTAATCGAAGAAATATAAATGCACAAATAGATACATTCACATAACTACGTACATTTGGTGTCCAAAAAAGTTAATTTCATTTATTTAATAAATTAATTTTTTTAATTTTTATTTTTAACATTAACTTTACTAAACATATTTAACAATTTTTCCATTATCAAAGCATTGTTCTTCCTTTTGTATCTTTCAGAGAAATGAATTTTTTTTTTATTAGTAGAATTATTTAAAATCCAGAGGAAATTATGACAACCCGAAAGCACAATATTTGGTGAAGACATCGGATAAAAGAAAACTTCCCAAACAAAATGCCACATTTTTTGCTGATTGCCGAGAAAAAACGACGGTCTAATGTTATGTTGATGGAATATTTTTTGTTGGCTAAGTCTTGATACTTTTCGTTGATTGCTGCTTTAAGTTAGTCTAGTTTGGTAGAGTACTGGTTCAAAGTGATGAAAGTTTTCACATATGTGTGTGTATATATATATATGTGTGTGTGTGTGTGTATATATACATGTAAATATATATATATCGGACACATAGTGCTGGTGTTAATAAAACAGTACTCGATGTAATAAAAACAGTGCAATTATTAATTATATATTAAATACACATACTATCATTCAGTACTTGTAACTTAACAAGTTTCAGGTGCTGTGTATGGACTATTCTCAGTATAGATTATGTTCTGCACCTTAAAATTGCGTTGTAGTCATGCTACCGGAGAATGATAATATATATATATATATATATATATATATATATATATATATATATATTATATATATATGTGTGTGTGTGTGTGTGTGTGTGTGTATATATTATTTGCGTATTTATATATATATATATATATATATATATATATATATATATATATATATATATATATATATATATATATATATATACATGCACCCACACACACACACACGCACAGAGTGATTGAAAAGTAACTCCTATTTTATATATGAGTGGACAGCCAGGAGTCCTAACTTGTGACTTTTTTTTTTTTTATTCGGGGTTGGTTAAAGGAGACAATCTACTATACCATTGAAGGGCGAATACAAGAAGATAATGTCTTCCATATCACAAGAATCCTTTCTGAAATCAGTTGATGCGATTTCTGGGCGACTCAAGAAGCTGCTAGCGAAATCTGGTGGGCATACCGAATTTTAAATAAAACCGTTTTCTTCTCTATCCACTACTTGTAAAATTTATATTTAATAAATAAATTATAAGTATTTTACAATGGTGAGGTACTTTTAAATCACCTAGTATATATATATATATATATATATATATATATATATAAGGCTCAAACACTAATATTCCATGGTTATAATTTATTACATTGGAATCGTAATCACGATCCAATTCATCAGACCTACAAATTCAAAAAGAAATCCGAAAATATAACTCCGGTTATCAAAAAACAAAATTTCAGTAAGAGTGTATGTGTGGGAGTTCGAAACAAGTATGAGAGGGAAATGTATGAAAGCTCTAGAGAGAGGGGTAACGGAAGAAAGAGGAATAGAGAAGGCCTAAAGGTGAAGGTGGGGATTAAAATTTAAAAGAGAGAAGTTTTAAAAAGTGAAGTTAAATAACGGTTTAAATGAGTGAGATACAGACAAATATGAATTATTCTCAGATGCATAAATCACTAACTATTCGCTGACCTAAAATTAAACAGACACCGGAATCGTGTGGACACATTTATATATATATATATATATATATATATATATATATATATATATATATATATATATATATATATAGTAGCGGCCATAATATAAGGAACGGAAACAACAAAGACATAAATATGTGTATTACTTAAAAAGTAATGCATGATTAGCAATGAAATTTTTACCGAATAAAGATTAGGGTGTAATGCATAAATATTATACAAAGTTACAAAAATTTACATAATAGTTTGTTTTTTTTTTAAATATATCTTACTTCGCAAAGTAAGATATTTTCACTACTTGAAATCTTTGAAACAAAAAAATTCAAATGAACATTTCATTCATAAATTGGTTTGTTATAGTTGAGAAAAGTTTAGAAATAGATGCCAACTTGTTGAAAGCCAAGTAAATGCAAATTTCAAACACTTTTCTGCACTATATAAGACGATATTCCTAAACAGAAGTATTTTTTATATGAAAATCAAAATAATCCTCGAGTAGAAGAACAGTCGTGAAGGACTACTGAAATAAACTTTTTAAAATCAATGTGCAAATTTGTTAAACCTAAAGAGTGTCAAAGGACAGAGTCGCAACTGAGGAAAATTATACCCGTTACACTAGAGAGGGGCCAGCGCAACCAACGGTTGCAGGAGATCGAGAAATTTTTGTTCCTAGCCCGGGTGTAGGCGCTCGGGGTCCCCACATTAAACCGACCTTGTGTCACAACCTGGCCTTGGGGGTGGGGGTGGGGGGGAGTAAATGCAAATTACTCTCGAGTTGTTTGTAACACATTTATTTATCATCTCTCAGTTTTGGGGCAGAGTGCTCAGTAGGGTCGCCACTGTTGAGGTACAGATCGCAACTGAAGAAAATTATACTGAGAAGTGCCCAGCCCTGGAGAACAGCTACTCGAGGTCGCGCGATCTCATTATACCAGAGAGAGGGATCAGTGCTCGCACCGAGGTCAGCGCAACCCAAGTTTGTGGGTGCTCGGGCATTCCCACATTAAACCCACCTTGTCTTAAAACCTGGCCTCGTGGGGGTTTGAGTAAATACAAATTACTCTCGAGTAGCTTGTAACACGTTTATTTATCATCTCTCAGCTGCGACTCTCTCTTTGGGCAGAGTGTGCTCAGGGGCGACTCCGTCGAGGGACAGAGGCGCAACTGAGGAAAATTATACTCAGAGATGCCCAGCCCTGGAAAACAGCTGCCTGAGGCTGTGCCCCCCTCATTGCACTAGAGAAAGGGATCGGTGCTCGCACCGAGGCCTGCGCAACCGACGTTTGCGTGGGCTGCGGACAATTTTTTGTTCTTAGCTTGGGCTCCCTACATTAAACCGACTTCGTGGGTGTGATCGAGTAAACACCAAATTACTAAAAGCACGAGAGAGAGAGAGAGAGAGAGAGAGAGAGAGAGAGAGAGAGAGAGAGAGAGAGAGATCGGTACTCGCACCTAGGCCAGCACTACGGACGGTAGCGGGTGCTCGAGAATTTTTGTTCCTAGCTCGGCTGTACACACTCGGGCACCCTACATTAAACCGACCTTGTGTCACAACGCGACTTCGTGGGAGTCGAATAAATATCAAAATAATATAAACTAGAGGTGGGGCATTTTAATCTCAGAATTCGTGGGAGAATTGCGATCCAATTTCCCATTTATTCATGTAGATTCCATTTTACTTAATTAGCTATTATGTTTCTCTAAATTTTCAAATGTTGAATGTATAACTAATTCTCATTTCTATTTTCCCATCTTTACACTATATTAATATCTCTATTCTGTCAGCCATGAAATAAAATAATTGTTTGCACGGAATTCAATACTTAAATGCAGCGATCAATTTTGAGTTCTTCTGTAATTTATTGATGCCTATCGCATCCACTCCTCTCTAGCTATTGTGATGATGGCCAAACAAAGAGTCCTCCTCTAGCTTAAATGCCGCCCGATAGGGCGGCTTTTAAGCTAGTTTATAATAAAACGTGCACTGCAATTTTGGATACAAAAGGAAAATAATAGTTACTCCCCTTGAACCGTCAAAACAACGATAATGGATAGTATAATATATTAATATATATATATGTTTTAAACTCGCATGCTCTGGCAACCCCGAATCTGAGCTCAACGAAAATCGTTCCTCCCGCCTTTTCTAGGGCTTTTGAATGAGATATGAATCATTGAAATCGGACCAGTGGGAGCGAAGCTGCTGCTTTAACAAACAAACGCACAAACACGCATACACTGTATTTTATATATAAGATTTGAGATCGTCAGCGCAGTGGTTGTGTGAGCTGTGTAGGCAGGACTTGAACAACATGGATTCTGTCGTCTGTGACTGTTGTCTTTAGTGGGTGCACCTGAAGTGTACTGGCAAGAGAACCATGCCCAAGGTCAAGTTTTAGATTTCCAGAGACTATTATACTTAAAGTGCTTAAAATATTCAGATACTTTTATATTTCTTTAAATAATTAATGAGGAATAAATGATTTTAACTTGCGTTTTAACAATTGATAGTGGAAAAGATTTTAGATTGTCTTAACAATTGATGGCGAAAATAAATAAACTTCTGTGTTAAATCTGTGTGTCGTTATTGTTGACATTACCGGCCTTCATAATAAGAAAAATATTTACCAGCAAATTAATCTGGGGGTCTACCAGTAAAATAAGCTGAAAAGCATGTTTGTCTCTTTTACCGGTACCGGCAAAATAGCTTCTTCCTAAGATAAAAGATGCTACAAATATAGGATGGATACATCGGAGGGTTCTTCCGTGATAAAAGGAGAAATAAACCTATATTATATAAAAAAAATAAAAATAAAAATAAAACATGGAAGAAGCTGCATTCTTAAAAGTTGAAGTAAGAATCGACACTGGTCAAGATGAAGAGAAATAAAACAGCATCGTCTGATGAGATTCCTATAGAGATGCTGATAGCCTTAGACGATTTCCAAATCGATATGGTCTCTGAATGGATAAAGCTAAAACAACGACGTAAACATGATTTAAATACAACGTCAATCGTCATCTATCGTCTTGAACCCCGGTCAGCTTTTATCCTTTCCTCAGGTACAGAGAGTGTAGGTGAGAGAAAAACTGGGTATAGGTGGCGCAACCTATACCCAGTTTTTCTCTCACCTACACTCTCTGTACCCCGACCGTCGTACTAGAGGCATTCTCGCCTTGCTTAGGATGAAATGATAATAAAAAAAAAAAACAAAAAAACAAAAAACAAAATAAGAACATAAAACATATTGAAGGCAAGATAAACAGAGGTAAACAGCGAGTAACCTACTTAACGAATTTGAGTAAATATATACTAGAACAAGGACAAAAAGAGTAAAAGTTACGTAACCACAAAAGACAGGAAGTTGTGTAAAGCCATTATTGCTCACATACTGAAATGACATGACACATAAAAGAAGAGGTAGACTGGTTCAAATAAACTGTTTGATTCTCTGGAATAAGTTTATGACAGAATAACATTTCAGTAGCACCATATAAACTGTATTATCATCTGGCCTTTCTTACAGAGATAAGTTTCGCTTTATTAACAATCTCTTGCATTTCACATTGTTGTAAACCATCCTATTTCAATCACTTGTCATAAGTGGTTTAAAAAATAAATATTTATGTTTAAATAGTGAATAGAACATGGAAATATAGTCGAACGATTTTTTTTATTTCATGTAGAATCCTCACATCAAAGTACAGTGTAACCCGGATATAAGAGACCCGGATATAAGAGAAACCCGGATATAAGAGAGATTTTCTCTGGTCTCAAATTAGAGCCCGTGTTAATGTATATAAAATAGACCAAACCCGGATATAAGAGAAACCCGGATATAAGAGACTTCTCCGGTCCCGACAACTCTCTATGCGGGTTACACTGTAATTAACATAACCCAACTAATGCAAATAATTTTTAGTCAAATTTGTGCATAATTGCTATTGACAGCATTATAGAACATAGATTATTCTCAACTCTTAATCGCAACGATCTGCAACATTCTTATTTATTAATAATATTGTTTCAAGAGTGTTCTATATTCTTATTGGTTCGTTCTTTTTCATTATGAAACTATTGATTTATGCATTAAGACATATCTTTTGAAGTTTCGACTCAAACTGTTCTTTCTTCAACTCATATGAACTTATCTGGAGTAGATTATTTATTTATACAAGGAGTCTATGTTACACCGGGGGTGGGGGCCGGATAAATTGATTACAAAAGAGTTTGTATAACTCGGAAACCTGTTCTTTAAACTATGATGATTACTCCGAAATCATCTTGGACAATAGAAAATTTTACAAGTTGAATACCGAAATCGAATTGTGAGCAACCAAACGTCCGTCCTTGACCCTACGATACATAAGTACGCCCACCTCAAAGACTATGCAGAGGCTATGTAATTACTTCCTTGAACTGGTTTTGGATGAATCAATCTAATAATTAGTTGAGAATATAATCATTAATTTTGCGTTTCCAAATCTTCCGTTCTAAATACGACGGCTGAATAACTATTTCCCCGACATGCCTTTTACTAAATAATTATTCAGCGAAAGATATTTTGCCGTAATTTTGAAGTTTAATACCATTACTTTTCTTACAGAGAAAGTCTTGTGGAAATCTTCAACAGAATCTTTCTTTTACATGTATTCATTTTAATTATTATGAACTCTCAGTTTGGTACTGAAAAAACTCAGCCAGCTGACTTCGTTCTAAACAGACGGTTACCTGGTACTCCCCCACCCCACAGAGCAAACACCCTTTCAATATATTAGATTAATAAGCTTATATTTTTTGTACAAACTTCCACTTCTAACACACACACGCCCCACCGCCATTCCATTAATAATCTTGGAATGTATTTCTCGAAGTACTTGGTCCTCTCTTGCAATGACCAAAATGCTGCACTATTACTATTAACTCTATAGTCATCATCATCATCGTAGCGGCGGAATTCATCTTGTACTAAACAACCTGCACTCGTTGAATTCTCAACCAACCATTTCAACGGCACTGAGCTCCATTCAAGTCTCGTTGGGCCGATCAACGACGGCTATTTCGAAACATCAAATATATTTAAAGATGGCAGATATCGTTTTATGTTTGCCGGCTCAAAAGGCCAGGGGCAGTCACTATCAAGCAATTGCTAGCTGTTCAGTTGGTAGGCTGGTCGCATCGTCGGTAGATAGCTCAGCATCGGCGCTAAGGAAAACATTATTGGCCACACAAGACAGGTGTAGAGAGACTTTATGTAAATATTGGTCTCTCCGCACACATGCTCAGGTAGAAATTATATATCTACTCTGATTGTTTTCAACCACTTCCTCCCTCTTACTTCCTATGCTTGTTTCTTTTCACATTTTCCAGTCATTTGACAGCTGTTCACTTCCGGTTGATTAGCCATAACCAATGGTAGCCATATGCAATTTTGTTTGCTTGGTTGGTTGGTTGGCAGAATCATTTTTAATATTTCAGTTATGCTTTTCTTCTTATTTGCACTTGTATTTATGTTTTCTTTTCTGATGATTTGGAATCTATTAGGAAATATAATCATGACTGCTCTTTATTTTCCGTTCCGTGACATACGGTATATTAAGTGATTTATACTTAGTTGCGGCAGAAGCAATGAATACATAAGTATAATTTCTATTTGTTAATGTTTGTATGAGTTTCTTTTTTGTTACATTAAATCAGTTAAATAAACTTTACACACAAAAGTATTATCTATCTATCTATCTATCTATCTATCTATCTATCTATCTATGATAAATGAGTAAGTTAAAATATCTGACAAAGTATGCAAAAATGGAATATGTGAAAACAGAATTTATTTTTATTTTAAAGCTAACATTTCGCTACTTAACTTGAGCATTTTCTGAAGGCAAATGAAATATCTAAGGAAAAGTCGTTTATTATAACCAGGTTTCCATGGTAACGATTTTTCCTGACAGTTTTCATTTGTTTTGACATTGCTTACGTAAAGTAACAAAACGTCAAAAACTAAATAAAAAAGAAAATTCAACATAAAACTGGTTTTCACATCTTCCAGTTTTACATATATAAATAAAATGAAACAATATATATCTTGTCAGTCACTTACCTACTATTGGGCACAGACGCACACACCCAGACATACACACCCACACACATACACACACACACATATATATATATATATATATGAACGATAAAAAAAAATATAGCTTTAATGTATGCCTTATTCATGGGGAAAAGTGCTCAACATCAAGGATAGAGCGTCTGGAAATATAAGAATGGGCTCTCAGGTTTCATGCTTGAACGCAATTTTCAGGCCATCTCAGTGTCCACTCATATATATATTAATTAAAAAGTAAAAACGAACGGGAATAATTCTTATTTCGTTCGTTTTTACTTTTTAATTCTGCTCATAATTTCGAGACACTATATATATTTAAAGAATTTCTATTCTCTTGAATTTATTTCTATATCTATAATAAATAAAAGCGATCTTTTAAAAATGAGCATTAAAACAACAAAGTAAATTTAAAAGAAAAATTTAATTAATATTTTTCGGTAATCTTATGGAAAATAATTTTTTTATTCAATTTTAAAAAATAAATTTCATTGTTTTTTGGTTTACATAAAAAAGTAAATAATTTTAAATTAAATTTTATTAAAGGAAAAAGGGAGTCTTATTTTTTCGAAAATTAATTTAAATAAAATACAGTTAAATTCGTAAAACATTCACTCAACACGATTAATGTTAACAGTAATTCATGTCTCTCTCTCCTAATTTTTATTTAACTAATCTTTTTTCTTTTCAAATACAAATATAACTTGAAATTTAAACATAATCGATTTTCAAAACTAAATTCTCAAATAGTAATTAAATTCAGTTACGGAGAAATATTTGCTTCTTTCACTTTCTTTAAAATAAAATAATCACTAATGTTATCTTTATTTACTTAAAAAAAATCTAAATTCCCTTCCAAAATAAATAGTAAATAATTATTTTTCGAAGAATAATATAATTTTTGCTTGAAAAAAATTTTTGCTTGAAAAAAATGATTAAATTAAAAAAAATGATTAAATTAAATATCATTCTGTCTATATTTCTGAGATTGTATTATGTACAGTATTTACATTAGTCGGACTATTGTCCTCAACTTTGTCGCCGTATTTGTCACAACGTTTCGGCCGTTGGAATTTCGAACTGAACCATTTATTTCGATCACTGGGGTAGACTGTTCTAGTTCCACGTGCCATGCTTGATGGATGTCAGTTATCAGTTAATTTTCCCTCTGAAAGTTCTCCACTACCTTAACTGGGTATTGAACTCACATTCTTTGGGTCTGTCACTGGATCTAACCAACGCCTTTATTCACTGTGCCATGTGTACTTGAGGACACATGACACAGTGAGTATGAACTTCTGGGTATTATAAACCTAATGTTTTCAACAACCATTTTTTACCAGTGCTCATATTGCAATTTTGCTGTTATCATTACATGTTTTTACCAGAGTTCATATTGCAACTTTGTTATCATTGCTTTTCTCTGGAACTCCTTATTACTGGTTCCCATATTGTATTTATTTCTATGCTTGGTCGGCTCAGGAGATTTTTGTGGCCTAGCATATGTGCTGATTTTTGTGGCCTAGCATATGTGCTGATTCCTTAAGTTTTCGAATTTTCCAATGGTTTTCCCTATCTATGATCTCAACATGATCCCACAGGGGACGGTGATCTCCCTTCTCTCTTCATATGTGGTCAGCCACGCCTGATTTTTCTACTTTCCCTCGCGTTACAGCTTTCTGGTGTTCTTCAAGGCTTACCTTGAGGGGGCGGCCTGTCTCTCCTTTATATTCCTTTCCGCAGCTGCACGGGATAGCGTACACACAGTCTTTAGTCATGTTCTCCTCTGTGGGGGGTCTCACTCGAGAGATATATCTGCGAAGTGTTGTCACGCTTTTGAAAGTTGTCCTGATGTTATATGGACCGCAGATCCTTTGTATTTTCTCTGATGACCCCTTCACATAAGGCAGGCAGACTGTTTTCTGAGTGTTGTTCTCCTCCTCCTCCTCCTCTTGTACCCGCCTATCCCAGTTTTTGGGGGCTGCTGCCATGTACCCAGGGTAGTTGTTATGTTGTAGGGTACTACTTATACTGACCAATTCCTTATCTAACGTTTCTGGGTCGCCACTTATGACTTTTGCTCGGTTGTTGTAAGCATCGGACGATCCCTTTCTTTACGCTGTATGGATGGTGGGAGTTGAAATTGAGGTACTGTCCGGTGAATGTTGGTTTACGGTATACGGATGTCTTGAACCCATTCTCTGTTCGAGATATTAGTACATCCAGGAATGGGAGTGTGTTGTTACTCTCTTTCTCCATTGTGAACTGTATCGAAGGTCTTATTGAGTTCACATGGTCCAGTAGAACCTGGATATCTTCCTGGTGTGGCTAGAGTATAAAGGTGTCATCTACGTACCTTAACCATATAGTTGGCTTTAGAGATATAGATTCTAATGCCATTTCTTCAAAGTATTCCATGTATATATTCGCCATTGCTGGTGATAATGGCGAGCCCATTGCTAAGCCCTCATCCTGTCGATATATGTATGATCCCATTCCGAAGTGTGTTGTTTGTGTACAGAAAGTCAACATCTCCATCAGATTATCTATTGGAATACTGGTCCGTTCTTCTAAGGAAGAGTCAGAGGTCAATCTGTCTTTGACTACTGAGAGTGCCTCCTCCGTGGGTACCTTGCTGAACAAACTCACCACGTCCAAGCTCACCATCTGGTTGGATAGGATGGGAGCATCTTTGATTATTTCCACGAAGTGGGCGGAGTTTCGGACATATGAAGGAGACTTTCCGATCAATGGGTCAATTATATCTACAAGGAAGCGACTCAGAGGGTGGCACACAGAGCCTTGGCAACTAACAATCGGCCTGAGTGGAATACCGTCTTTGTGAATCTTAGGGAGACCGTATATGTGAGGTAGCTTGGTGTAACGCTGTGATAACTGCCTATACGTCTTGGGTGCGAAGTGATCCTTGTTCTTGATTAGGATCTGTGACAGTTTGCGTTCCGTTTTCATAGTAGGATCCTTTTTCACTTTGCTGTAGCTACCATTGCTAATGAGGTCTTCCAATTTTCTCTGATTTGTCCATCACTACAGTCGCATTACCTTTGTCAGCCGGTAGTATGATGATGTTTTCGTTCCTCTGTAGGGATTCAATCGCCAGTCTCTCCAGTTTTATGTTAGACCTGGGCAACTTGTCTCTCTCCAAGGCCTGTCTTACTTTCCATCTTAGTTCATCCGCCTGAGCCTGAGGGAAGTTCAAGGCCACCTCCTCGACTCTGGCAATGATGTCCAAGTATGGCACCCGCCTGATGGTTGTGGCGAAGTTGAGACCCTTATTCAACACTGACTCCTCAGAGGCACTCAGCTGATATTGGCTGATGTTGACTACTGCTTTCACTGGTGGGTGATGAACCTTGTGCGTCACCTTCTGATCTTTCAATCTATTTAATTTTTGCACTTGGCGAGCCTTGACTACATCAAATTCATGTCTGAAGGATTTATCCAAGTCATTTTGGATCCTTCTCTGGTCTTCTTCATTAGTAATTCTGTTGAAGAAATCCTCGAGCGTCTGGGAGATATGAGCATGTAGTCGATGTTTCATCCAACGATTGTACTGGATTCTCTCTCGGACAAGGGCGTGTCCCGCTTTTTCTGCGACCCGACGAGCTCTCCTTGAACTGATAGGAAGTCTTGGTGCCAAGCCTGAAGGGATGAGTTGTAGGTCTCTGCATCAAGAACACCAGAAAGCTGTAACGCGAGGGGAAGTAGAAAAATCAGGCGTGGCTGACCACATATGAAGAGAGAAGGGAGATCACCGTCCCTTGTGGGATCATGTTGAGATCATAGATAGGGAAAACCATTGGAAAATTCGAAAACTTAAGGAATCAGCACATATGCTAGGCCACAAAAATCTCCTGAGCCGACCAAGCATAGAAATAAATACAATATGGGAACCAGTAATAAGGAGTGCCAGAGAAAAGCAATGATAACAAAGTTGCAATATAAACTCTGGTAAAAACATGTAATGATAACAGCAAAATTGCAATATGAGCACTGGTAAAAATGGTTGCTGAAAACATTAGGTTTATAATACCCAGAAGTTCATACCCAGATGTCCTCAAGGACACATGGCACAGTGGATAAAGGCGTTGGTTAGATCCAGTGACAGACCCAAAGAATGTGAGTTTAATACCCAGTTAAGGCAATGGAGAACTTTCAGAGGGAAAATTAGCAGGAGATAACTGATAACGGACATCCATCAAGCATGGAACTAGAACAGTCTACCCCAGTGATCGAAATAAAGAGTTCAGTTCGAAATTCCAACCACCTGAAGAAAGCCGGAGCGTACAACGGCCGAAACGTTGTGACAAATATGGCGACAAAGATGAGGACTATTGTCCGACTAATGTAAATACTGTAAATTAAATATGTTTAAATATACATTATTTAAGTTTATTTACTATTTTATTAATAATAATTTGACAAAAAGTTAATGAACTTAAATAAATCGATTTGATTTGTTTGAAAACCATATTCACAGAGTATTTATGCTAATATTTAATTCGAAAAATGTGTCTGTTTGAATAAAAAATATGAGGATATTCGAGCATGGAATTAATAGTATGATATTTTCCTAAATTTAGTTATTTTATAATAAACCAAAAAATAAAAAAAATAACAATGAAGTTTACTTTTTAAAGATTGAATAAATAATTAAATAAGAATAAATAAATAAATAAATAAGATGGATTAATAAATTGTCAATAATAAACTACTATTCAGAGATCTTTCGAACAACGCTGGGTATCCCCTCTAGTATACATATATATATATATATATATATTGTGTGTGTTGTGTGTGTGTATTTAGGCAGTATTTTTTCATTGATGAATGTTTCATTAAATAATATGGACAAGTGTTCTCTATTTATTTTATGTAATTTTTTTTCATATCGTCTGATAAGCTTAATAACATTATCATTAAACGAAGAAAGAAAATCACAATATTGATACATATTTTTTAATCCTATCTAAGCTTTCGGCTTACATAAGCCATTATCAAAGATGACAATTACATTACAATATATTAAGCAATACACGGACAAAACAATGATGATAGTCTGTTTTTGTTTACATGGAAGATTTCCAAGCAACGACAAACTCATGCATACCAATTATAGGCATTTAAGAATATTTGTGGTGATTTCATAGTTTATTTTGTTTAGGTTAGGTTTCAACTGTTTTATGTATATAGCTTCAAGAATTTTTAGTTTTGTTTATTGTTTTCATGTTTAAGTATAGTTGTGTTTTCAACAAGGATTTTCCGGAATTGTGTATGCGGCCAGGTATGTGGTTTTAAATGCCTAAAATGTTAGAGTTATCATTCAAATGTAGTGTATATATGACAGTTAGGTCAAAGGTTAAGTAATTTTTTTTGGTGCTTAGTTAGTTCATAATTAGAAAGATTAATGTATTTATCAGTTTTGTTAGGAAGAGTGATATTACCTTTGTATAATGTATTCAGTTTTTTTTATAATTTTAAACCGGTGTTGAGCTTCAGATTTGTTGGTAATTTCCATGAGTCTATGTGTAATTTCCTCCAGTTGGTCCGGGGTAGTTATATCCTTTAGCTTATCGTAGATGTCCTGTTTGTTGCTGTTAAAGGGTGCTCAATTTTATGTATATATATATATATATATATATATATATATATATATATATATATATATATATATATATATATATAATGTGAAATGGTTATGCACAAAGCTTTCACCACTGTCTGGACTGTCGGTCCCAGGAACTGAGCTGGTTGGCCCTCATACGTCGAATACGACGGAAGAGTCTACCAAATATATATATATATATATATATATATATATATATATATATATATATATATATATATATATATCTTTCATACACACATATATATATATATATATCTTTCATACTCTAGTTACTTGGGGAAGTTAATATACCTTTCACCTGAAAATTAATCGTTGTAAAGAAATGAATGAAATGAAAATGAGAAAATCCAAGTTCGCTTACTTTTATCTAAGTTAAGGACATTTGATTTTGGGTTGATAGTCTCTTAGGTAGCATCACAGAAATTTTAATGTGAATTTAAGCCTCTTTGGGTGCTCAATAATTGGGACCAAAATAAGTTAAGTTTTCTATTTTTATTGAAGCAATCTATGGCAAAATTATTTTTTATACTTTAATTTTTTTTCGAATGCTTATTATCTGCTCGTTTCCTAGTAAAACAGAAAAAATAGATGACGCAATTGTTTTAATTTTCTATTAACTGATCTGTTTCAATTATTTAAAATTAATTATTGCAAATTTCATTGATATTTTAAGAATTTAAAAAGTATAAAAAGATGACTTGTTTTGAATAAAAGTGTCTTCAATAATGTCCATTCAGAATTCAATAAACAGATTACAAATGACTGAGATTTCCAAAAATAATTTTTAATCTACTATATTCGGTTGGCACAGAAGTTCATACCGTTTTGCATTAGGTGACGTTTGAACACGTGATTTTGTTTCACACATGACTGAAATTTATGACATATATGCATATATTGAAAGGTGACAGTTCATTGCATATTTGTGTGTAGCTTGCGAATTTTAAACGATTTTACGTTAAAAGTGAAAATGAGGGTAAAAGAAATGGATTTTTGTCATTTGATGTTATTTTGCTTCTGGAAAGAAAAAATGCAGTACAAAAAACAACAGCAACAAAGAAGATCTGTGCAATTTCATGTAAATGGTTCCACAACTGAAATTTCTGTTTCATAGAGTGCTTTACTATGTTTCAGTTCAGAAGTGGAAATTTTGATCTGAAGACCAAGAACGTTCCATCAAAACTGCAGTTGTTGATGGTCACCAGATTGAAACGTTGGTTAAAAATAATTCTGGTCACACAACAGTGTTTATTGCTGAGATACTCTCCATATCTCATATGCACGTTGTAAGGTATATAAAAACAATTCAATACGTAAATTACTACAATATTTGGGTGCCTCACAAAAGGACAAATGTTTAATTGATTGCATTTTCATCTGCAATTGTCTGCTCAAACGCAATAAAAAAAATAAACGAGCCATTTCTGAAAAGAATGATCACATGCGATGACAAATGTATTGTCTATAACAACATTGGGTAAAAAGTTCCCGGGGAGAACGAAATGAGCCACCGTTAACTTCACCAAAAGCCAGTTTACATCTGAAGGTGATACTGCGAATCTGTTAGGATTGAAGGAAATTGTATGTTATGTGCTACTTCCGAAAAAACAAAAACAAAAAAAAAACAAACGTTTAATTCAGACAAGCACTGCTCTCAATTGGATCTGTTAAAGGCAGCAATCGATGTAAAGCTCTGTAAAGCTCTGTAAAGCTCTTGTCGTCTTCCATAAGGAAGTTTTTATTTGCAAAACCGCTAGAAAGTAGTGTTCCTTGATTGGGATGTCCTACTATACCCACCATATTCAGCTGACCTTGCACTTTTGGATTACCACTTATTTTGACCCCTATAAATTCTCTTAATGGGAAGAACTTCAATTCTCTGGAAGCCTATGAAAACGCTTAGACCAGTTCATCACCCAGAACGATGCCAAGTTCTTGGAAGATAGAATAAATAAAGCTGTTACAAAGATGGTGAAAATGGTACAAATGTGGTTGAATTAAAATATGATCAGATATCAAAATATTGTTTTTGAAATTCACTTAAAAAGTCTATGAATTGTTGTTCCAATTCAATAATTCCTTTAAGTTGCATCCTTCAACATCATATAAATCTTCAACCAAACTAAAAATATCCAACTACCTTTTGGTTATTATGCTAATTTTTTATATTAGATAATAAAAATTATTTTGAAGAATTCAGAATGTGATAAAACTTCTTTCCACGAAAGATGTTGCTATATTTATGACAAGCTTTCTTTTTAAATCTATTCAGTTCTTTTTTTTTTTACAGTAAGGTTCAGCCTGTACAAGGTCCGGGTCTCCTCGAGATAGAGGGTAGATTATATGGATAGGAGTGGAAGATAACGGTTAACTTGAAGAGGTTAAGATTGTAGTGATCGGGGAAACATTCTCTTGTAGAGTCTGTTCCACAGGGCAGTGGTTCGCGGGAAGAAGCTGTTCGAGTGGAACATACTTCTCGCTGATGGAACACAGAAGGAATGTGGGTGGATTGCTGCCATTGCATGGCGGTAGGTTTATAATATTAGTACTCTTTCCAGGCTTGCTATGTTTAGGTAGTCAGTTCATTAGTGTTTCTGCTTGGATTAAATTGACAGTTAAAAGGTTGGTGCTTAATTTATGCGATAAAATATTTTATAATTGTTTAATAAGCTCTCATGTAGTTTGGAATCTCAGTTTAGCTGAAATGTTTTTTATACGTTTCCAACTTCATTCATTTGTTCTAATTTGATCCATGAATGACAGGCTCTAGATTATCAGTAAGAAGGAGGGCATTGTTTTCTTTTTGGGTTCTTGTAGGCGTATATTTGGCAGCCAAGATGATAAACCAATACTTCCCAACTATGTATTTTTTTACTGTTTTTTGACGCTTGAATATAATGTCTATTCGTGTGAGTCAACCGAAGTCCAGATTATATCACAGTACAAGAATAATCGTTCTTAAACGACATAGAGAGCGTAGATTTGAAATAAACTTTTAGCAAAAATTTCAAGTAGAATAAATAAGTAAATAAATAAATTTCATTTTATTATCGGGCAATTTTTTGGTAGGCAGATGTGACGACTGTTTTGTATATTATTTTAGTTTCGACGCACTAAATGTCTAGAACAAAAATTTGGAGTGGTTCGTTCGGATTTATGGCTAGTGCTAACTGAGAACCGTTTGCTTTGCAAAATAAAACTGCTTTGTATTAAACTTGTCTAAATTGTTGTTTTTTTTATCATTTTCCAAAAGACTTTATAGAAAATTTCATAATGTGGGTAATAAAATATAAGAAAAACAGGAATTATGTTGTTTATTTTTATTTTAAATATTCCAAATCTTGGTGAAAAGGATTATATTTTTAAATTTTTAATCACATATACAGATGCAAACACTCACGGAGATTATATATATATATATATATATATATATAGATAGATAGATAGATAGATAGATAGATAGATACAGATATCGACCAAAAACCTAAAGTTTAAAATGCATTTTAAAAATTAAAAATATTTGTTGAAGTTTTTATTTTGGTTTTAATTCAAAACTTATGGATTAAATTTAATATTTCTAATAAGCAAAACTGATTGGAATTATATTTTTTTAAATTGCTAAAATCCGCCATATTGGCAAATTTGTTAACATAATTCTCTTTATTAAAAAATCTCTCAAAAATAAATATACTTTTCTGAAACTTTATTTGAGGAAGATTAACCAATTTAAAGTTTAATCATAGAAAAGTATTTTTAACACGGAGGCGGGTGTTTGTATTAGATCTTGAGAGAGATATCGATAATATGATATTTGGCATTTTTAAGTAACTTTCCCATAACTGTATAAATTATTTGACGAATACATTGACGCCTCTTTTATATAATTTTTTTTAACTTCCCGGTAATCTTAAAAATTTATGAAAATATTCGAAGTAATCTAATATTTTACTGAATTTTAGGTACTTTGACTTTATAGTCTTACTTATGAAGATGCATGTTGAGGAAATGTTAAAAAATTAGCAATAAATTTTAAATTTCTGATTATGTCGTGTATAGACGCCCGTATCGTAAATCGGCTTATTTATCCCCCCCACCACACACACAAAAAAATCAAAATTCTTTCTAAAATTCTGTAGGTCGCAGAATTTTAGTAGTCTTTTAGTAATTATTGATTGGTAAATATAGTTTTTGTTTAAAAGTAATATCACCCAACCGCTATAAATTAATACGGAATTTTAAAAGATTTCAAACTTTATAAATTATTCTAATTAATTTTTTAAAATGAAAACAATTCTTATAAAAATTAATTTTTCATAAATTTTTTAAAGACAATAATGCCCTTAATATATTATACATAAAAGCAATTAAAAGCTTTTTGAATTAAATAATGTCTTAGTTTTATTGCCTTTTTATTTTACGATTAAATCTCCTGATTCCTCAAATTATTGTCCTTATCAGCTTCTTACCTCTTTTGGCAAAGTACTAGTGGATTCAATCAACTCTGAATTGGTTAAGCATCTCTCTTCACACGGCCTTCTTTCAAATAAACTATATAACTTTTGATTCTCTGTCAAACGTCGATTCGTTGACGGTGAATACTGAATTTGTCTATCAGGCTTTAGATAAGAACGACGAGGCTTGGGCTGTGGCTTTGGATATCTTGAAGGCATGCTGGACTTATCCACAAACTCAAAGGTTATGGTGTCTCTGACCGGATGGTAACTGCGAACCGTTTACTTTACAGAAAAAGCTGCCTTGTGTTAGACTTGTCTAAATTGTTAAATTTTTTTATCATTTTCCAAAAGGAAAACAGAAATTATGATGTTTATTTTTAATTTAAATATTCCAAATCTTGGTGAAAAGGATTATATTTTTAAATATAATCTTATCGTTCTTAATATGATGAGAAATGAAGATTGTGTTGAACCGTCACGCTTCTAGATCATTTCACATTAATTGAGGGGGTCCCCGGGGCTCTATACTTAGACCTACGTTGTTTCTTATCTTTCTCAACGACCATCCCGATGTCAACAGTTCCAAATATAGGTATATAATAAATAATTTCTAAAAGGTTGTTAAATGGGACAAAAAATTGCCCCAGTTAACAACCTTTTGGAAATCATTGTAAATTGGCTTGGAAATTTTAATGTCTCCAAAACAAAATTGCTACTCTTAGTCATCATAGAGAACCATTATTTCAGTCCATCAGCATGGCTGATGCTTACCTCCAGGAGATCAAATCATTGTGCCTTCATTAATCTCATGTTTTCTACTGACATGAAGTAGAGTGATTATAGTGAATTAATTGCTATATCTACTGCTAAGTAGTTTGGTTCACTGTGTCGTGCCAGACAATTTTTCTTGTCAAAATCCATCTTGCACATTTATAACTCTATCTATCATTCGTTCGTGCATTGAATATTGTTGTCATATATGGTCTGGTGCGCTGGCTATATATCTCGAGATTTTCGACAACATCCAAAGAGTCTGTAATGTTATCGGTCCTGACCTGGTATATCGACTTCAGTTAATTTCCCACTGCCCTGACGTATCTTCCCTGTGTCATTTCTATCTATCTATCTATATATATATTCAAGGCAGTTGTTCTAGTGAGTTCTCCTCCTTGGTACTTCGATTGCATGAATTTAAGAATGCTGCTACATTGGCAACGAGGTCTCATCGTTTTACTGTTGAGATAGATAGATATAGCCATATTTCCTATTCTAATAGATTATTTTCTTGCACTTCTCACCTGTAGAAATTTCTTTTGAATTCATGCTTCCCTACCACTTACAATCTTCAAAAATTTAAATGCAATCTTCATCGCCATCTTCTGTCTCCTTAAACACTGTTCTTTTATTGTAGTTTCTCCTCACTAAAGTCTTCTCATTCTCATCCACTATCAGTAACCTCTTGCGCCTTAGTGACATTATTGCCTTGCTTGGGGTGAACTGATTAAAAATATATATATAAATATATTTAAAATCTCATGCATGAAAGCCTTCTAATAATAATAAGCATTTAAAATGTTAATTCGTATCCGTCAATCTTTGACGGCATGGATAAAATATTGAAAATATACCCACCTATATATATATATGAATACAAGCTGAAATATAAGAGTCTATATATTTGTCCTTTAAAAGGTTTCCGCTTATTTTTTTCATAAACTTAAATAAAATTTAACCGTAATTTTTGTCAGCTGTTAGAGAACAGGTCTTCATCTGGAAAATATCTTTCAAGAGACGCCAGAAGGATCTGGCGTCCGTTTCAACCCACAAATTCTACTTATTTTTTCCTCTTCTGTTTATTTTTATTTTATTTATTTTCTTAGAATTTTAAATGCACTTCGTCTTGGCACGTTCTATTTCCAAACCAATTTAGCCAGAACGTTTTGAAGATTTTCAGAATATTTTGAAAGATGATCTCTTTGAAAGCTGTTATTCTTCGATATTGTTCATTCAAATAAGAGAAAAAAAAATCTTAGGTTGATCGTCATTTTTGAAATTGTAAAATATTCAGCGATAAAAAAAAAGATGAAGATTGTCTCTTCTTTGAATTTTGATCCATTCACTCACAATAATTGTAAATAGGAGCGACGCCCGAAAATACAAACATTTACTATTACAAAATTTTCCTTATTTTTTGGATGAATAATTATCATCATTATCCTATTCCTTTCTTTTAGGACAATTATACTCGCTTTGGTTGTTAGACTCAAAATGCTGTACACTCTAATATTCTTTAGATGTCTGTCGTATTATATAAAATAATTTTGAATCAAACCCTTTATTCAAGATAATCTCGGATAAGTTAATTCTCTCTATTTGTGCCACTTCTTCCATTGAACCAGAACATACTGTATATACTGGAGTACAGTGCGAAGTTTTATGATCAGATTTTATGCAAAAAATAGTTGGGTGGCGGATCGAACTATACGCAGGTAATTTTTTTGAAAAGGTTAAAAATCATGCATTTTTAGTGACCGGTTGCATTATACACAGGTAATTTTTTATGGCGGTTTGATGAGGTTAATAATCGATGCAAAAAAATTCTAGAATCGCAATATACATAAAATCGGTTTATACACGAGTAAAAACGGGAATTTACCTAACTCAGGGTCTGAACTCATAACCACCAGTTAGACAGCTAGGCCTTAACTAACGCTTTAATCCTATCAGCAATGTGCATATTGGCCGAAGCAGAGGCGTAACTTTGGAGTTTTAAACTTAATGGCTGCATACGGAGATTTTTTTTCTTTCTCAATCAGGGACTTAATTCGTTCCTTTACAAAACCCTATCGTAAGGTTTATTCTACACTAATAAAACAAAATAAATAAAAGCCGAGTTCCAATTTCAGTCAGGTTCATTATATTCACTTCCGTGAAAATACCCATGGGAAAAGGTATAAATCCGCCTCCTCCCAGCTATATATAGTAATAGGACTTGTATTAATAAATCATTATTATATCCCAAAACAATCTTAAAATCTAAAATATTTTCTGGGTTTAAATAACCACTCGAGTTAGCGGGTTACAGAGTAAGAGGTTCAATTTATACGGCTGTGTTGGGAAGATAACGGTTAACCCTAGACTTGAACAGGTTAATATTATAGTGATCGGGGAAGCATCTTCTTGGGAGTTGGTTCCACAAAACTTCGGGTTGTGGAAAGAACTGTTAGAATGGTAGATGTCTTCTGTCTGATTTTCTACGATGATGAGTTATCATTATTTACATGATTTACATTCGAATTAACGCCTTCATCTTTATTATTATAATCACAACGTTGTGTCGCCCAATCGAAACATTATGATAATGACAACAAAGATGAGGGCATTTGTCCAAATATAAATCATGTAAATAATAGTAAGTAGTAAAGGTTTATACCTCACTTTTCGAACTTGCTTTCTTAACAATCTACTAAGACTGAAAAAGACTCAACATTCAAGACTCAAGAAAGTCAAAATATAATGAAGTATTTTTCAGGCTTCTCCAAGATGAACGTATCTGTGTAAAACTTTCGATAACCGTGTTTAGAGCAACAATATCTAAAAATAATCTATGTTCCTCTTTTTCATAACAAATTCACAACTATTCATATAGAATATAGTTTAAGATTATTAAATATAAATGGATAAAAGTTAGAAACGTTTCTGATCCCGATGTCGTCACACTTGCAATCTTTAGATATTCCACCGAAGTAGATAAAACCCAAAACATCTATGGAGAAAATCGGTACCTATTTCCGTTTTACGCTTTCTTTTGATGCGTCCGACACACTTAGTAATGTTGATAGTTAATAAATAGAGTAGAAACTGTAGTCATGTTTTTTGAACAGAATGTTCATATGGAAAGAAGCATTTTGTCATGTTTGATATTCAGGATTTTGTCGTTAATCTATTTAGAACGCTAAGCTTGATCTGGTCATCGAACTTAGATAGCTTTAACTTCTTAGAATAGCTGAATGAGTGATTCCACAACAAGTAAAATGTCATACGATGTGTATCTTGAACTAATTTGTTAGATATAAAAAAAAAAAACTTTTGGAGCTGGGTACCTCGAGGCGGTGTAGTGGTTAGCAAACTTGTCTCGCTAGAACAATTACGACTGAGTATTGAGTTCGAACCGCACTAGGTGCCCTATGCTTTCGGTCTTGTGCCACATCTAAGCTACGCTAAGAAAAATCGCTATAAAACTTTTTAGAGAGATTATTATAAAATCAGGTTTATATATTTTTTAGCAGTACCACAGAATATAAACTACAAACAATTTTAAATACTGTATCAAATTCACGTAGCACACACACAAACAAAAACAAAAAGAAACAAAAACACGCGAAATAGTATACCAATATCTTTATAACTTATTGGTATTATACGGCTTTACTGAGTAATGAGAAATTGATAAGATTTTGTAGTGCGAAACTCTCGCTCTCTCTTTTTGAGGATTTGACTGATTGGTAAATCTGTATTTTAGGGTAGTTTTTATTCGAAGGTATATCTGATATTAATTAGACTAAAACGATGCACTTATTCAATGTTGAGTAGAAAAAAGATATATTTATGCAATAATCGTGATGAAGAAGACAGTGATTGTTAATTTTTGAATAGGTGAAAGAATGCTATTCTCACAAATGTTATAATGCCATCTTCTACAACATCTGTTCGACTGAAAACCAAGATCAGAAGCTGAATGACATCGGCGAGCTGAATTTGGAGAATCGAGAGGAATTTGTTGTGAGTGAAGCATAGTGGAAGACATTCATTACAGTTCAAGTAATATAAAAGTATTTTACTATAGATATAAATCGGATACAAATATGTTCATTGGAAACAAGTTGTGGCCAGTCTACCACCAAAAACTGACAATCCCTCCAATTTAGAGACTAAAAGAACAAACTGTAGTATATTGATTGTTAAATCAGTAATATTTTTCTAGATTTAGCTCGGACAGTTAAACATAATTGTTTGACCGACAATACTATTGCATATATGTGTACATATGTGTACATATGTGGTTATGAAGACGAAACAGAGTGAGAGATACTGAACAAGTAAAATGGTATTTATAGCTTAAATTTTTATTTTGACTTTTGTTAAGTGTTAATTTTTTGTTTCTTTATTTGGTTTAGTTCATTTTGACCACTACTTAATAACCAATCTTTCAGGGACCAACCTTGCATCAAACAAGTGATTTTCTTCTCCCCAAAGATGATTTCAGTGAATCTGGAGGAGCCGTTAGCCGACAAAGGGATGAATAGACAGAATCAAAAAGAGAAAAAGGTAAGCAATTTTAAAAATCTAATTCAGAATATTAGATGATAGTGATCAATTTTTATGCCTAATACTTACTACTCATCAACAGTGACAGAGCGAGTAAAGTTATTACATTTCTTGCAGGTTTTTATGAGCAAAGCATATCACCACGACTATAACTCTACTTCCATCACATGTTCCAGGTTTGGTCCTGCGTGAATTCTGACCATAACCAAAGCTGAAATTCCCATTGAAACATCATGGTCGAACTTACAGAGAACGTGATCAAACAGCTGATGTAAAATTACGAAAGAGGACTTGTTTGGGAAAGTACAAAGGAAAGCTGAGATAAGTATGTTAGGGCTTAAGGGAAATACTTCGAAGCGGACTAAGGCGTATTCTTTATTATTATTATATAGCTAGAATATTTTCCCTACATGCCTCAAATTTGTAATAAAAGAATGTTACTTGATTCTGACTTTAGTCTGAAAAATCCAGTCATCCATGAATACTATTCAAAATCAGTTATAAGTAAACATCGTCATTTAAATATCTATATGTCTATATGTCTGAGATGATTGGTTTGGTTTATTTTGTTTTACGGCATATCAACCTCAATGAGTTATTTAATGCCGACAACATTTTTAGGATAGATTCGTATGAACAGAGTATGTATTCTTTGGTTTAGATTGGTTTGGTTTATTTTGTTTTACGGCATATCAACCTCAATGAGTTATTTAATGCCGACAACATTTTTAGGATAGATTCGTATGAACAGAGTATGTATTCTTTGGTTTAGATTGGTTTGGTTTATTTTGTTTTACGGCGTATCAACCTCAATGAGTTATTTAATGCCGACAACATTTTTAGGATAGATTCGTATGAACAGAGTATGTATTCTTTGGTTTAGATTGGTTTGGTTTATTTTGTTTTACGGCGTATCAACCTCAATGAGTTATTTAATGCCGACAACATTTTTTAGGATAGATTCGTATGAACAGAGTATGTATTCTTTGGTTTAGATTGGTTTGGTTTATTTTGTTTTACGGCGTATCAACCTCAATGAGTTATTTAATGCCGACAACATTTTTAGGATAGATTCGTATGAACAGAGTATGTATTCTTTGGTTTAGATTGGTTTGGTTTATTTTGTTTTACGGCGTATCAACCTCAATGAGTTATTTAATGCCGACAACATTTTTAGGATAGATTCGTATGAACAGAGTATGTATTCTTTGGTTTAGATTGGTTTGGTTTATTTTGTTTTACGGCGTATCAACCTCAATGAGTTATTTAATGCCGACAACATTTTTAGGATAGATTCGTATGAACAGAGTATGTATTCTTTGGTTTAGATTGGTTTGGTTTATTTTGTTTTACGGCGTATCAACCTCAATGAGTTATTTAATGCCGACAACATTTTTAGGATAGATGGTATGAACAGAGTATGTATTCTTTGGTTTAGATTGGTTTGGTTTATTTTGTTTTTACGGCGTATCAACCTCAATGAGTTATTTAATGCCGACAACATTTTTAGGATAGATTCGTATGAACAGAGTATGTATTCTTTGGTTTAGATTGGTTTGGTTTATTTTGTTTTACGGCGTATCAACCTCAATGAGTTATTTAATGCCGACAACATTTTTGGATAGATTCGTATGAACAGAGTATGTATTCTTTGGTTTAGATTGGTTTGGTTTATTTTGTTTTACGGCGTATCAACCTCAATGGGTTATTTAATGGTGACAAAGATTTTTATTGCTGGTAATATTTTGTTTTGTCCAAAATCTGTTTCTGGTAATATATTTCCTTCAAAATTGTATTGCTAGTAATAATTTTTTTCAAAAAAGTATTGCTGGTAATAGTTAACTATTTGCCCATAGCTGGGACCCTAACAGGTGCTACCACCCCGGTCAGAGTGGACCTGGGGACATCAGCAATTAAAAGGTGGTTCCACGCTCCTCAAGACCTCCTGATCAGAGGCCTTACTGCTGGACGTAGTTTAACGTCTTACCCAGGATGCGGATGTAGTTTAACGTCTTACCCAGAACGATCTCTGAGATGAGGTATTATGATTACTCACATTATTTACATTATTCGGACTGTTATCTTCATGGCCATATTCACAACGTTTAAGCCGGTTATTGAACTCACACTCTTTGGGTCCTGTCACTGGATCTAACTAACGCTAAGGCAGTGGAGAACTTGGAGAGGGGAATTAACAGGAGATAACTGATAACTGACATTCATTAAAACATGGCACGTGGAACTAGAACAATTTACCCCAGTGAGCAAAATAAAGGGTTCAGTTCGACATTCCAACCACCTGAAGAAGGCCGGAGCGTACAACGGACGAAACGTTGTAATAAATATGGCGACAAAAATGAGGACAATAGTCCGAATAATGTAAATAGTGTACATAATACCTCATGTCAGAAATATATATATATATATATATATATATATATATATGTATATATATATGTTTGTGTGTGTGTGCGTCTGTGCGCGTGTGTGTGTATTTTAATGCATTCATATATATGGCTGTTTATGCATTGCCCTTAGTAATTATGCAGTATAATAAACCTGAAATGCAATCGTCTGTATTAACATTTGTCAGAAGAGAATTTCAAATATATTCGGGATCGTAATTTCTTTTTTTACTTTCATCATACGTGCTGCCACATTTTCGCACTCAGTTAGGTATTTAAACATCGTCATCGTCCATTCTAAATAATCGGTCTTTATTTCGCTAAACGCACTAACCTCTCCAAAGCGATCTTCATGCACTTTAATTTTTCCTTAGGAAATATTTCAAAGAATGCACTGATGATTGATTTTTATTTATTATTGTCTGTATTTATCGTTTTCTGGGCCATTTTTCCACGCAGCTTTGACTCAATAGACCCTTTAGAAACATTAAACCCAGGATCATTCAGGATGTGCTTCCATCCAGATCAGAAATGAACGGTTGTGTGCGTCTGCTGTTTTTCATGCCAGACAATTATGCTCCATTTGACGGCGTTGGAATTTCGCATCTTCAGATAGCACGAATTCAGCTCTTGATGAACCAACGCACTCACCCCACATCAGTATTGGAAATAATAACTCCCGATATTCATATGGTATGGATATTTCTAGCATTTTATCTATTGCAGAACGAGCAACAGATGTCTAGGTGGTCGGATCGGTAATTGTGTTCACTTTATGAGATTAAAAATCCTTTCAAACACAGAAACTGCACGATTTTGCCAAAATATTAATTTCTCAAAAATATTTTTTTCCTCAAAAATAATAATTTGAATTTATGCTCTTGTTGAATAAATATTAAGTTTTTCCAAAGCTATGAAAATTTTTTATCAGATTTTGTTAAGAGCCTCAGTTACAAAAAGTAAAACTACGTGGAAATGTATTTTGGAAATATGCGAAACGAAAAACAATGTACAGACCATAATTTGTTCTGAAAGTCAAGAAGCGAATCATTTCCCCATTAAAATTAAATATAAAAGAGATTAATTCGTTTCCAATCACCGGATGAATGCTGATTTACATTATTACACTAAATATTTTTGTATAAAAATGTTATTCAAACAGTAAATAACACACAAAAGTGTAAATGAAAAGAAAACATAATAGAAGTAAATTTAACATAACAACACTGTATTATGTACGTACCTTTTTGGTTGCAATGTGATGGCATAAGTAGACGGAGGTGAGAGAGGGAAGAGGAGGAGTTATATTTTAGAAAGGGAGTCCCATTCCATAAAAACTTCTGGTAACTGTCTTTCGGGGGTTTCTTCACTTCTTTGTCTCTTTGGCTCAGGTAAATCTTTCTCTGGGGTTTCTTTTCTTTTTTTCTTTCAATAAAAACCAGTCCAATGTTAGTTGTTTTTGCCTGCGTTATAAATTTTTTCTAAAATAAAACATGACATTGTCATTGAAAAGATTTACTACTACCACTGAATCAGGTGATATTTTTCCACAAAACTTTACACATGACCCCATTTAGCACAAATTTCTTTGATTAGCAATTAATAACAATAGCAATTTCCTCAGCAGCAGCAGTACTTGTAGCTCTCTTAAATCCCCCAAAGTCTGCTTTTATTACTTCCTTATTTTTTAGAATAGTAGATATTGTCGATTTAGACAGAAAGTACTGCACAGCAAAATCTGACACACGAATGCTATTTTCGTGTTTTTCAATGATTTCTTTTTTCACTAAGTTTTTCTCTAAACTTTTCTTTTTCCTTTACAAGTATCACTTCTAGCTTTCTTTGGAGCCATAACTAAGGGCTAATGACGGGCAAAAAGGCACAGTACAATAAAATTGGAAAAGAAAAGCACAGAACGACAGACGAATGTATATAACACAGTGGTAGACTCAGAAATGATTCTGTTCTGGTTAACACGGTTCGGCTATGTTGTTCGAGAACCGAAATTTTGTTCGATAACCGGGGCATTTTAATCTCGAATTTTCTGTTCGAAAATTGATTTGTCCGACATGTGAGACGTTCGAAAACCGAGGTTGCTCTGTTGCTTCCCTCTCTCACCTCCGTCTACTTATGCCATCACATTGCAACCAAAAAGGTACGTACATAATACAGTGTTGTTATGTTAAAATAAATTTACTTCTATTATGTTTTCTTTTCATTTACACTTTTGTGTGTTATTTACTGTTTGAATAACATTTTTATACAAAAATATTTAGTGTAAGCAGGTAAATAAGCATTATTAACTCATTTTTTAAATAAATTTTAAGCGCTTTGTAATTTTATTAATTAAGGAAATTGATCCTCATTTAACTCCCCATCTTCAATGCACTTACATTTCAATGCACTTTCAATACTCGAGATACTTTTCATTAAAACTATTCTTGCTGTTCCTTGAGACTTTTCACAGTAGTATTAAAGATCTTATTTATCGTTTACTACATCTGTTTATCAATGCTGTTTCCTGTTGTTATATAGTTTCCTTTAGTTAGCGCTTGACCGTTAACGATTCAACCATGTAACCTGGGTTCGAATCTCACCAGAGCCGATTTGTCAAGAAGTGTCTGAAAACCACACGATTCACCCAAGCTTTGTGAGTGAAATTGTGTTGACAACACTGTTTGAAAACTGTCACTAGTTGTGCTAGCACTACGTCACGTGATCGGCTTTGTTCAGCTGCTGACCAGGCCGTACTATGGGCTCTGTAGGCCCGCTCAGTACAGTTGCATTGTAAATCACATTTTAGATCTGTAGCTGCTGAAAAAGTACAAATGTGCCTGAATAGGTGACTACAGCTCGGATTAACTAATCACCATAGCTAGACATAAATGAGCAGTCGCCCCTACTTTTTAAAAATTTGTTTCATTCCATCCAAGGTAGAAAAGCCACTCAGACACAAGGTGCTACTGGTGAGGAAGAATTAAAAACAGAAACATTAATAATGAGCGGGAAGAGAAATGAGTAATCAGGAGGATAGTAGATAGCGATTGACATTGCATTTAAATTTTTGTAGATTAAAGTTGGCTGGAAAGTAATGAGCCAGAAGGGGATTCCACAAGCGAGAAGTGCGACAAAAGAAACTGTTAATATAGAATTTACGGTTACATCTAGTCAGTTCAACTGTAAAATGATGAGATCCCGATGCCAGTTTATAGTAATGCGTTTAAATACAATTAATCTAGGTACCATCGTGAAGCTCATCCAGACAATTACTATGAAAGTATTATAGAAAAGGCTCAGAGAGGCAATCTTACGGCGGTAAGAAAGTGACTGAAGCCGAGCCGCCAGATCAAAACCTGTAATATTGCTGATTCTTCTTCGGATTTTATCAAGGAGCTCAAAGTAAACATCAGGGGCACCAGACCATATGTGGCAGCAATCACGGACGAATGGGAGACTTATAGATATGTAAGATAGATTATGGAGAGAAAAATTGTCTCGCATGAAACAGAGAACCAACTTTCTTAGCAGCTGACCTTAGTTTTCTTCCCACTATCGAAATATAAATCAATAATTACAACAAAATAATTTGTATCCTCATCAATTTTATTTGTGGAATCACTGGGTTTACGGTCAAGCCACTGTTAAATAACCGGCTTCTACTGGATTAACGAATTTAAGCAGTGATGAGTGTGTTCAATTCTTAGGTTGATGACTGTTTTGGAACAGCATGTGTTGCAGGAATAACCCTTAGGCTTATATCTTTGACGAATCAAATTGTTTGTTAAAGTGGTAGAATGACATGAAGCTTATGATTTTTTTTTATTGAGGAATTTACAAGTATTGGAAAGAGGGATGAATGGCGAGCCTGTAGGATTAAATATTTGTTTTGTTTTTGGATTGTGCCAGTTACAATAAATTTGATTTCAAATTCAGTCACAAAATTTGTCTTTATAACAACTGAAAATTACAGATAATCAACACAAATAGAATGACAATTGTACTTTTACGAGATTAGCCAACCTATGTCAGGGTACTTCGCTTAACGCTTGATAAGTGGTATGGCAATAAACGATATAAAAGGAAAGGTAAATTGTGAACGTGATTCGAACGTGCAACATTTACAAGAGGAAACTTTTCAACGTTAGAACAAAATTTTCAACCAAATTGAAGACACGTAGTGTATAACATAGATAGCCACTAATGCTACTATTAACCAAACCACAAGGCTCAGTGAACAGGTAAGTGATACTTTTTACCTTTCTATCACTACAGACTCTTATTTCGACCACTGACAGATATTTACATTCTTCCACAACTGTTAATCCCCCATTTCTCACTAACGAAGTTCAAACACAACACACATATACAGGGTGATTGGAAAGTAACACCTTGTTTTAAAATACTTATCATTTATTTATTGGCTTTAATTTTTACAAGAAATGAGTATGAGAGGAAAGCGTTTAGGATGAGGTTTTATTTAAAATTCGATATGGGCACCAGATTTTGTTACCAGCTTCTCGAACCGCCCAGGAATCGCGTCAACTGATTCCACCAGGAACTCTTATGGTATGGAAGACATAACTTCTTGTATTCACCCTTAAAGTTCTTCCATAGTCTTGGTTTGGTATAGTAGACTTGTTCCTTTAACCAATCTCAAAGAAAAAAGCCGCCGGGTATTAAGTCAGGACTCCTGACTGGCTACTCATACATAAAATAGGGAGATACTTTTCGATCACCATGTATATTAAAAATTTAAAAATTTATGAATCTTGGAGAAATTACTGGAACATTTCGCTACATGCGCATAAAAATATATCAACCACACTCGAAATTGAACATTCAGTAATTAAACAATTTTGTCAGTTAAGAAAAAAGATAAAAACAGCTAAAAAATGTGAATACGCTAAGCTTTCAACGTGAAACCACAGAAGATTTCAGTTTTGAAAAGTACTTCTTTTAAAAACAAAAATATACCGACTTGCTTCTGACAAAACAACCAAAAACTTAATTCGAAAATAAACTTAATTTATATATATATATATATATATATATATATATATATATATATATATATATTTCATTAAATACGGACAACAAGTAAGATTGAATAACATTTTCCCTTTTGTAGGAGTTAAAGAATATAAAAATTGTTCATAATTTTTATTGGCTCAAGCGCTTTCGGTCACTGTAGGACAATTTTTATATTACTTAACTCCTACAAAACGGAAACATATTAGGATGCTGGAAAAACTTAATAAAAATTAATTCAATCTTCCTTGTCGGCCATATTCAGTGAAAGATGTTTGAAAGAAAGGTTGCTGCCAAAATGCATATATATATATATATATATATATATATATATATATATATATATATATATATATGTGTGTGTGTGTGTGTGTGTGTATGTATATGAGTACAATTTCTCCTTTCTGTTCTGAATTATGTTATTATATATATATATATATATATATATATATATATATATATATATATATATATACAGAATCTATATATATATAAAATCCGTGGTGAATTCATTTTTTATTTTAAAGTTTCTCAATCTTACCATCGCAAGTGTCAACCTCTCCCCGCAACACAATTTTCAATTTAATATTTAAATTTCAAATCGCTAGGAAATAGAAATGAATCATTTAACTTAATTATTGATATACGCGGCAGTAACAAAAAAGTTAATAAAATGTAGATACTATTACAAAGATAATCGTAACATTACCTATAATAAAACAGTTGAAAAGTCAATAAAAAAGAAATTGGATATTTTAACAACTTTCATTTTACAGTAGCCTAAAAAGCATTATTCTTTAAAATTCAACGCGCAAATGATATAAAATTCAATGAATTATTATTATTATTATTATTACCAACACTTAAAGAAGAGCGCAATTAAAAAAAAGTAAAAGAAAAAACACATTGTTTGACAATATTCAACAATATTTCGAAAGTATGCCTTCTTCAAGTTATGTCTCAATTTTTTTATTTCACAACTATGAAAATATAAAATATCTACTATAAGTCTTTTTACAAACGTCGCTTGTCTCGGAACAAACAGGTGTACTGGTAATCAACGTGTTAAAACGAATGAAACGCAGCCAACGTGAAGGCATGCAACTGAAACGTGCGTAATATTGCGTTTATTTTTTTTATATTTATACCTGTTAATTTATACCTGTTAATGTGGCACAAGGCCGAAGGGAAACGGAGAAAAGGCTGGCCAACTCTGACTATCCTACAACTCGCTAATCTGATTCGCAACCCATTAGTTCTAATATTTTCTTCAATCTCCACAAGAACCCATCTTTCTCCATTCAGTCCAACATCTACCACCATACTACATATTTGCCAAGCGTAAAGTAGTGACGATAGCGGACAACCTTGACTCGACGACCGTGACAGCGCAAAAGAACCCGAATGCTTCGAATTCTCCTGTACCACCGCACTGGTGGAGCCATACAGCAGACTGATCCATGCCAGGTACTGATAGTCAACCTTGTCGAATGTCTTGGACTAATCCAAATTGATAAGCGCGGCTAATTGGTAGTCTTCTACGCCCTCTGTGATCGTGAGGTTGCCCTGAATGGTCCGGCCCTTCACAGCACAAGTCTGCTCCGGTTCCAGCAAAATTTCGGCAACTGAGTGCAAACGCTCCGTCAGGATCTTGGCCCAAATCTTTAACCTCGTGTTTACCAGAGATATTGGTCTAATTCTCATCTATCATGCTTGTCCCTTTTCAACAGGGTAATCACACCCCTGGAGATCCGATCCGGGCGGACCACTGCCAGAACTAGTTGTTGAGCACTTCCGTCAAAATAGTTACAAACATGTCTAACGTAATAACCCTGCCTGTTGCAGTTCTGTCCTGCCCCGGTGGTTCTGACCGAAAAGGAAATACACCCGATCTTCCTCCGGTGAACTGAAGGAACCACCACTATTCGCCACGTTTTGAATTCTTGATCCGAACAGCAGTGTATTGATCTCCCCTGAACGATACGGTGGGAAGGGGAGGAAATGGCTGGGTATTTCGCTGAAAGGAAATCACTATTCATGCAGCAAAAGTTTCTTGTCGTAGCCGCAAACACATGAAAAAGAAAAAAAAGCAATTCCTGTTCCTGTACAAAGAGCCCTATTTAGGCCACTGTTTTTTTATGTCTCTACCGAAGAATTTACACGAGTACAAAATGTCGTAACGAGATTCACTCGTTTGGGTCGGAAAGTCAGAGAGAGAGAGAGAGAGAGAGAGAGAGAGAGAGAGAGAGAGAGTAGGAAAAATTCTGCCTAAACAATTTCGGCTGATCTAAGGGAAGTAATTCGTAGATCTTCGTCTGCACCCTACGATATAGCAGTCTGCTTTCTCGCAGCCTTATTGACGAAGTTATCTGGATTCGTACGGGTTCTATTTCGATCTCTTGGTTCGGATCTGTCTTCTTGACACAGGGCAACCAACAGACCAGACCAGCAAATTCCAACAAGCCGCCTCTCCCGCGTTCTGATCTCCGAACTCCGAACTCCGAACTCCGAACTCATCTGACTAACTCAAGCGTGCGGACAGCTTATATAGAGAGAGGCGGAGCTAAACCATCTTTAGGCACCGCCCCCGAATTTTAATATGCAAATCGCCTGGACCCCAATGTGTTTCCGCCTAATCTCTGGATCTCCGTGGGCAACCAGTTTTCAAGAGGTACTAAAATCAGATTCGGACTTCCTGCTGGATCTTCCGCAGACAACGTATACTTAAATTTTGCCAAAACCACCTATCCCATCTGGTTGAATTCCGCTATTCAGACCACCCCAAAATCCAATTTGCCATTTATCACAAACTTTACTTTAACGAATCCGTCTCTTAATTACTTTGGAATTATTACATGTAATTAACTAATAACTCAATCCCAGAAACAATTGTTAAGAGAAAAAAAAAAACAAGAGAAAAAAAACTTATTTCTGGAATTACTCCGGAATTCCTTCTACCCAAGCAATTAGCACCTTCATCCTAATTCTTTAGCACTGTTGATTATTAAATCCACCTCGGGGTGGGGGTGGGGTCTCTCTCTCTCTCTATGTCACAATGTACAACAGTCTCAAATACAATTCGTAGGGCAGACCATCAAATCCCGGAAACTGCTGACTTTCTTCAATGTCTCGTGGACTTCACCCTTGTGATCTTATTCTCACAACCAGCTGCTTCAGTCGACGAGAGTCGAAGAAAGTCAGCTAAATAACTGTGAAACTTTTGCTCACAGAAACCAGGATCCTTGGTAAATCGGTTCTGGAAATGCAGCCGAAACGTCTTGCATATATCATTGGTCGACTGCAGGTTGCGCCCATCCAGGGTGTTGGCCTAGCTAAACCTATATTTAGGGGACCCCTACTTCAGCCACCGCCTGGGCCAGACTATCCTTTAATGTTTTCACCTTCTTAGCCTTATCTAATGCGAATTGTTGGCTATATTCGGTGGTGAAAGACCTAAACCTATCCTTAAGGTTCTCCCACTACTTATTCCTAAGTACCGCCCTAGTGGAATTTCGGATCATTGTACCCCAGAAAACACACATAGAAGGGAAAAGCCCTGTTCGTTGCATTAATAAAATCAATTCTATCACAAATTCAAAGAGAAACATCACGATTTTTTCAGAAGGTGGCAATTGTAATGATTCCTATTTAATATACTCCGCCAATGTACCAAATATGACTTGATTTGTGTAGTTTGCACAACGGAAAAATTAAATAAGATTCACTAGCCACAGATATGATCCCAGGCACAACAATGTAACATCAATGGAGTTTGCTGATCATTTTATTACAAACGACTGTAATTTCGATAAACATCTTAAGGTACACATTCTGAAATAATGTTCAGAATCTACCAATCTTGCGATACTTAAAAGGCATGAGGATAGTTCCGTATGCAAACTACTAACATCCAACCCCGTGAGAGTTCCATAAATTTTTTATTAAGCTGTTTGGTCAATTCTTTTTAATAACTAATCAACTAATGGAAAATTCCAAGATGAGCAAGATCACCATCATATTACGCACGTTTCAGTTGCATGGCTTCAGGTTATTTGCGTTTCATTCGTTTTGACACGTTGTTTACCAGTACAGTCGTTTTTAAGACAAGCGACGTTTGTACAAAGACTTTTTTTTATACTTCTAAAAATATTTTAAATCATAACTTGAGGACAGACATACTGTCGAAATATTGTTGAACATTGTCAAACACTGTCTTTTCTTTTCTATTTATTTTCTTAAATCATGCACTTCTCTAAGTGTTGAAAATATTGGAAGAGTTGCATCAATCATTTTGTTTATTATTATTATTATTATTATAACCAATAGCTGCCATTTGATTTTTATATTTACATAATGTGTTTGTATGTCTATTTCATATTTCAATCCAAATCAAAAGCTTACAGTGGAAGGACTATATTTTATATATCTCAAATCATACGCATCGTCATGATATTTTCACATCTATAAATTATCGAACATGTAAAACACTAATGTGCTAATTAAAACACGGAAAATATTTTGAGTTCGGACAGCGTATTGTGAGGAAAGCACAAATGAACCATAATTTTCTGTTAATGAATTACTTTTTAAACAGTTTTTGTACGTATTTATCCTTCATATCATTCCCGGATTTTATAAGCATTTGGTTGATGGCGCCGAAAAATCTGTTCTCTGTATTTGGTAGAAACTATTTTTGTAAATATAAATTTACATCACTAATCAGTTGAATCCAACCAAAAACGGTAAAAACCAAAATTATTACTTTTTGCATAATAATAACAGAAAAAAGAAAGTTGCTATGGCAGATTTTACAAGTAGAATAATCAATGCTTTTATGAAAGCTTTTATTCAATATTAGTATTTCCTTTCATTTCATCGTTTGAACTTTTTATAATCTACTTGGCATTTGAAATAAAACTTCAGTCTGGACATCTCTAAAGACGTTATTTCAACCACTAAGCGGAACAACAACAGCAATTTGTGTGTGTGTGTGTGTGTGTGTGTGTGTGTGTGTGTGTGTGTGTGTGTGTGTGTGTGTCAAAGAGAGAGAGGGGAGGAAGAGTAAAGAGAGCAAAGAGAAAAAGGACAACGTGTCATTTGGCAATAAAACATTATTCAAAGGCAAATCGGAACATTTTCATCACATCAAGTTGAGAGGGCTTCTGCAGATGCCAGGTCTTTTTTTTCCGGGAAAACGGGGAAGAGGTATACATACACAAACAAAACTGTAGGGAAAAAAGCTTTTCATGTTAGCCTATGTCTCTAGAATCGGCATTGATCTCAGAATTTACTTCCGGTCCGTGTTTATAAGGCTTGGAAATCCGACACTAATTGGGAGAGTTTGCAGAAGAAGTTGCGGCGGCGACAGACCAACGTTCCCAAGAGTTTAGCTAAGAGAAGAATTGTTGTATCGGGTTCATAAATTTCTTTGGAATATATCCACTTTGTGATATGGATTTACGACTTTGCATGAACGTACGCACACGGTGTACGTGCGTGTGTGTTTGTGTGTGTATGAGAGAGAAAGAGAAATTAAAACTACTTCGAAGTTGAAAAACGTTTTTAAGGTTTTCTTTTTGGGTTTTCCATAGAATAATCTTAGTCAAGTGGTTTCTTTCACTTTGAGGTGGGTTAAGTGATATGCAAGTTTTCTTTTTCTTCGTCTTCTCGACGATCCCATTTCATACTCGTCGTAGACACTTTCGGTCCTTTTCAAAGAAAATCTTTAAGCAAGACGTTTTTATCTGCAAATTATTTTTTACTACATCTACTCTAATATCCACGTTCCTCTTTTTGACTTTCTTTTCAGCTTCTATCAAAGAAATTTTTACTTCTACACAAAAATAAAAATTCATTTTCTCGAAGAAATACCATTCCCGTGATCAGTAAATCTAGAGATTTTATTACCAGAAAATCTTTAAAAACGAGCAAAATTTGCACACATTAAAGCATATTCTAGTATGCATATGTACCATGAATTCTACTATATAGGTTAATACGAGTGTGTGTGTGTGTGTGCGTGTGTGTGTGCATTTAGGCCACAAATGTTGTTTAAGGCAATTGCTATTAACAACGTCAGACATTTTGTGTCGATTAATTTTAATAATCGACTTTTCCAAATGATGAATAGTCAAAGTAGAAAGAATTGGTGAGTTTTGTATAATTAATGATTGTTGTGATGTAGTTCTACGAAAACCACTCTACCTAGCATGATGATGACTTAGGAAAGTCGATCATTATAATTAATCGACACAAAATGTCTGTTGTCTTTAATAACATTTGCCTTAAAGAACATGGCGGGTCCTAGCTGTGAGGATTAGACCTGGCTGAACCAATGAATGTAGTTCGTCCGAGAACTTTCCATGGAAATAGAGATAGAGCAGAGAGAGGAGCGCCACATCCAGCTCATGAGAGAGAGATTAGAGGGTGGAAAATAATTCTTCTCCAACATGGACTTGGAAATGCTTTTGAACTCTATCAAGACTGAAAAGTAATGTCTGGGCAGCTCCTGTCTAAATATGACAACAACAGTCCATTTTCAGCCTGATCTGGCTCTTATAAAGGGAGAGGATAACATGATGAATCAGGTACTTACTGGAGCGGTACAGGGAGCCGATCATTTTACCTGCATCATTAGTGATGGATATAAAAGATCCACTTGAAGTCGGGTGCGAGTTTGAGGCTCAATATTCTCTCAAGAGACGGTGCCTCCTCGAAGGGACATCCGTTCATCGTGACTGGCGATAGTTCGGGGTCTGATCAGCGATGATGGGATCTAATTTGATTTTCGAAGTATTGAATGTAGCCAGCTAGGTTTCCCCACTGGGAAGTTTGTGCCAGATCGTAAGATCGGTCAGCAGTCTGATCATCAAAATTTTTAGAGATCCACCCGTATATCGTCTTATCATCAACATAGATGTTTTCAAATGATCTGAGTATATGTTATTGGACAGATCATTTATGTAAATCAAAAAAGAGAGTTGGTCTGAGAAGTGACCCTGGGGGAAGCCTGCGTTGACCACCAGAGCCTCGGCTGACTGAGCGTTAATAACTACCTTCAGGGATCTACCTCTTAGGAAGGATATTATAACTGAGAACAGGTTCAGTGATTCCACAGCAGAAGAGCTTGTGCAGCAAACCTTTGTGTCACACCTTGTCGAAGGCGTTCGAGATATCTAATGTATTGTCCTCGAGGTATATGTGTCGTCAAGAGCCTCAGTAAGTCTGTGTGTAATGGCAGTTAAGACGTCAGCAAGGGATCGGGTCAATCGAAACCCATACTGCTTCGTCTGTGTGCATGTATAACCGACATAACAAATTTAGTCCAATGAAATCCTAAAGAACGAAACGCGTCACAAGAAAACTTTTTCCAATTGTCATGCATTTTCCCCAATATTGTTCTTGATATATAAAAATGTATATCATTATCTCATATATATATATATATATATATATATATATATATATATATATATATATATATATATATATAGGGTGTATCAAAAATAATTTTACAAACTCTGAGGGCAGGTTCCTGACACGAAAACAAGGACAAAAGTTCATATAAACCTATGTTCAGAAAGCAATCGTTGTACACAGCAACTCAGAACAAATGTTCAAAATGTCCTCCGCTTGCTTTTACACACGCATGCGCCTGTCTAATCACTGACTGGCGAATCCTTTCAAATAAACCCACACGGTGTCGAATGGTTTCGCAGGCACCCATGACACGTTGATGAAGCATCTTTGGATTATTAATGCCTGCTGCATAAACCAATATTTTTTAGGTGGACCCACAAATAAATATCCAAAGGATTTGAGGTCGGGAGAACGTGCAGGCCATAAAACCGGTCCTCTCCTAACTATCAATCTTTCATGGTAGATGTCAGCCAGTGCATCGCGAACAATGTGACTAAAATGTGCTGGAGCATTGAACGTGAATGAACCACATGCATCTTCCTATTAGCAGAGGTACGTCCTCTAGCAGGCCTGGACGTGTGTTCGAAATAAAGTCCCTGTAAGACGTGCTGGAAGAACGTATGGACCTACAATTCCAGCGCACACATTAATCTTAAACTGATGCTCGTTTCTTGTCTGTATTTTACCATGAGGATTTCGATCCGCCTACAAATTTTGGTTGTGTAAATTTGTTATTTCATCTCTTCCAAATGTTGCCTCATCTGTAAACATGACTGAAGTGACAAATAGTGAATCGGCAGTTTGTGCAATAAGGCATTGACAAAAGTTCTCCCATAGTCAGTGAACAGAGGGTGAAAGACCATGCACACGTTGCAAATGATGTGGTTACAGGAGCTGCTCTTGAAGTACCCTCCATGCAGTACTATGAGAGTCACGACGTGCGAGGGCCACTTGACACGTGCTGATACCTGTAAAACAAGTTCTTTGTGGTCAGGCGTACGAGCGGATCCATAGTTTGTGTTGCCACGGATCCTGTTTCAGCGATAAACAGCAGTAAAGGTTTGGTCTGGAAACGCAATTTGATACAGCCGCGCAGCCTCGCGTTCATAACTATTCGCGCGACCTTATGTAAAAATCATATCTACCTGCTCACGATATGAATATTCTGCCATTGTGAAACGGAACACTTCTCAGTTAATTCACTACAACATACGTTAAACGTTGACGACTAGCCACAAATGTACAGGAATATCAAATGTAAGCTAATCTATATGGTAACACAGCGCCATCTACCGTAAACTTTCTTTAAACTTAATAACTCAAAAACGAAGGATTTGCGGACAAATGTTTACATGGACTTTTGTCCTTGTTTTGGTGTGCGGAACCCGCTCCCCAAAGTTTGTAAAAGTATTTTTGATACACCCTGTATATATTTATGTATGTTGTATGATTGTGTGTGTGTGTGTTAACCATGGACCTCTTTAACTTATGTTTATTTTATATGCTTAAATGTGTGTGTGTGTGTGTGTTAACTATGAGCGTTTTTAACAGAGCGAATAATATAGAATATTATGGAACAATATTATTATTTCGATTGAATAAAATCATGAATGAAATATTTATTTATGTTGATATTTTTTTATGAATTGTCATTATTATATGTTTTATATACTTAGTTAGTTCTGCCTGGTGGAATCTAATTTGATTTGTTATTCGTGATAGTTTTGAAGGAATATTTACAATCGTTTCCATTGGTGTATCACGTTGCGTCCGTACCGATAACAACCAAGACGAGGATACTCGTCTGAATAAAAAGGCATATAATAACGAAACATTTATTATTGCATAACTTAAATATTTAAATTGATGTTTTCTGCTGTTCCCATAAATTCCTAAGGTTGTTTTTATTAGATGTTTTATAGCCAGTGCAACAATAAGATCCACAGCGGTAATCTGCTTGTATATGCGCAGGGTTAATTTAAGTGATAGAAATGATAATTAACGATTAAATAACTATAAACCCATTGTTAGCATCAAAATAGTTTAACCGTCAAATATAAACAAAGTTACAATAAAGAAAATTAAAAGTTTAAGCAAACTAAATATTTTTCTCTGTCACCGGCTATCAGTTAAGTATAGATAAACATTTCTCACACTTCTGTCGTATGTATTTTGTATTGTATGTACATTACCAGTCAGTTCTCGAGATGCAATTTCGGATATCTACCCTTTTAATATTTGTCGCTGTAGCTTGAGTCAAATACGGGTGTGTGTATCAATCATTTTGTCTTAGGCACGCGTGCATAAGTGATTTTAACATTATTAAGTTTAAGCACAAACTTTAGTGAGTGCAACTCTTTACTGCTTCCTTGGTTAGTTAGTAGAGATCAGTGGGGCTTATATAATGAAATTTGCGATTTATTGGTAAAATGTCAGACGTCATCTGTGTGGAGTGTCTTGATATGAACCGAAATCTCTTTTTATTCCGAGTTTATACGGTTGGAGAGCCTCTTTGATGCATCTTCAATCGCTTTTCTGTCATTATAGTACAAATGACAGTTTAATTATTTCTCAGCACTGGGCAAGATCAACAGGCAATGTGCAGTCGAATGAGAGAAAAACATGACAAAAGCAGGGCAAGAATTCAGAGAACATTGAGTAGACGAGGAAAAGAGATAAAATAGAGAAAGAGAAGAAAAAAAGATGCGAGAGGGAGGTAGATAGAAAATATGAGAAAAACAACGGAGAAGAAGAGGAAGATTAGGGTCAGCGGGAAAAGACGGGATATTTTGTCAGTGGTGGCTTTTTTGTTTTGTTTTTTTCTAGTCTATTGTTTATTAATGTGTTTTTAGCTGATTATGCCGGTGCAATATAATCAAAAACTGATAAACACAGTCGCACAAACCAAAAGACATAGACAATTGCACGTATAGCCTGGTTAAATGTAGCATTAAATCTGAATGAGTGCTTCAGTGCAAATTCTTTGTTGAGTTCTTCCTTCTGCCTTTAAGTAAGTCATTCTTTATTTGAGGATGGACATTATTGCTTGAGGAGAAAATCCTGGCGTACCCTATTTTCCAGCAGGTCACGTATGTATGTGTATTCCCATATTTACTTTAAATATTTGTGGGCTGTATGCGTGATACAATATGTATATGACACATGCGTGAACATTTGTGTACATGTGTCTATTTTTATAGGGATCGGCACGCGCAAACATACAAATATACTTATGTCTCTGCAATCATATGAAGACTTTTATCCTTTACCTGTGTGTTCACGTGAGTGGGGAGTCCAAATCTGAAACAATATAACCAGTCAATTTCTAGGATTGCGGGCCATGAACCTTTCTGCTAATCTTCTTGGAACTGGCATTTCCCGTAAACCAGTCATCAAAAATTTGTATCTGTCTACGATTATATATATATATATATATATATATATATATATATATATATATATATATATATATACTGAGAAGTATATGTGGGAGGTATTCGCCGCAGCCCATATATATATATATATATATATATATATATATATATATATATACACACACACATACAGAATGCAACAGAAATACCTCCCACATATACCCACCAGAAATACCTCCCACATAATAGTAAGACATTAATGACAATGGTGCCTTCATCTAGTTAATGTCTTACCATTATGTAGGAGGTATTTCTGAGAGGTATAAGTGGGAAGTATTTCTGTCACACCCTGTATAATTTTAAAACCCATCTGACGCGTGAATGGCCGGGTCCGTCTACGAAACACTGGAGTCAGATTGTTGAAGGTAACATTAACCAGCTAAGTAACAAACCTTTTGCCTATATTAATTCTCCCTCTCTCACTTTTTCTCTCTCTCTCTCTCTCTCTCTGTCTATATATATATATATATATATATATATATATATATATATGTGTGTGTGTGTGTGTGTGTGTGTGTGTGTGTGTGTGTGTGTGTGTGTGTATGGTGTGACGCATAAATTATCGTCTAAATTACGCAAGAATGAAAATAATATTGACATCTCATTTTAACAGATACATTTACCAAAATTACATAAAAATTTCTTGTAATCCTAAATAATAAATTTATTCATAAAATCGTCATGGACTTCAACCACAGCCTCCAGACGACTTCGAAATCTCTTGCAACGCTTCTGGACGGTTTCTTTGTTTAAGTTGGTGAATCCTTGCCTTCAGTTCATTTTGGTGTTGCAAAGAGTTTTGTTGTTGTCTCGCTCAATTGTGTCCCACACATAATGATCAAGGGGTTTGCAGTCTGGGGAGTTAGGTGGCCAGATGTAAGGGGTGATGTAGTCGCAGAAGTAGTCTGAGAGCCATGACTGGTTTCTCCTGCTTGTGTGGTATGGTGCAGAGTCCTGTAGTCAGATATAGAGACTTCCAGCAACTACCCTCTTGAACCAGGGCATCACCCCAAGGTACTTGATGTAGGTTTCCGTGTTGAGTCAGGGGCCCTCTGGGAAAATGAATGGAGATATAACGTTACCATCACTAGTAATCACTCCAAACACCTTCGTAATCATCATTAGACTCATCCAACTCTTTCTGAACCCTGTCCTCAAATTGACACCCAAGCACTCTGAAATATTTGTAATGGAACTTCTGGTGCGAATTCCAAACAGTACAGCATACCGTTTCCAAATTTCTGACAGAAATTATTTTTCATTAAAAGTTTTCTTGTAAAAAATAGAATAATCGTTCGAAGGTGTAATAGCAGGTAAATACGTCGGATGAGTGGAAACATTTGAGTGACGCCATCATAGTTTGCCTAGTCACCAAAGGATCATGGCTGATGGAATATTAAGCCGTTTCTTCATGTCCGATCTTTCGTACGGTTAATGATTATTCGTTTCGCTTACTTTCGCTTTGTGTATGTACTTTTCAAATTTTCGTTATGTTTAAATCTAGTAATTTTCTTTTGTTTAACTAATGTGAACGACACAAATCAAAGTGATGAACATAACCAAGCTGATTTTAATGATTTTTAACACTTGATTATAACATTTCAAAAATTTTAGTTATCTCTAGCACCGCAAGAATTTGATTATTCTGATGTTTTCATTTGAACGTTTTTCTGTTTCAGATGGTCTTCCCAACAGTGGGAGCCTCGTTCATCAAGAAAATATTCGCATGAAAATATACAAACCGCTTTTGACACGTTTAATCATTCACAGTACCTTCTCTTAAAGTGCACAAATCAAAGATTTTGATCAACCGAGTATATTTTCTGCTTTGTAAGTTTGATTGAATACTCACATTTTCTTTAGCTTTGTTTTCTTTTAATCAATTCGCCCCAAGCAAGGCGATAATGCCACTAAGATGTAAGGTGGCTACTAGGAGTGAAAGAGAATGAAAATGACTTTAGACGGAACCAGAAACCAAATCCTAAGCAGGATAAATGACGAACCTATCTACTCCTATTAAACCTATTTACTTCTATTTTAAAAGTAAATGATGAGACGAATATGTGAATGCATTGTTATTCTTCATAATGCATGCATATTTTAAACATTCGTTTATTGCAAATAATAATTTATCACAAATCCTTTAATACCTCATGGTAATAAATGTATTTAAACTGACAATTTTATTTATATGCGAGTAAATGACATGGTCTTCGTGGTACTGGTTTAAAAAGCTATTTATCTTAAAGAAAATTAACGTAGACATGTTTCCATTCTTACATTTATCAAAACTAGAGTATTTACAATTTAGCAAAGAAAAATGCTTAATCAATATTTATGCTTTCTACTGTAATGACTTCAGTAAGGATCAATATTTCTTGTTAGGATCAGTTGTTTGGTTCTTCGGAAAGAGCCTAAAAGTAAAGGACACCCTTCCAATCTCATAGTATTACGTTCTTTAGATGTAAACCAAGCTTTCATATAGTTAATGGAGATTCATTTAGTTTGTCCCGCGATATATTACATTCCATGATGACCTAAATTATTTACTTTGATAAATTTATTAATTTAATTAATTTACATCGCCCATTAAAGTTTGTTTAAAAATTGGAATATTTTATTCAGTGAACCAGGCAGAAATATTTTTTTATCGTTTAACTTATGCGGAAGTCATCCCTCAAAGTGACTAATATAATCAAATTGATACAAATTAATTTTAACATTTGATTTTGATATTTGGAGCAAGTTGCCCCTATCCCGTGTTGATTATAAAGTTGATTTTGTAGTAATATGTTGATTTGATCGCTATCAGTTTTAAGTGGTCTACCCTATCATGGAGCGACGTTCAACAAAGAAATTTCCAACACGAAACATTGCAAACCACTTTTGACATATTCGATCTTTCACAGTACCTTCATCACGAGCTGCACTTCTTTTTTTTTTTTTTTAGTTTGAGACGCATTTTAAATTCTTTTAAAATAAAAAGTACAAAACACTAAAAACATTTTCTTTCATCCGCAGTATTGGTATCAATAAACAAAAATATATCAATTTCGTCAATTGGTTTTAAACATTCACGCTGATATAACTGTCAACACTCAAAATTGATCTTTTTGTCTTAGGTAATTGAAAGCAAACGTTCTTAATTTTATATAGAAACAACAGAGTGAACGTTTCAGAAAACCTAGTATTAGCATCATTCAGATGGGGTCCGTATTTATAGAATATATATATATATATATATATATATATATATATATATATATATATATATAATAAAAAGGCTTAAACACTAATATTCCATGGTCATAATTTATTCCATTGGAATCGTAAATACGATCCAAATCATCAGACCTACAAATTCAAAATATTATTCTAATATTATCAATAATGTATGTATATTTTCCACTAATATTATCTATATATATATATATATATATATATATATATATATATATATATATATATATATATATATATATATATATAAAGTATAGATTTATTTATCGACAATTTTTCCATATCTATTTACATTTAGGCTGATCACTGACCACAAAAATAACTCATGTCGAACGCAGTGGTTAGCAGTCGACTTCATGTAAGAGCCAGGTTTTCTATATTTATTTTTAAAGCGATGGCAGCAGTTACACTGGGACAATTTTGAACGACTGAAGCTACACTATCTTTAATTCGATTTCATTCGTGTGGTTATAAAATTTACAGTAGTCTACGTAAAACAAGCATGTTCTAAAGTTTTGTTCTCTTTCGAATCTTCGGCATTTAAATCAACAAACAGATGTAGAAAATTTCTTTCAAATACCAAAAGTCCGAGTTGAGTAATGAATCTAAACAACTTCGTTTATAAACAAAGGTGGAAAAAGGAAAAAAAAAAAACTACTTAAAAACAGGGGAAAAAGAAACAAACAAAAACGGTACCACTTTCGTTTCAAAATTAGATCGCGATTTGAGCCTGTATTGAACTTCAACAATACATGTTATTTACCGGAGTTTTCATCTCAGATCCGGAAGTTACGCGACTAGCAGAAGGCCGACCTTATGATAGGAATATTGATTTTTATATCGATAATCTGACAGAAACGGTAGAGCATCAAGTCTCGAACTTCTCACAAATCGATATCCATTACTGCCACAGGAGATCCGTTCTACCACCAGCATGAGTTAAGATTCGTTATGGCGCAGGGTGAGGTGACTTTGCCGGATGCAAGCATCAAAAATTTTCGATGTTCCGTAGAGACTTGGAGCAACACTTTTAAATATGATGGGTAGAGGAAGTATTGTCGGTGAGCAAGAAGGCGGACCAAGCATTTTTGTCGTTTTGGGCCACTAAACACAATATATGTATTCGTATTCCCAATATGTTTATAAAGTTCGCACGCTTGCATATAGATACATACACACACACTCACGTATATATATATATATATATATATATATCCTATATATATATATATATCCTATATATATATATATATATATATATATATATATATATATATATATATATATATATATATATATATATATATATATATATATATATATATATATATATATATATATATATATATATATATATATATATATATATATATATATATATATATATATATATATATATATATATATATATATATATATATATATATATATATATATATATATATATATATATATATATATATACACCATATTTAGTTTATGCAAAACTAGGTAATCCGCATGGGTAGACCCAAGGAGAATGATATCCAGAGAGCTCAATGTAAAATTCAGAGCAGATATGTTTGAATAAAAAACAGACCACGTTAAGATTCCATGTAATAAGCTATTTCACCACAACCCCTTTAACAGGGTTCTGGATCATCAGACTTTACTTCCAAATGTTGAAAGGAAAAACCTTTGGAAGTAAAGTCTGATGATCCAGAACCCTGTTAAAGGGGTTATGGTGAAATAACTTACTACATGGAACCTTAAAGTGGTCTGTTTTTATTCAAACAAAAATATACACCATATATATATATATATATATATATATATATATATATATATATGTCAATATCGTATATACATGTGAGCCAGCAAGTAAATGTTAGTTCATGTATATGTGTGTGTGCGTGTGTGTGTGTATGTCTATGTACATTATATCAGATTTTATTACACAAGTCAATGTTTTCCCAATAAAATGTATATTAATCATCTAATGTGGGTAAAACGTTTAGGTTATACTTGTATTTTTATGATAAGTAAACCATCTATATTTCTACTTACAATATATGTTTTTATTTGTAATAATTACAATGACTTATCCGGTGGTGGTCCCTCGCTGGTGGACAGCTGTTATCGATGCTATTAAGGTTGACCATTACTACTGAACAATGAGTTCGATACTCACCAGGTGTACTCCTTACAAAATTTAACATTATATAACTCTACAAGGGAAACCATGTCGCAGAATTGGTGGTATTTGTTGGCATAGTTATTTGGTGGCATGAAATTTTATAATGCAACTCGAGAATTGTATGTCATGTTGTCCATATATTTTTTAAATTTCAGATTACGATGAGCCATAAGAAGGATATAACCTGAAAAGAAAAACAACGATGGAAATCTGGAAAGATACTAGAAAACAATAAAAAAGGATTTTGAAAAAAATGAAAAGTCGTAATCAGTAAAAATTCAATTTAAGAATGTTACAATACGAGATTTGAGATAAATAAAAAAAAAAAGGTAGTAAATAATAAAAGGAATTGAGCAGCAAAAAATATGTGAAAAAGCTTGAGTTGCTGATGTAAGCAGAAAGAAAAGAATATTGAGAAAATTGACTAAAGATACGAAAGCAATCAATTGTCAATGTTGTGTAAACTTGTGATAGGTGAAGGTGTACATGAAAAGTAATTTCTCAACAGAAATTTCAGGAACAAATGTGGTATTATTTTGGATAGATCTCAAACGACATGGAAGACAACATAGGAAAAATGTTTAGGACTAGTATTGTACGCGGTCAAAATTATAGGTTCCTTCAAATTTGATGATGGTGTCAAGTTAACTTCAACCAATTATTCTGGCCGAGACGTTTTTGTTTTGAATGATACAGGTCACGACAAAGGAACCTAAAGAGTATATTAATGAAGGACAATTCTCCACTTTTTGTAAAGTTGACTATAGTTTACCATTGCAAAAAATGTTTCACTTTCTGATAAAGGTTAAGTAAAGTTTAACATATTTCACTTTTATTTAACCTTATATATATATATATATATATATATATATATATATATATAGGTAAAGATATGTTAGTCATCCGTATAGATAATTCTAAGGAGGATATAATCCAGATAATCTCTCTCTCTCTCTATATATATATATATATATATATATATATATATATATATATATATATATATATATGCAGAAAGAGAGAGAGAAAGAGATCGTTATTGTAGGTTTTCGGTCGCGAAATGAAGTGATTTTCTGACTTTTGGGAATATGTGCGATCGCGATCCCTCAAAAGACAATTGGATGTTTTAGTCATGGCAACTATAGTGGATAACAATTATTTAACGTTGGAAGGAAAGAGAAATTCATAAGTTGAACTAATCGCAGGCCTCTCTGTTAAAATAAATGCGATCAAACCAAAGTATAAATACAGAACTGAGAAAAATAATAAAAATAGGAGACTCACAATCGTCATGGAAGAATTTAGAAAGATCTTTATCAGGCAATGAACTAGCGATAGTTATTGCTACTGTTGTTTTAGATGATGATGATGATGAATGATGAGAATGTACATCTCTATATTAACATTTGCATATATATTACTCATGATTTGCATTCGAAATATATGCACAATACAAACTAAACGTAGTTATATTCAATTGAAATGTCTTACCCCGATACTTTGAAATTATATATACTGATAGAAATGGTCTTATGCCAAAACTATACTTCATTACTTGGTCGACGCATAGAAATTCTCTCAATAAATCATTATTGTCGATTGCTTTTTTATGCATTTAGGAATCCCGTTTCATGAATGAACTCCCATATGCACTCACATACACGACCTTTTACATAAACACACACACGCACACGCACACATGAATACACATATAATTCGAATATTATTATATATAAAATATGTTTACGTATATGGATGTATAAATCATATGCATGTACAATAGGGCAAGTTGAAAAATTAGATACATAACTTTTAACAATTTCTGAGTAATTACCTTTAAAAATTGTCTGATAAATCTACAGAAATACATAATTTCCGCAGGTTTTTGCTTACAAACTGACTTCAAAATGTTGGTATTTTAAGAGTAATTCCAAATAAAGTTAATATCTTTTTTATTAGATACATTGAATGGAAAATATATTCAAACTAGACTTCTAATTATGAATCACCACAAGCAAAATATGTATTGTTTTACTGTATTCGATAAGTAAAACTTGTGTAAACAATTGTAATAGATTACAAAAAAGACTAATAAATGAATAAGATTTGTTAGATGATAAATAATATTAACAAAAATAGATGAAATGTATGTAACACCATAATACTGGTGGGCACAAATTATGAGACAAAGTTTTAAATTTGCATTGTTTATTAAAAACTACACTAAAACTAATGCACTGTATAACATATTACATCATAATATAGCTAAATTGTTCGGTATAATTTCCCTTTGAAGTAAATGTAGGTCTTAATTGATGGCACAATAATTTAGTAATTATGTGTTCGTGCCATGGATCTTGTCTATATACAATTTGTAAAGGTTCAGTACCATATAAATTTTATAAGGCTGTAAGTAATATAACTAATCACCGAAATGAAATTCCAACGATTTTGAACCTAAACTTAATCCTTAAACTCATTTCCTCAAAAAACAGTAACGATTAAGAAAAAATATATTTTATGAAGTTATTTATTATGTCAAAGTAAAAACAAAATCGACTTGCCCTAATATACAATAGAGCGTATTTATACGCATGCTATCATCACATGACATCATAGGTTATTAATATATGATACTTTAGCAGATAAATTCTGTCATACATGAAATAGAAACTAAAGTGAATGTAACGCTTTTATTTGCGATTTTGTCGCAGACATATTATAACACGGTGTTCATAGATCCACACAAGAGAAGTGCTTGGTCGTCAAAGTCTTCCGTGAGTGGGAGTTCTAATAGTACGCCGGGCTATACGGAGGTTTCCTGAAGACACATTTTTTCTTAATCTGCTCGAATGCCAAAGGCCAGTAGACATAGATTTAACTGTTTAAAAATCAGGGATCCCTACGCAAACCCGTGTACCCGATAAAATATAACGTTTAAAGTAATAAGAAATAATGTCGGATTATAAGTAAAATCCATTAAATCCTTAGAAATTACTTTGTTTACGTTCTGAACAAAAGATATGCATTTCTTAAATAGGGTAATTGGACTTGGCTTAACTGTTAAATTATCCTCTGACTGAAAGACCACGAGGAGTGTGCAGGTTCGAATCTTGTAGGGAGACATATTTACTTTAAAATTCTCAAATGCACAAATCAGAAGATATTGATTTGGCTAATATTTATGCTTATAAGACAGCGTTGTCTACTGAAACACGTGTATCCACTAAATATAACATTTAAAATAATAATTATATATATATATATATATATATATATATATATATATATATATATATATATGACCACTCGTATTCGGGAATACCCGCCTACTAGGGCGGCTAGCCAATCCTATTGCAGACGCTCGCTCAAGCACATTTGTGTTTACTCAACACCCTCAGAACCCACCTGTGGTTTATACTGCAACTATGCTGAGAAGACCTTAGTTACAGTTTCTGAGAGAGAGCGTGTTATCTAGTGTGATCAACAATTTTAACAAGGCCAGCTCGCTCAAGCCCTTGGCCGCGATGACTTGTGGCTTTGTGCTATAGCACAGCTATCGACGTCCATCAAGAGTTCATATATATATATATATATATATGGGGAGCACTTCAGTGTGGAAAATTATGACTGAATACTGTGTTCGATCCTCACTGGGTGCTCTATACTTCCACCCTTGTGACCAATCTAAGCTATATATATATATATATATATATATATAAGTGTGTGTGTGTGTGTGTGTGAGAGAGAGAGTAAAACTGGACGAGAATCCGGCAAAATTGTAAATATATAAAACAGTTTACAAAAGCCTCTACTATGACAGGTTGCCAGAAAGACACATAAAAACACTTGAAAATTTATCTCCAAAAAAGAGCATTTCCATCACTGACTCAAACGAAGGAGGTGAAATTGTTATCAGGGATAAGGAGAACTACAATTACAAATTTTAGTCAATGCTACAAACATTTATGAAAAATGTCGAGGACGGTAATAAACTTTCCGAGAGTATGAGAAAAAATACTATTCATGAGAGAGAATAATAAAAGAACAAGAATTAAGAAGACAGAAGATAACGATTGATATTATATTTAAATTTCTGAAGATCAAAGTTGACCGGGAAACAACAAGCCGGAAGAGAGTTCCACAAGCGAGGAGTTCGATGGAAGAAAATGTTAGCGTAGAACTTACGGTTAACTCTAAAAATGACCAGACCTTCCCGCAAATGTCGTATTGCCCTTAAATTCATAAAGTCTATGTGCCAAAGAGGAAAGTACGTCAGTGTATTTATAAAAAATACCACTTACCACTTCATGTTAGTGGAATGTGCAACGAGTCACTCCCCTGGAGGTTAGAATCAGCCATGCTGATGGAAAGCAGAAATGAGTCTTTTGGATGATGGACAGAAAGCAGTTTCATTTCCTTACCCCAGTTATCAGCAGAATGTCGTTTGTTTTTTAGATCAGCTGCCAATTTGACCTTGTTTAACTGGTCAGACTTGCTATTAAGACAGGAGTCAATAGTTGTTTGTTTTTTAGATCAGCTGCCAATTTGACCTTGTTTAACTGATCAGACTTGCTATTAAGACAGGAGTCAATAGTTGTTTGTTTTTTAGATCAGCTGCCAATTTGACCTTGTTTAACTGATCAGACTTGCTATTAAGACAGGAGTCAATAGTTGTTTGTTTTTAGATCAGCTGCCAATTTGACCTTGTTTAACTGATCAGACTTGCTATTAAGACAGGAGTCAATAGTTGTTTGTTTTTTAGATCAGCTGCCAATTTGACCTTGTTTAACTGATCAGACTTGCTATTAAGACAGGAGTCAATAGTTGTGTCATCAGCATAGATACCAAGATGAGAACTAATGCCATCAGGAAGGTCGTTGTTGAAAATTAGGAACAAGGATAGAGCACTGAGTGACAACAGCATTAATACAGAAAAACCTAGAAGAGTGGCCATTCAGAACTTACATTTTGCGATTTGATAAGAAAGACTGAATCAGCTCAAAAAGACAGTCAAAAATCATATTAGGGTAAATCGCACAGGCATTTATGTTTACCCTTATCCCATAAGGATTATTCTAAGGCAAAATATAAGACATTTCAAGATGATTAATTGGATAATGAATCAAATTAAAACTTAGTATTAATACTTTAATAAGAGTAGATAGGCTTTCCTATCGCCCGGTCCATACTTCTCCCTCTTATCTTTAACAGGAGGAGAGACTCATCCCTTGTTTCCTTCTCTCAGGCCTTAATAGTGGTGTTGCCATGAATTTTTGTGATATGTGTGGATGATGGCAACATCTCTTCATTCTGAAGGTATCGAGTTGGCAGTTTTCTGGTTGCTGCTCCCAACTGGTTGTTAGGAGCCCGAACTCTTGCGTAGCGTCTTGAGAGACTACTCTGATGAACAGTTGCATAATATCAGGGTTTTTGCAGTGACGTTGCGCATGGAAGAGTGTGCCTGCAAGTACCTCGTGGGCAATTGATACCACACTAGGTTGCAGTCTGCGTCAGTTCCCTTTCTGCACATGTTACATTAGACGACTGATTGCTACTTCTACCCTAGGCCTTTCCTTACTAAAATCACACATCATGACTATAAACAACCAAAGATATAAACCTAAACCAACTCAATAAAAAATACCTAAACGCCTTGACCTTTCTTATTCCAATATTCGTGGTATTCGTACCAAGTTTTGCAGTGTGGAATAGTTTTCTTTTCTTTTCGAAAGTCTCTGTGAAACTAATCTTAACTCCCCTCCTCTGATTTCTCGATTACTGGCTACCTTCTTCACCTTAAAAAGGCCACATGCATGGGCTTGTAGTTTATGTCTGCGAACATCTCCCACTGGCTAGGGAACTCTCTCTTCAATCTCCAGATCATTCTTACATGTGTCTCTGTTTCTCTCTACTTAACTCTGCTTTCCCCACCGTTCCCACTCAATACTGTTGCGTGCAAGATAGTATTTCCCATAATATAAACAGCGCCATCTAACTACACTCGTTCGCAAATATATTTGTGTTCGCTGACTTTAATGCCCACTAAACTAGGTAGCTTAAACACTCTGTCACTGATATCGCTGGCATCCAAACCTAACTTCTCAATACCTCAATCTCTCACGCAAGTGATTGACTTCCCCATGCGTTTCCCCAGTAACCCTGACGGACACACTACTCTTCTAGACTTCTTTTTTACCTCTCTCCCTGACTCTTGTCGTACTACGCGGCTCTGCCCGCTTGGTAACACTGATCATGCGGTTGTGTCTGTATCATCCGCCCACGCACCATCCAAGAATCTCCTACCAACAGAATATCTTTCTGTTATCAACGAGCAAATTGGAACTCATTCCGTGATTTCCTTCGTGACGTCTCTTGGAATGCAGTTTTTAATCATCCTGTTCAAAAATGCGCGTTTGAGGTGAGGTCTGATCCTGGATGAACATGGATGCTTTCTTTCCTGGAAGGAAATACCAAGTGAAACCGCGTTCATCTCGCTGAATCTCACCTGCATACTCGACCGCTATAGCCCACAGGAATCACTTCTTCCGGCTGTACCAGAAAGACACGTCTGATTGCAACAGACGTCTCTCTTTTTGTCTCTTTTGGTATCGAATGCAAGCATGCCCTCAACGAGCGAAGTTACCGTTTGCTGATAGAATGAAACAACGTATAGCATCTCGCCAGTTTGGTTCTAAAAATTATTGGCGGCTCTGCAAGTGTGTGCTGAACAACAACAAATCCTCAATTCCTCCTCTATTCAATCAATTCGATGTCCTGACATCTACAGCAGATGAGGTTGAATGCTTTGCTCAGAAATTCTCTTTCACCTCAACACCCGATTCATTTGGAGTACCCACACCTAATTTCCCCAATAGGACAGAGGTTCTACTGAGTGATATGCGCATTACCCCGTCTCTAGTCTCAGACATCATTTCTAAATTAAACTCTCATAAGACAAGTTTCTCTTTCTCATCGACTTGATGTGGCTTCCCTTTGGTTTTCTACAATTATTTTCACGGTAACTGCTCTGATGAGCTTTTTTCCCTGGTGCCCGGACTATGTGAGTAAATGTGCTACTAGATTGGCATCTAGGTCCCACACTTTTACTGTTGAATTAGTTACATGTAACCGCCACTTCTACTATAACAGTTTCTTTTCCCCCACATCCCGCATGTAGCTCCCCCATTTCCTTGCTTCCCTGATAACTACAATTTTCAAAAATTTAAATGCAACGTCAATCAACATCTTCTATCTTCTTGAACCACGTTCAGCTTTTATACTTTCCTCTGCCCCCCCCTTATACTCAGTTTTTACTTCCAGTTTTTGACTATCTGTAACCTCTTGCGTACCAGTCGCCTTCCCGCCTTGCTTCTAGTGAAATGATTTTAAAAAAATACGTTGCATTTACACTTCCGTATTCACAGCTCAACTGGTCTTCTGGCAAAACAGAACATTTTGGTGAATATTGCCGAAAGGACAAAAACTGACTATCCTTTATAGCCAACTACGACCTTACCCCCTACTGAGAAGGTGGAGAGATCAAGAAGTAGTAGTATTAATAGTAGTTAAGCGAGATTTTAAGTCAAAAGTTCCGACAGGTTCATGAACAGGCTTTTTATTTTGGGGATTTATTTTAGTTTCATTTTTGTATCTGAAGGTTTTTGGGTGGATGAATAGACCTCCATTCTACAAAGACGCCAGTCACCAAAAATAAGAAAACCAGCTCCATGGCAGATTTATTAAATGCAGATATTATACAAGGCAGGGGGGGATAATTTTACAATTATAATCATAAAATGTTACAATCTCTCTCTTTTCTCTCCATACACACACACACACACACACACACACACATATATATATATATATATATATATATATATATATATATGTTAAGAAATGGACAAGGTCCGACAATTTATTTATTAAAGACATTTTTATTTTTTATGTTTAACGTTGTTATTTTATAGATACAAGTAAAAGCAAATGCTCTGTTTATTAAAACAGAGCATTTGCTTAAATACTTGTATCTATAAAATAACAACGTTAAACATAAAATAAAAATGTCTTTAATAAATATATATATATATATATTAAACAATTCTTATAATGATGTAACAACTGCAAATGTTAAAAAATTCAAAATTGTTTGGTAAAGAAATCATACCTTGCATTTACACGACCCTATTGATAGCTCAATTGGTCTTCTGACAAAGCAGCACTTTTTGGTAAATATTTCTGTCAATATCTGTTTACGTTACTCAAAAGATAGAATATTTGACAAGTGATTAAATATTTTTAGCCCAATCATTAGTAACACAGTTCACAGATACAACTTTGATCGTATGAGTTAAGGTATCTTTATTTTGGATTCAAGTCATTGTTATTCCAGGATTCAGGTGTCAGTCAATTATATTTGATTAAAATGCAATTATAAAACTGTTTAGTAGAATTTGGTGCTATTCTTGGTATGAAGAAAAAAAATGATACGAATTTCAATTGAACATCTTTTAATCACTTGAGTTTCTTCGGTAGATATTCTTCTGTACTTATCCAAATATATTCATGCGATTATCTTTCCAGAGTTGGTTATGAGAAATTGGGAACGTGAAACTTTTTCCTATAACCTTAACAAATAATATTTAAATTTGGGAAAACAGCATTAAATTGTTTCCTCAAATCCTTAAACATTTATTAGACAGTGTGGTGCTACATTCATGAGAAAAGAAAATTGTAAGAACAAATTTAAAAGAAGTAAGGAAAAAATAATGGATGATCGATTAATGATCGGAATGATAAACACAAGGTTACTCACCGGAGAGTAATAATTAGCGTATCAGGAGAGCCATTGATATTGGGTTCGCTCCCCAATGAATGCTCTAGAGATATAACAAAGTTGAATAAATATTGAATACAGTTTGAATAGTTAAGGCACTGATATTTCGGTATTTATTCATTTTTTAAAAGTATTTTGTATTTTGTCTATTTTTATAAAAGGAAAACTCGTCTAGTCAGGTGCTTTGGACTTATGTCGTGTGTGACAAGTGATATTGTTAAAAAGGTTCCATGAAATGCATTGGGACTTTTTTATATGACTTTGGAGCTATGCAGGAACATTAATTATTTGCTTATTGAATTTTTTTAAAAAAAAGCGAATCATGTTATACCTGGTTATTTTTCAGTGAAGAAATATATGAAAGTTTTCGGAGATTAAAACCATTTTCAAAGAAATTGTCTTAATGCGAGATTTAATATTTCTACATGAACAATAACGGATTAAAAATAATCTCCAGTAGAATAAATACCGGATGAATACAATTAAACTATAGTTATATAGAATAAAATCTAAATGAACACATTCGGTAAGCCTCACGCGTACATATTTTTCCTTTTTATTTTCACTAAATGGTCACCTAATAAAAAGCCCAAGAGCCACTCAAAGTAAAGTAATGAGGTTGTTATATGGTCGTAAGAGAAGGAAGTTAGTACAGATTATGAGGTAATGTAACAATTATGCGAGCATAACTGCTGGCACAAGACTTGAAGATTGTAATGATCGGGAAAACATCCAGTTGGGGGTCTGTTCCACAAAGTAGCAGTTCTTGGAAAGAAACTGCCTGTGTGGAACTTCCTTCAATGGTATACGAAAAAAAAATGATGAATCAACTCTGTGTATGCGGCATGGGGATCCTTTCTCTAAAGGTCCGAACAGGTGGAATTATTGGCGACTCTGCAAGAATGTGTTGAACAGCAACAAATCCTCAATCCCCGCTCTATTCAATCAATTCGAAGTTGATATCAACAGCAGATAACGCTGAATCCTTTGCTCGGAAATTCTCCCCCTAGAACTGAGGAACTACTGAGTGATATGTGCATAACCCTGTTGCTAGTCACGGACATCATTTCTAAATTAGACTCTCATAAAGCAAGTGGTGGTGACGGGATACCTGCAGTAGTCCTAAAGAAATGTGCTCCTGAGCTAGCTCCACTTCTCTCCAAACTATATAACTATTGCATCGATGATTCTTTCTTTCCTCTGTTTCCGTCCCTGTTTTTAAGAACGCTGGAGACTATTCTGAACCCTCTAACTATCGCCCTATCAGTCTCCTACCACTCTTTGGGAAACTCTTCGAAGCTTTAATCCATCCGAAGTGGTTAAGCATCTTACCTCCCATAATATTTTCTCTGGCAAACAATATGGTTTCTACTTTGCCCAGTTTACCGCTGATGTGCTTACGGCCATAACTGGATATGCATATTAAGCTCTTGATAATAATGGAGAAGCTCGAGCTGTGGCTGTAGATATCTCGAAGGCATTTGACAGGGTTTGGCACGCTGTCCTTCTACGTAAACTTCAGGACTACGGTATTACAAGACGATTATATCATTTAATCCAATCATTCCTCTCAAATCGGGAAATGAAGGTCGTACTTCCACTTCCTTTCATACGAACGCTGGTGTTCCCCAAGCCTGGGTCTGGTTCTTACACTGTTTCTGATCTTCATCGATGATCTTTTTGGTGTCATCAGTTCTCAAGTAGGAATCTACGTAGACGACATTACCATTTACTCCTGTCTCAATAGTAAATCCAGCAATGCTGAAAGTTAACCTGGCTGTTGGTCTCAAAAAGGACCTCCAATCAGTGGTTGATTAGGGCAGGAAATGGCTTGTAAATTTTAATGCCTCCAAAACGAAACTGCTCTCATTTAACCACCATAGAGAAAATTCCCTGCCCCCTATCAGCATAGTTGATACTCGACTTCACGAGAACGCCTCACTTCGCTTTCTTGGTTTTCACGTTTTTGACATTGAATCAATAGCTGCATCTACTGCAAGAAAAATTGGTTTTCTGTGTCGTGTCAGAAGGTTTTTTCTCGCATGAGTCCATCCTACACAACTACAAATCTACCATTCGTCCATGCATTAAATACTTTTGCCATATATGGTCTGGCGCCCCTGCTGTTCATCTCGAGGTTCTCGTCAAAATCCACTATGATCAGTCCTGACTTGGTACCTCGATTTCAGTCACTTTCTCACCGACGTGATGTGGCTTCCCTTTGTCTTTTCTGCAAATATTTTCATGGCTACTGCTCTGATGAGCTATTTTCCTTGGTGCCCCGGGGATATGAATTTAAGCGTGCTACTAGGTTGGTATCTAGGTCCCACCCTTTTACTGTTGAAACAGTTAAATATAACCTCCTCTTCTACTCCAATATCTTCTTCTCTCGCACTTCCCGATAGTGGAACTCCCTTCCTCTTATTTGCTTCTCCGATAACTAAAATCTTCAAAAATGTAAATGTAACGTCAATGGTCATCTTCTGATGCCTTGATCCCTGTTCTTCTTTTTATCCCCTTTCCTCATTCGTCCATATTCTTTTCTCTTACCTTCATTCTTTTGTAACCCCTTGTGTACTAGTGGCAATCCTGATTTGCTTGGAGTGAAATGCTTAAAAAAATTGCGATAAGCTTGCGATGTTTCGTCTGTGGGAAGTAGGTTGTAGAGTTGATACAAAATTCAACAACCAACAAGGCTATGAAAAGGTTTTTAAACCCTGTCAAGGCTAGAAAGTAAGGTGTCGTCGGCTCCACCCCAGATATGGCAGCAATACATCATTTTGGGGTCAGATCTAATACTTTCTGGCGCATTACAAGGAACTATTTGTCCAGCCTCTCAGGCGAGGGTTCATATATATGTCTCACTTGAGGTCAACAGGGAACTTGAGTTCCAATAGACGTTCAAGACAAGAAGCGGTATTGTTGTGTGTGTGTGTGTGTGTGAGAGAGAGAGAAGGGGGGGAGGGAGTGCCTTTGTGCGTGAATGCGTGTGTCCTTTGTGTCTAATTTTGGTTTGCTGTCAAGTTAATTTTCCGAGTAATATTCCTTATTCTAAATATATTTCATGTATATGAATAAATATAAACATTTCAAGTTATGCTAAATCATCGTTTTCTTAATGAGATTAAACTTCCATATTTTGATATTGATTCTTTTGTGGATTTACTGTTTTCTCTTCTGCCATGATATTATGTCCAGTGGCATTTTTTCATGAAATAAGAACTTTGAAAGAAACATAAAAATAATTCACTTCACACGCGTATACACATACACACACACATTAGGAAACATTTTAACTTTTTTATTTAGAGGATATTTTGATTAGTAAAAGTCATAAAAACATGCATTTAAAATATCTTATTAACTCTAAAAAATTGTTTGGCTGAATTTAAAAAGTATTAGTTAATATTTCGAAAGTAAGAGTTGAAACCTTTGATATGAAGCCATTCTAACAGATTCGTTTCTCAACTTAACTGATTATCTCGTTCCTTAATGATTTGAAAAAGTTTTTCAAGATAAAACTTTATGCAGAAGTGAAAAATCATCTTTCAAACGATTTTTATATTTTGTGGTGAAGATTGAAAGGAAAAGCAATTCTTTTTCTTACATTAAAATATAATCAAACTATACTTATGTAAAGAACGTTCTGGAATACATTTACTTAATCGAAATTATGTTAAAATAATTTTTAATCTGGAGTTTGAAAATAATAATCTCCAGTTTCTAAGTGCCTTTTACAAATTTCAAAACAGAATATTTTATGTATGAATAATTCTGGATTTTCTCTATTTCTTAAGGCCTACATTCAGAAACATTAAATGTATTACTCAATAAATACAAGCAGAAAGAATAACGTAAAATATTAAGATGGGAATGATGAAGAAAATCTGAGAAAAGATCTCTTTTATGTTATTGATGGGATCTATAATGTTTAGGATTGAGAGAAGTCGGGCGGACATTACACATGATAGATCCAAAAGTTGATGCTGGTTAGTGTTGATTAAAAACAATGTACATTGAATGACGTTTTACTGATATGTGTTGTTTACTTAGATAAAAATTCACTCATCCTTTTCTCAATCAGATATTTCGATGTCTCGAGGGCATGTCAACTGAGTGCAATATGCGCTGACGCATACAAGCTGAAAATCAACTTCATCAGCCGATGTATGCTTAAGTTCATGTCTGTATATATGTGTGTGTGTGTGTGTATGTGCGTGTGTGCATATTCTTTTATGCTTATGCCTAACGTGGAAACAAAACGCACACACATGAAGATCTGCATAGATATTTATCCGCACGCCCACGTCACTACAGAATGTGACACAAGGTCAAATTCTAATATGGGATACCCGAACGACGTACAAAAATTACTCAAGCTCCTTCGGCACTTACCCTTTTGGGGACGCCTCACGAGCCGGGTAATGAACTCAGCCCCATCTCGAAGGGGAGGTACTATCTGTGGGAGAGATACCCTCACCTACCCTTGGGCTGATATTATTTTCAACTTCCCTGAAAATCTGTATATGATTAGTAGACGGTTATTCTCGATATTAAACGACTATATTACACGCAACTCCCCTAATTTTCAGATAGAGCAAGTGTTATCCCTTCGTTTCTATAAGAAGTTAATTTTTGAGAATGATTATAGCAACGATACAATCATAAATTTGTTTTAACGTTAATCCCAGTTATGCTCATACAGTTATAGTTACCTTAGACGCTTTTACTTTAAGAATTTTCTAGTAATTTTCTCTTATTTTCGGATAAAAATATAAATATATTTCGCTTTATAAATTTTCTGCACTCAATTGATCTCAATATAGGCCTGAAATTTCCTCGTTTCTAAATGCATAAACCCAAACGTGTCTTAATAAGTTTGTTTTACTAATAAATTTCCCTTTTCATTTTTTTTATTCGCAAATCTAAGGCACTCTAATTCATAACAGAAAAAATATAAGTTTTATTTTCCAGAATTAAAATGACGAATGTTTCCGACAAATTTTTTACAATTTTATCTATTTGCGCAAACAGCTATTTCTACAATTTAATCTGCAAGGTGGGCTGGAATGACTAGCTGTTCTGACAGACGTTGAACCTAAGACTTTACAGTTATTAGTCTAATTATCTGGCATTGAATTACGGCATTGAATTTCGGTCCCTGGATTGTGTAAACAATTCTGACTCGAATTATCCATAGATCAATTGATCCAGAGTCACGTTGGTTGTTTATCCGAACGATTTTGATTTCATCACTTGAACCGATCGTCAATTAATTGTTCTTTTTCTAAATCGCTAACGACAATTACTTCAGTTAGCGAGTACTTTTGTTTATTGCCTCGATGGTTTATGATGTCGAAATTCTGGTGTACGATGGTCCGTCGATCGACAAAGGCAATCACTTTTAATTACTGTGTTGTGCACCAGAACCTAACTGAACGATGATTCAATTAGCAATGTTTTGGCAGAAAAGAGAAATTGTCTAAACATCAAGTTTAATATTGTTGGGTCCTTTTGGATCAATGAATAAATGTAAAATGCGTTGTAGTCAATGGTTCCAATAGTAAATATCAAAGCAATGTGTCACAAACAAATTAGAAATGGTCAACCATGCTATTTGGAATTGTTATTACTCCAAGGAACAGTTACACTAAATGACCCTGCCATTTGTTTCCGCATTTTATAACTGAGTACGAAATCAACTTTCATAAGTGATAATTTAAATTATATTTTGAGGTAAAAGAGTGCAGTATTTTTAGGCGATAGAAAGAAAAATAATAAGGAACTGCCATTTAATTCACTTCAAGATAATAGTAAAAGATCTTGATTGCTAATTGTTTTCTAAATCTTAGTAGACATTAACGGAAAAAGATTAGTCTGATTTATCAACCAATTTTTATCAAGTTAAATAATAATCGCCGTGAAGATAATTGTACTTCAAGACCGAGGCCCTATTTCAAGTCTCGAAAAAGTTTAAGTGGAAGGTATTCACCGATCTTGAGAATATGCATTCTTTTCTTTTCATTTTTTTGTATCTGGGCTCACATATAGATATCAGATACTAATGTCTACGTAACTATATCAGGCACATGATTAAAATAAATGTTTTCTTTTATTTGTTTTGGAATAAGTGGAATATACCGATACCGTTCAGGGAAGTGTTCTACTCTGCTAGTTATATATATATATATATATATATATATATATATATATATATATATATATATATATATATATATATATATATATATATATCACGAGAGAAATATTATTAAAGAAAATGCGACCTTCGACAGGATTCGAACATGCGCCCCCTTCACAAGAGAAACCGTCTTTTGATCCGACGTGTTTTTAATAAGAATTCTAGAATTTTCAGACCGATAGACGAAATAAAATGCTATTTAAAAAATAAACGGAACATCTACGCAAATACTGGTATCCACTAAAAAAATAATGTTAAAAGTAATATAAACATGTAAGATTAATAAATAAAAATCCATTATTTTCTCATATATATATATATATATATATATATATATATATATATATATATATATATATATATATATATATATATATATATATATATATATATATATATATATATATATATTTGTGTGTGTGTGTGCGCAAGAACGTATCGCGCCGTTTGTTATTAATGAAATAATAGCCAACTTAGTTTTAAGCAGTGGTAATGATAATATTAGCCGTTTGTTTATAAGGAAATATTCAGCATTCATTTCACCGATAAATCAACGTCATCAGAAAAAAGAATTTATTTCACAAGAACAAAATCTATATCAGTGAGACAAAACAAGATTCACGTTATACGCCCGAACGCTTGATTTTACTTTAACGTTATCGTTATAGAAAGTAGGTATTTGAAAATTATTATTATTATTATTATTATTATTATTATTATTATATATATATATATATATATATATATATATATATATATATATATATATATATATATATATCGAAACGTTTTTCATGAACGTTTTTCCATTACATAACCAAATTTATTATATATATATATATATATATATATATATATAAACACTATTTCATTATTCGATATTTTGTCGTTATTTTTATTCTAATATTCACTGTCCGGCTTTGTTCAGGTGATTCTTCGGACCGTACAACGTCCGAAACGTTGTACATATGACTTTAAAGATGAGGACAACAATCTAAATAATGTATATAGTGTAAATAGTTACAATAAGTCATCTAAGAAAGAAAGAAATATATATATATATATATATATATATATATATTGGTTTTTGTACTTCATTGTCATACAGAACGAAAGCAATATATGTTGCCCAGTAAGATAGATACACGTTGTGCAGAAAAAGATTGCCGAATACTTCAGTAGAGTTCTTATAAGTTAAGAGAAGTGTTAAAATTTGATGAGGCTTAAGCAATGAATATTACCAACACCACTTACAGTCGCAGCAGAGAAGAGGTAAACTGTCGTTAAGCTTCAGTAATCAAGCGAGCGACAATGTCTTAAAGTATTTTGAGCCTGAGCGATTTTTACCCTTTGGCTATTGCTGTTTACGAGCAGCCGACTACTTAGAGGCCGGGCTGTTTGCCAGAGCTCGAAAATATTGGCTACTCGTCTCTAAGGTAAAAATATGGTATATATCTACGACCATCGCCTTGGGTTACACCTCTGTATTCTTAGTTATCAGTTATTTTGAGCTCTACTTGCAAACAATGTGATAAGTTTATTTACAATTATCGCAATAGACTACATTCCTTTTGCTTACTCTGTCCCATTGTCAGATATCTTCATGTTCCTTTCTCTGGTAGGCCATAGTGTTTGACGCAGTTTTGCTAAATGAGAACTTAGGCTAACCAGTCTCCCATAAGTATTGTTAATTAGATACTGATAGAGGTCAGCATATTTAATTTAACTCAAATAAATTTGCTCACGAACATTATTATATTTTTAGATTAATTGTAGCCATGATACATTCAAGAATTATGGATGGGCTTAACTTTTTTGTTTCGCATTACGGCTTTCTTATAGAAGGAAATAAATGAAGTTTTTATTTCGTGTTATTTGTTACATGTTTTAAAATGAATACAGCATTTCAAGACTGATATCTAAAAAATTTAAATCTGGTTCTTTTGAGATATTATTATACAAAGAATGCGTTTTTCATTGTAATTGTAAACAGGGCCGGCACTAGGGTCTCACCCCCATTGGAAACTTTGATACTACATGTCGATTTCAGGTTTCCCAACTTGAGGGCCACAAGCCCTCGAAAGAAAATTGGCGGGGAAGAACAGCGCTTTTTTTTAAATTACGAAAAATCAGGGAATTATCCAATTTAAATGAAAATTTCAGTACACATTCATTAATTATTTACTTTTATAACGAAGAGGTTTTTTAATTTTTTTTTAAAAATCTGAAAAATGTTATTCTTTCTGTAATAATCACCAATATTTTCAAGACTAAATGTTACTCGAAAAAAAAAATGTTTAAGTCGCAAAGTTTTTACATTTCCATAAGATTAATCGCCGACGCGTCTCCGCTGAAAAGAAAAAAGGTTTACAGAGATTTCATCAAGACACAAAACAGTATTTCAGTTTTCGGGAAATTTTTTAAAGTGTTGAAATCTTTAAACCTTTTTATTTTTTAAGCGATCAGTTTCTCGGTTTTATCTTTCCAGAGATGTAATAAATAGGGACTAGAAATTTTATTTTAATTACTAGCTTTGGTTAGTATTCTGGTTAATATTAGTGTTAGTAAAAAAAAAAAAAATCAGAGGACCTCCTTAGTGGATGATCTCGGAATAAAGAAGGATTTTATCGAGATATATTTTACCTTCTTATTGATTAAAAAGTACTGTTCAGAAAGAAAATTACAATTTAAAAAAATAAGCGCTACAGAACTTGACACTTCTCCCCAGTACACATGACCCCCTTCCTCACGGTTGAGAAGTTCGGGGTAGTAAGCACCGGCCCTGTTGATTATGAAAATTGATGATTGACAATATAACTTAGGTAGAAAAAAAAGTAAAATGTACAAAAAGCAAAAAAACAAACAAAAAAAAACCGCTATTGGCGGAGGCTCCTGCGTAATACGCACCTAACTGACCATGCATATACACGATGTACATTATTAGTTGATGACTTAAAATGTAACGTCAGTTTAAAATAATTAAAAAAAAAATGGCGGATGGCCATAAAACAGTCCTGAAAAAATGGCAGAGGTCACAATAAGCCCCCCGCCCCCCCAAAAAAAAACGCAAAAAGAAAGCTTTGAATGTTGCCGTCTTTTTGTATATATGAGAATATTTTAATATCTTACATTTTAACTCTTTTTTTAAAATAATGATTAACAGTACAAGTAAAACAATTCACAGTGAAGTTGAGAAAAGTTCTGAATCTACCAGACGATATTGTAGTTATATTGCTCTATGGATAGCGAAAATTAAAGGCACCTAAAAAACAATAAAACAAATATATAGAATTGCATTATGATATTTTGAAAGAGCTAAAGAAATAAAAATTATTTGAAGAAATAGTTGTCTTTTAGTACCTATAAATATATGTAAAACATACTATTCATACATACAACTGTATACAACTTGGTACTAGAATAACATCAATAAGATAAAGAAAAATAATATTTTTAAGTGTTTCCAAACATAAAGAAACAAAACTTACTGTTCGTTGAAGGTTCTTTTTCATATTCAGAAGGAAATATTTTTCGATATTCAGAAAAACAAGCCAAAACAAATGAAAACAGTACAATATAAAATCTCTTTTACACTGGTATGCCAAAAAGAAATAGGTTAGCAGTCTGTAGGCAGTGGTACCGTAGCAGTAGGTAGCAGACTAATGGAACATTCTATTACTGGAATTCTGGAAACATTTGACATCCTTTTACAGTGTCATGTGTGTACGAGTAATGTCTGATTTAAGGCATTACTGTCCACCGACGGTAGCGCATTTGCCGACCACGTGTCAATGATTATGAGCAGAGTCGTCTAGTTTGAATCAAGAACAGAGAAAATCACATCCATTGAACTGACATATCGTATCCACATTCAATTCAGGAGGTAACATACAGCAGGCAAGTTCAGCGTTTCCATGGGATACGAGAACAGAAGACCCATTTGGATGCTCAGGACACAGCACTTCGCTTGGGTTCGTGAAGTCGCTGGAGGACTGGCAACATGTCATAGTCTGATGAGTCACAATTCAAGCTGTTTCGAGCTGATGATAGAGTGTCGCACCATTTAGACTGTTGAGACGTGTTCATGTTGCATGGATTGGCTCCGCTAATTAACGCTATTTCATTGTTTCGTGACAATTTACATCCTTTCAGGAATATCATATAGTCCAGCAATGATAGGCTATTCCAGCACGTTAATGTACCGTATCATCGTTTGTCTAGTATTGGGTTAAGTAAGATTCTGGAGAATTTCCATGCTCGATGGGGACACCAAATTCGCTAAATCAAGTATGTATAAGAAATGATGGAGTGGTTTAGTCTCATGCAAGAATCTGCACCTACAAATATCAGGAAGATGTGGATCAAGATAGCATGGCTCAAATCTATCTAGATGTCTTATGACCAATTGTGCTATCGATGCCACATTCAATAGTTGCTGCACTTCTCCTATACGTTACTAGGCAGTTAATTCATATTTTTTCAAGCTAGTGTATATAGCAAATATAAAACACTATACAGCCACCCAATTAATGTATATATGAATGTCCATATTTTTGATTTCCTGCTTCACAGAGACATCTTTCAGATAAACAATATGACTTTTATTCTCTAGGTCAACTGCTGATGTATTAACGGTTATTGTTGAAAATGTCTAGCTTTAGATAAGAATGGTAAATTCGAGCTGTAGCTTTGGATATCTCGAAGATATTTGACAAATATATTGGTCTTCTTCACAATAAATATTATAGTATTTCTGGACGAAGTTTTGATCTTATTTAATATTTCTTATCAAATCGTGAAATGAAAGTTGTCTTGAACGGCAACTCATATATCTTTTCGGATTAATGTAGGTGTTCACCAGGGATCTATCCTTGGACATACGTTGTTTCTAATTTTCATCAAAGACCTTCCTGGTACCACCAGTTATAAACTCGGTATCTATGCTGATGACAAAGATATTTATTCCTGTCTTAATGGTAAGTCTGAGTGGTTCTTCAGGGGTAAGCTCAAAATGGACCTACAATCTTTTATTAATTGAAGAATGAAATTGTTTGTTAATGTTAACGTCTCCAAAACGAAAGTGATCTCTTTTAATCGCCTGAGAGAAGCCTTTTTGACTTCTATCAGCATGGCTGATGCTAACCTCCAGGAGAACAAATCATTAACCCTTCTCCAGCTAACGTTTTCCGCTGACGAGAAGTGGAACAATTATATTGAATCAATTGATAGGTCTACTGCTTGGTTCACTGTGTTGTGCTAGATAATCTTTCTCGCCAGAATCTGTCTGACACACTTATAAGTCTACCATTCGTTAATGCATTGAATATTGCTGCCACATCTGGTCTGGTACTTCTGCTATGTATTTTGAGATTCTTGATAAAATACAAAAAAGAATCTGCAATGTTATTGGTCCTGGCCTGGCATCTCGGCTTCAGTCATTTTCCCACCGCCATAACGTAGCTTCCCCGTGACTTTTCTATAAATAAAGTAATGGTAATTGTCCTGATAAGCTTTGGGACCTCAACTTTACAATTTTAAGCGTAGTATGTGATTGATGGCAAGGTCTCATTCTTTTACAATTAAAATGGCTACATACAACCGAAAGTTCTATACAAACAGTTTCTTCTCCCGCACTTCTTTATTCGAGCTCCTTGTTTTCCAATCAACTCTGATCTTCAAAGATTTAAATGCAATGTCAATCATTATCTTCTGTCTTTTTTAATTTCTGTGCTTTTATTATTCTCTCTCCATAATAATGTCTTGTTTTCTCTTATTCTCTCACACTCAGTAACTCCTTGCGACTTAGTGGCTTTATTACCTTGCTTGGAGTGAAATGATAAAAGAAAATATCTTTATTACGAAACTGATAGCGCTATGGTAACTGTATGGAAAGGAATTTCTTTCCAATTATACTTGCCTACCAAAAGTAAACGCTAATACATAGATGATATTTTTGGGTGTAACTAACCTTAAATGGATAAGTTTATTCAACACAAATCAAACAAACTGATTGTAGAAAAGGAAACATAACATAAAACCTTCTCCGTTTTAATCTTTATTTTTCAACGAAGCCATCGTATAAGAACCTACTCCATGATTTAATAAAACCTTGGCTATCGTGAATATTTTCTTACTTGCTCTTCTTACAGTTTGTACAGTTCAAATAACTCATCGGATTTTAACGGCGAACTTTAGTCTACATTGACTGTGGTTGAGCAAGCTGCTGGAAAGTTGAAACTGGTACAAAAGCAGCCCAGCCATTGCTTGGTAGGGGTACATCAACATCGACGGGAACTGCGTGAGAGATTTCCACTTTTCTAAAACAAACAAATCAAGTGCAGAAGAAAAGAAAATCAGTCACTGTTTGCTGAAATCCTTTGTCATTGTCTTAAAGGCTATGTATGTGTTAGAGTTTAAAACGATGACGTTGCAAGTCCATCGATCATGCTTTTTCGCAAAATTAAACAGACTACATAAAAAAGGTTAAAACATCTAGCATACCAAAGCATATCGTTTGGTTTTTACTGATAAAACGTTAAAATCTCAGTGACGCAGCATTTGGAAATTTTCTTGTAAGAATCAATTATTCAACTTACAAGTTATTATATGAAAATATATCATTAAGATTACTTAGGCGTCTGTTATCGATAACAAAAATATGATGCGGCATAATAATGTCATGTTATGACTTGATAATGCAATATATCATCTTTGTCGCTTTCTGGGCCGGTTTCTAACCGAAAAGAAAATTAATCAGTTCTCGGTTACTGCCCCCTTCTCTGTGCGCATTTTATTGAATTTCAGGTATTTGGGTTTTATAAGTTTACGAAAATTTAATTTTAGGTACTTTGACTTTACAGCTTTTCGAATATGCTTGTTGACAAAAATGTTAAAAATTACCAATAAATTTTAAATTTATTACAGGCACTTTTCTTATTTTCTTATGTGTACAGACGCCCTTATTTACAAAACTGGACACTTTCATGCACACATACAAAATTCTTTTTAACATACTGTTGGTCGTTCAATTGTAGTAAGCTATTCCACTTATGATTATAAATACAGTTTTAATTTAATAACAATATCGCTTATTTAATATTTAAGAGTTTATGAATTATTCTAATTAATTTTTCAAAAGTAATCAGTTCTTGTAAAATTCATTATTCATCAAAAAATCTTTTTCTTAAGAGAATAGTTTACATAAGAAACTGTCTTCTAATATATTATTATAATAGTTGCACAAAGATATATTACTAGTTTCTAATGATTATTAAAGAGGCCTCTTTGTTAATTTATAGCAATCTCTTTCAGAATTTAAAGTAAAAATTAGATATCCCACATCTTGAACATGAAAAAGAAAAGATGTGTTTACTGTGTTTACGTTTTTTTTGTTTGAGTCCGAACTTGGTCATAATGTTTCTCAAACAACTGCTAATATTAACAGATCATGGCGTGATGCATCCACTTGTGATCGTAAAAGTACGGCACTGGTTTCTGAAGTTCCGCAGTGGGGACACGAGTCTTGAAGATCATGTTGGTAGATAACGTCCATCTGCAATTGACAATCAACTTCTTAAAACACAAGTTGAACTAAACCCATGTTAAAGTGTCAGAGAAATGTCTCAGATAATGGTTTTCAGCATTAAAACAATATCGGACCATCTCAAAGAAATTGGCAAGGTGAAGAAGATTGATAATTGGGTTAAAAGTCAAAAGGTTTGATGTTTTGAAGTATGTTCGATGCTACATCTTCAAAATTCATATGATTCATTTTGAATAGTGATTTTTGATGAGAAATGGATCTTTTACGGCATTTCTTTCGGGTCAAAGGCTTCATCATGACGAAGAACCCAAAACTTTTTTCAAAATCGAAATTCCACCAACAGAAGATTATGGTGATTGTTTGGTTGTCCACCATTGATGTTATCCATTACACCTTTCTGGCATCTAACCAGAGCCTCACTGCCTAAATTTACTGCCAGCAACTGGATGAAATGCACATTCAGTTAAGGACAATGCGACGGGCACTGATTTATCGACGAGGTCCAATTCTGCTTTATGACAATACTCGACCACATGTTTCAGAAGCTCACCGATACGAGACCTTAATAGTCGTCCTTAATAGTCGCCTAATCTCTTGCCCACTGACTACCACTTTTTCAAGCATCTGGACAATTTTTAAACCAAAAGACATCCCATTGCAAAGAAGATGCAGAAACTGCATTCCAAATTTTCTTGGCATCCAAATATTTTTATTGTAAAAGCATAAATAACTTTGTTACTTGATGGCAGAAATGTTCAGATTTCCTGCTTTGGCTGATTTAGACACTGTTTCAATACATTAATTCAGGAATAAAAGTTGATTCTAAAATCGGGCATTATTTTCGGAATAACCTAATATTTTGGTTTGGTTTGCTTTGGTTTGTTTTACGGTATATCAACCTCAATGGGTTATTTAATGCCGACAACTTTTTTTTCTTCTCTTGGTAATATTTCGTTTTGTCAAAAATCTATATCTGGTAATATTTTTCTACTCAAAAATATATAGCTGGTAATATTTTTCTACTCAAAAATGTATAGCTGGTAATATTTTCAAAAATGTATTGCTGGTAATATTGTTTTTTCAAAAATGTATTGCTGGTAATATTTTTTTTTTTTTTTTAAATATATTGCTAGTAATAGTTTTTTTCTTCAAAAATTTATTTCTGATAATAATTTTTTACAAAGTATTTCTGGTATTAAAACCTATTTTTACACTTTTATAATACTTTTTACCTCAGTTTCGGAGTTAACTATTTGCCCATAGCTGGGACCCTAACAGCTACAACAATTAAGAAGTGGTTCCACGCTCCTCAAAACCTCCTGATCAGGGCCCATGCTGTCGGATATAGTTTATCGTCATACCCAGGACGCACCTAATATTTTATTCATAAAAGCAATTAAAAGCTATTGATTAAAATGTCTGAGTTTTATTGTTTTTTTAATTTTATTACGATTCAGGGAGGGTTTTCTGCAACTGGGGATCCTGCTGGAAGACACATCTTTCACTTTAATTAGATTTCTCCAATATTTAGGCCGGTACAAGAAAATAAATAAATATACTTTTTAATAAATAAACGAAGTGTCTACTCAAATATAGGTATCCACCAAAAATAACCTTTAAAGTTACTATATATATATATATATATATATATATATATAACCGAATGGGTAATGTAGGTAGGTATATAGCAAATACAAATACATATAAATACTCTATAGTGTAAGAAAAAACAGTGCTCAATGATAAGTAACAGAGCTATTTAATATATACATTAAGAGATATACATAATATCTTACATTAATTGCACAACTCAGAATTACATGCCGAAGCAATATATATATATATATATATATATGTGTGTGTGTGTGTGTGTGTGTGTGTGTGTGTGTGTGTGTGTGTGTGTCTTTGTGTGTGCGTCCTTCAACATGTCTTAGAGCGATAATAAGCAAGTAAGCATTATTATACTGACTGTCTGTTCCAATAATTATGACCTTGAGTAATGGTTCATATTTAATTTAGTTCAACAAGTTATCTTTAACTTGTAGGCATCTTTTATCTTGTGATGGTTGAAGGTATAAAAATGTAATCAGTATGTGACAATCTGACGAGTCAAATAAGAAATGTCTGTCTAAAAAAAACCTTGTCGTGAATTAATTGTTTTACTAGGATCCTTCTTTTCACTCTGCAATCGGGTGTCCTTTTTTCCTTTCTAACCTTCAGTTCAACGTGCTTTTTCATCCCCTGACAACCTGATCGTCTCTGCTTGAAGTTTGTTTTTATTATTTCTGGTTGTGTCTACCATGTCTTATTCCTTAAGATTGACGTGGTTGTGACTATGCCTCCTGGACAACGATCACCAAGCCAATTTCCGGACAGGTGTTTGCCTTATTTCTCTGGAAGAAAAAATGACTGACCTTTTGAATATAAGGAGAAATTCAAGTTAAAGCTTTTGTAATATATATATATATATATATATATATATATATATATATATATATATATATATATATATATATATATAAGAAGACGCAAAGGGGTTAATGAGAGTGAAATAAAATATCAGTGAGGAGAGAAGATCATTCAAAAATACAGAAGATGGTGATTGATATTGCATTTTAACTTTGGACAAAAAAAAAAAACATGCGTTCTTGTATAATACTTATGTTAATTTTATTTTTTGTAAAGCATACACGTAAGTGTGACTTTTTAATATATTAAAATATATAAATATAATTACTAGTACCACCTTACCACCTCCCTACCACTTGATGATGCTACCAATTGTTCTAGTACAAATGGAATATGAATGGAATACTTGAAACCTTAAATAAATTTTATATTGTGCTTAGATCCCTGATATAAAAACTGAGAGAGAGAGAGAGAGAGAGAGAGAGAGAGAAGAAGAAGAAGAAAGTAAAAGCGGAAAATAAAAAATATAAAAGGAATATTTTCTCAAAAAGTTTTTCTTTATAAATGAAATACGATAGATCGTCAAGTTTAACAAATCAAAGTTGTTAACAATTTTTATACACCGCCTAGTTTCATTGTTAGTCCGAAGAATGAGAAATTTCTAGGATAGTCTACTATTGTTAATAATAATCTTCTACGTAATTTTCAGGCTTTCAAATTGCTTTTCCCCAATGGCAATTGAATATTGCTATACGAGATGTATTCTGAAAGTAATGTATTTTATATTATTTTGGGGCCATAACATCAGTAGCGGTATAACACTAGAAACTGAACTTTCACAGCCCTAACTTATAATTTTTTTTTGTTGTTATAGAGAGCAGCTACGCGGCAGTCTGGCAAAATAGCGTTTGATATAAAAGAAGACGCAAAGTTAGTGTCATTAAATTCCTCTATTCAGATGAATGCACCCATTGACATTCCTTGACACTTACTGAACGTTTACAGAGACCAAACATTGGTAGTCAGTGAAGTTACGTCTAAGTAGTAAGAATAGCGATATGTGCAATAAACCACACTATGTATGAAATATATAGCTATAGCATATAGCCTCTATGCTATATGTAGCATATAATCGCTTGTTCATTGCTGGTGAAAATGTATAGTCAAAGTATAAATAGCATTTTGTAGCTGGAAACCTGCTCTATTTATCAGTGCAATCGTGTTCCTTGTATTCGTGCAATTTCCGTGCAAATAAAAACGAGGCATCACTTTCAGAGCCTATCTCGTCCTTCATTTTGTCTTCCTTTTCTTTCCACATCTGTGAATTAAGAAGTGAGATCATAAATATAGGAAGATGCATTTTGTATTTAAAGCTTCTTTTTATAATGCGATATGTAAGATTTTATGTAAATCAATATGTTAGCAATAAAATTGGTAGCAACGCACTGACGTTGACAAAATATTCAGGATATATTTATATGAACAATATTTCATGTGAATTTCAGCTCATAATATTTTTTATCCTTATTAAAATATTTAGAATAACTTATTTTTGTGGCGTTAAATTTTATTATGCAATGTTCAACCTATATATTTTTTATTAATAAATCCAAAAGATATTGCCTTTAGGTACATTTATTTGAGTAAGACAATATCATATATACCTGAATAAATTATTATTATAGTGTTTTACATATGAATACAGGATCCTTAGCATTCTATAACGTTCATCAGTTTTTCGTCAATTGATTTTATTTACTTTTCTACTTTATCGTTACTTTCCATAGTTTCATTACTCCATATATCGTTTTGTATTTTTTCCATTCTCCATATGTAATTCCTTTACTGATGGGCCATTCATATTGATTTGCTATCTTTGAAAAAAATTTTAGGAAGTTAGGAAATGCATGTTAGCTTAAAGTGAAATATACCACTCAGAAATGTCATGATCTAGAATTTACAATAATTCCATGCTTTTATTTTAACACCGTCATCAACTTTTAAGAAGCCTCTAATTTTACTGTCTACAATACTAACCAAAACATTAATGCAATTTCCCAGTGTTGTCTTCTAAGGCATGCTGTTTGACTATTTCCATGAAAGACCCAACCTTTATCCTAGCCATCAAGTCACCCAATAGAACAAAATTCATCAAACGTTATTGTCAAAACATCAACTTGCGTAATAAATCTGACAGTATAGAATGTAAAAAATATATCATTTATTTTTTCTTTATATACTGTAAACTTCCTTCCATCAGCATGGCTGATGCTATCCTCCAAAAAAATTTCTCGTTGTGACTTCTCAAGCTAACGTTCTCAGCTAACATGAGGTGGAAACACTACATTGAATCCATCGCCAGATCAGCTGCTAAGAAAGTCGGTTCACTGTATCGAGCGAGACAATTTTTCTCTCCGGAATCTATCTTACATATCTATGTCTACCATTCGTCCATGTTTAGAATATTGCTGTCATATATGGTCCGGTGCCTCTGTTGTTTTCTTGGAGCGCTTCGATAAGGTCCAAAAAAGAATCAGCTATATTATTGGTCCTGATCTGGCGGCTCGGTTTCAGTCACTTGCCCACCGCCGTAAGGTTGCCTTTTCTGTGCCTTTGTTTTATAAATACTTTCACAGTAATTGTTCGGTTGAGTTCTACGCTATTGTACCTAGACTGCGTGAATTTAAGCGCAATACAAGACTGGTGGCGATATCTCATCAATTTGCAGTTGAGCTAGCTAGATGTAGCCGTATCTTCTATGCTATCAGTTTCTTATCACACACTTCTCGCTTGTGGAACTCCCTCCTGACTCCATGCTTTCCAACCAACTTTAATCTGCAAAAATTTAAATGCAATGTCAATTGCTATCTACTGTCCTCATGATTGCTGTTTTCTTTCTCCTTGTTACTCATGTTTCTGTTCCTATTTTCTCCACACCCTGTAACCTCTTGCATGCTAGTGGCTATATTGTCTTGCTTGGGGTGATAGCGATTAAAAAAAATGTTTGAAAACTACTTAGTGAACTGTTTTTTACTTTTTTCTAAATACTGTTTGTTTAATGACTTCAAATATTGTAGCAACACAGCAGTAAGGGTGAAAGAAAATTATTCAAAATGAAATTAATTTATTTTTCTAAATTTACTGCAATTATCTAATATTCGCAAACCATATTTTATGTTCATGAACAAAACTTTATCTATTTTCATTACAACTACGACCAATTCTGCTTAATAAATAATACGTTATAAATGCGTTTTTATAATAACATTAAAAATAAAACAAAAAAATCAGAAATGAATATTCTTAGCATGGCATGGCAGTAAAGGTTAAACTTTTCTGTCTGCAAGGTAATTGCAGATAGCATTCTGGCAAATTTGCATCTGACATGAAAGTACATACAAAGAAATGTGTTACTGAATCCCTCTTTTCAGAGAAATTGCAACCGTCGTCTTTCAGCGACACTTAATGAATTCTTACAGACCAAATAGTAAATATGAACACAGATATTGATTAATGTATTTCATCGGTGACGACAGCAATGTGTATGGAAACCCAATTTCCAAACGGTTTACACAAATGTCAACCCACGGAATGAAGTACACTTATCCCTTGCTGGCGAAAATGTATAGACCAATGGTGCCGAATATGGAAAAATAGTGTTTTGTAGTTGAAAACTTACTCTATCTATTATTGCTAATGTATCTGTTCTAGTTTGCGAAAAGAAATAGCAGGCATTACTTTCGGGGCCTTTCTCGTGTATATATATATATATATATATATATATATATATATATATATATATATTTCTCTGAAGATCGCACTGAAGCGTGAATGAGAGTCGCCATGCGGTGTTGGTTCTTATGTATTCATTGTATATATCTGTAAATGTTTTATCGCCGATAATCATCACTCTTCCAATATATGTATATATATTTAACAATTTCACCCCAAGCAAGGCTATAATTGGTATAGAGAGGGTTACATGGAGTGAAAGTTAAAGAGAAAAACAAAACTGAAGATAAGGAGGATTGAGAAAAGGGCAAAACATGCCAGGGTTCAAGAAGACAGTAGATGGCGATTGACGTTGCATTTAAATTTTTGAAAATTTTAGTTAAAACGGGAGTTCCACATATGGGAAGTACGAGAAAAGAAACTGTTGGTGTAGAAATGGTAGTTGCGTTTATAACTATTTTAACAGTAAAACGGTAGGACGTAGATGCCAATCTATTAGCACATTTAAATGAATGTAGTTGAGGTAGCAGGAAGAAATCTCGTCGAAAATAGTTGTAAAAAAAAAAGACAGATGAAACTACGCCACGTCAGTGAGAAAGTGGCTGAAGTCGAGATGTCTGGTCAGGGTCGATTAAATTATAGATCCTTTTTTGGATCATGTCAAGAATTTCGAGATCTACAGCAGAGACAGCAGATCAGATATGACAGCAGTATTCAATGCACGGACGAATGGTAGATTTGTAAATGTGCAAGATGGATAGCAAAATAACATAATAAAAATAATAATATAGCAAAATGTAAACAATTCTAAGTGTACTGAATACTGGACAATTTTCTCACAGATGAAGAAGTGACTTGAAGCATCTAAATGTGGTTCCATAGAAGAATGCTAAGAATCCCATGAACCGAACATGAGATCAGCGACGAAGTTTTAGAGAAAATGAAAAGGAAATGGATACTTACACTTAACATTATAAAGAGATAACTGAAATTTCTAGGGCACATAATAAGGAAAGTAAGTTTGGAATATTTAATACGCACAGGGCAGATTAAAGGCAAGAAGGACAGTGGAAAACAATGCATAACTTACCTAATGAGCTTGTGTAAATGGATAGCAGAACTGGGTTTCGGAGACATAACATAAAGACAAAATTTATTAAGAAATACAAAGGACAAGAAGCTATCGTTCTGAATGAACACGGCTCATAGAAGAAGGCATATATATAACGCAAAATCTAATGCTTTTAGACTCAAACCCTGTAAAAGAAAGTGTGTTTCTGATCCCAGCCCTGTCATGTTGTTCGACTGTGATCTTTATCCCAACTCGCTTTTCTTCTGCTTTCATCAATCTGCTTTTAAATCTTCTTTTGTAGTATTTCCGTCCACTTATGTTATCGCCAACAACGACCGGCATTACTTGCTGTCTTCCATTACCCACACCACTATGAGAGAGAGTGGTGTAAATTTGGGATGATTAGCGGCTGCACGTTCTCTGGGCTTGAACCAAAGAAAAAGCGGCGATAATTTGTTTGTTTGCTCTTAGTTAAATAAAAATGTAACCAAGTGCTAATATTTTGGTGATATTTCGTCAACGTCTATGATGCAGCTAGAAAACAGAGCCTGTTGGCGTGCGGGATTGGGCGAGAAAGAAGAGAAAAGAATATGGACTTTTTTTTTCTTTTAACGTCAAGGTGAATTGATAAGAATATTTTTGTTGCAATACCACGGGAAAGACCCACAACGAAAGGTGATTTGGTTGTTTGTACTTGACCCAACTTCAGTCAGTTATTCATTGTCTTCTTACGAACATAGAAACAAAACGATGAAAACTGATGAAAAAATCATTTTTTACCGCAAACAAAAGGAACTCTTGATTCAATTCTTTTAGTTATGCAACTTAGAAACTTAACATAGGCCATGCATGTTTATGACATATGCACAAAATTACTTTTGGAAATATTCTATGATATTTATATAATTAACACCTTGGATTATGCTGAAATCTTTCTTTCTATTTTATAACAGATATATAACAGATATATAACAGATATATAACAGATATATCGTTAAAAACTTAAAAAAAAACATTAAATGATGTCAGTCAATAAACAAATAGACGGATGATTAGAGAAAAATATGATTCTATCTAATGTTCATTACATTTGAAGATTTTCATCACAAGATCATTAGACAGAATGAAAGACTGATTTCAAAATACATAAAAAATTAGTCTTTCCATACGATCGACATATATATATATATATATAACAAAAATATATTAGTAAGGTATGCTATATTTATTGGTAAAAGTGATCAATATCAGAGATAGAGCGTATGTAAATATAAAATGTAAAAGTGATGTCTACAGTAAGTGGCATCAGTCTGTTTCATACCTGAGTAAAATTTTCATGACCTGAAGATTGGGTTCAAGCATGAAACCGACTCTCACCGATTGATGTTGACCTCAATATCCACTATATATATATATATATATATATATATATATATATATGTGTGTGTGTGTGTGTGTGTGTGTGTGTGTGTGTGCGTGTGTGTGTGTGTGTGTGTGTGCTCGTGTGTGTTCGTGTGTGTTGTATATATTATTTCACCCCAAGCAAGCCAATAATGCTTATCAAGGCGCAAGCGGGGTTACAAAAAGACAAAAGATAGCGATTGATGCTGAATTTTAATTTTTGTAGATCGTAATTGACAGGGAAGCCGGAAACCAGAAGAGAATTCCACATGAGAGAAGTGTGAGAGAAGATACTATTAGAGTAGAGAGCTACATTCCAATCTAGTATTGTCCTTAAATTCGAAGTAGCAACGTAGAAAGCTCATTAGAACAATTGCCACGAAAATATTTATAGAAATGGCACGTGGAAACCACATTACGCCGGTGGGAAAGTAACTGAAGCAGAGATGTCAGGTCAGGACCGATAACATTGCAGATTCTTCTCAAGAATCTCGAAGTACATAACAAAAGCACTAGGCCAGATGTGGCAGCAATATTCAATACACGGTCGAATGGGAGACTTATAAATATGTAAAATGCGTCCTGGAAAGAAAAATTATTTTGCACGACAAAATGAACCAAATTTCCTTGCAGCAAACCTATCAACGAATTCAATATAATCGTTCCACTTCATGTATATTTTCAGTAACGATGGATAGAAACCAATGAATAGATAAGAAAACATATGAGCGTTTACTGAGAAAAATCTATAATAGATGTAGGTAGCTCCAAAAAAAAGTGATACCTATTTTTTTAAAATACATTTTAAAAATGAAAAATCTTTATTGAAGCTTCTTTTTTTTTTTTAATTCGAAGCAGATAGATCAAATTTAATATTTCCAATAAGCGAAATATTTTGCTGTGTTTCAAACAGAATTTACATTGATTGGAATAAGTTTTTTGTTAATCGCTAAAATCGGTCATATTGAAAAATCTGTCAACACAACATATTGCTCTTTATTAAAAAAATCTTTTAAAAATAAAATATTCTCTTTACAAAAATCAGCACATTTATACACACATTTTTTTTAAATACTGCTTTTCCGTTTTCTAATATAGTTCTTAATAACAATATCACTTAACCGTACAAGTTAATATAGCATTTTAAAAGATTTAAACGTTTATAAATTATTATAATTAAATTAAAAAAAAAAACAATGAAAACAGTTCTTTTTAAATTCATGTTTTCTTAAGACAATAGTGTCCATAATATATCTTATTCATAAAAACATTTAAAAGCTTTATTTAAATAATCAGTTTTATTACATTTTTTATCTTACGATTCACAGCAAATTTTCAGTAATTGGGGGGTCTTGTTTCGTAAAAAAATTGATGATTTAAATTTTCGAAGGACTTGTGCTTATAACTAATATAAACATTAAGTGCTACAGAAATTTCTCAAAATTTCATAAAATTAAATAAGTTAAAAACTATTTTTAACAAGATTTTCTAGAAAAGAAACGTTTCTAAAATAATTTCATTCATTTGTAAATAAGTGCTGAAAGTTTTATTAAAATCCAATAACTATACAAGAATTTCTAAATTAGTGTGTTTTACACCGCAAAAAGACGCTAACATTTCCCATACTAATTTATGGTCACCTGCAAAATAAATAAATAAATAAATAATAAATAATAAAAAATTCCTAAAGTTTCGAAGGTTCTAAAACGGATTAAAAATATAATTTAATATTCAAAAAATTATTTGGTCTTTCCTCTTGATAATGGCACAAAAAATTTTGACGATAAAACATTGTTTTGTTTTCTTTTTTCATCATACATGCTCATTTTTTAGCGAATATTTGGAGGTACCTAATACCAGTGTCCTGATATTCGTCTTTACATATTTTTTTCAGGAGAAAAGAAAATAATTTTAAGCTAGAATAGGAAAAACTATTTTCTCGTTAATACAAATTTTCTAATTAAGTTTACAATCTTATTTTTTTACTGAAGAGATTTTCCAATCGTAGCTTAGATGTGGCACAAGGCCGAAAGCATGGGGCATCCAGACAGGATCGAACTCGCTTTTCAGTAGTAACTGACATAGCAAGACAAGCTTGCTAACCATTGCACCACGCCGATATTTACTGTATATTATACAGCTGAATCGCTTCCCACTTTTTTGTTAAAAGAAATTTATCCAGACGTCCTTCCGGTAAAATCAACATTTGGCGATTTTCACTACGTAAGATATATATAAAAATGTTTTACTTTAGAAAACTGCTCATAAGATTTTTCTTTAAAGCAAGTGTGTCACCTCTGAGACAATTCCTTTTTCTTTTAAGAAAAATCTTAACTTGCGTATTTATTTATTCTTTCAGGAGAACTAAATTTCATAGTTGTTTTCATTCGTGAAATGCGAGACTCAGAATAAAAGGAAATTATTCACATATAAGTTGACAAAAATAAATACGTAATATTTTTTTCTTTTAACAAAAATATTTAGGACTTTTTCGTAAAAAAATCAAATAAATAACAATTTGAATTTTAAAAAAAATCATTTTTAAATTGACGTGATTAATATAAAATATACATAAAATTGCGTTTAGAAAACAAAAACAATTGTAAAACATTTTAAAGGAATAGAAAAAAATGTTTCAAAAGCAACGTTTCATCCGAATAATAATTAAATTCAAAATTAGCGTTAATATAAAAATATTAATGAAAATCTTTTCTTCCTCAGGCAAAAAGTGCCTTACACAACAAATTCAATCTTGGTTTAATATTTGTTAATATTAAACTCAGATAATTTCAATGTTCATATTATGTGATTTTTGCGTTTTTTAATCCTCAGTTAATGCTGAAAATGCTGATTCGCATAAATACGTTGTGAAAAATGCTGAAAAATTTGCAATTGCTAATTCAAGCAACGTTACAGATTCAGCATTAAATATTTTTTTAAAAAATAAGGTTTTCCTAGAAAATTTTACGTGTACAATAACTTAGTTTTATTTTTGCAGGAAATATGCAACAACCAACAAATAATGATCTTAAAGCTAAAATATGAAATAAAATAAAACTATCAATTGCACTAGCGAATTTTACGCAATTCCCCTAACTCGTGAAGTCCTGCTACATAGTAAAGGGTGATTTCTTTGAGAAGTAATAATGGTGTTGGCAAATGCAGCTCACTTTATGATTTTAAATCAACATAAGTATTGTTTCCAACATATAAAAATTCTCTTGTATCTAATTTCCACTCAGGTTAAGCAGAAAGTCAGTAAAAACTAGTGAGAAACATGTCGATATAAATAGAGTTGTTTTAACAGGCAAAACATAAAAAGAATATCAATGTATCGTTAATTACTAAGCTGCATTAAACCGATCCATCGCTGTTATGGAAGGCACGAATTATAAATTGGTCTGGTAACTGCCTCAGTTTTGGAAGTAAAGAAAACAAATGTCATTCTAATATTTATTCCAGGGAAAAAATGTAAATGAAACTCTAATTTATTGTAACCTGTAAACATTTTTTAATTCGTTACTTTCTTATTTCTGACATTTCCTCAAATTCATGGGTTTCTTAAAATGTTCATGCAATAAAAATTATTTGTGATTTCTTATATTAAATCTAATTCCAAATCCTCAAGGACACATGGCACAGTGAATATAGGCATTGGGTAGATTCAGTGACAGGACCCAAATAGTGTGAGTTCAATACCCGGTTAAGGCAGTGGAGAACTTGGAGAGGAGAATTAACAGGAGATAACTGATAACTGAAATCCATTAAACATGGCACGTGGAACTAAAACAATTTACCCCAGTGAGCGAAATAAAGGGTTCAGTTCGACATTCCAACCATCTGAAGAAGGCCGGAGCGTACAACGGCCGAAACGTTGTAATAAATATGGTGACAAAGATGAAGAGAATAGTCCGAATAATGTAAATAGTTTACATAATACCTCATCTCAGAAATATAGACAGATACTAACTCCAAATGTCTCATTCATATTTTAATATAAATATATTCAGCAAGATACTTCAAAGTATAAAGGAATACTTTTGCCAAAATGCAAAAAATATTTCGTAATTAACATAAACCAGAGGAGCTGGAAAAATATCTTATCGAAGTTTCGTCTTGGATTGGAGTGACCCAAAAATAAATCATTAAGTTTGTAGTCTTATAAAAGATTCACTCATTTCCTCATACTTACATAGATCGAACATTATACAATGAAAATTTCAGTTCGAAATCCATCTAATAATGTCATGTCAGGCTACAGATTTGTTGATCTAACTTTGTAACGTTTATCCTTAATATTTTACTTCAAAGAATTTTCCCGACATGTAAAATTCTATATGCATTTATAATGTTTATTTTTCGAGTTTTTTATAACAATTTTTAAAACTGATAGAAAATTTTAATTTTAGATAAACTGAAAAATAAATAGAAAAATAAATGTAAAAATGTCAAAGGGTTTTTTTTTGCTTATGAAATGGTTGAATGAAACAGAAAAATCTTGCAAAAATTGTTTCGAGGCATATAGTAAAAACTTGTCACATTCAACTCTTATGTCATTAAGCATCGAACTTTTAAGATTTCTCTAAACAATTTATATACTCTCATTTTTAAATAACTGTTTCCTCTGTTTAAAAAATCATAAACGAACCTAATTCCTGTTATAATGTTACTTTCTTTTTATGCCCGTGTAAAATATACAAAGAATAATTTTGTGAAACAGGGAAATAATAACTCATTCATTCATTTGGTTAGCGCATTTTGCGCCGCTATGGTTACCCCCCGCCATCCATCTCACAGTTGTGGTTCATGGTAACATTCAAGGCAGAATAGTACAATAGCTTACTGGTTTCTTTTGCACCGGGGATCCTGAAGTTACCCTCCTCTCAGAAGTTAAAAAGTCAAGGCCTACAACGCAGCAGGTGGTTTGAATTCAGATTTTTTTTCTTCTGCCCAGACTACATGCTCCACCCCTCTCGGCCGTACCGACAAGACCTAAAGGAATACAGGGCATTACATTTGGGGACGGCTTGGCTGCAGGAGTTACCGGAAAGTTGTCAATGTTGGCAGCCAACCGCATTCGGGACACCACTCAGGGTTTTCTGCCTGGATTTAATTCCATAGTCTTTTTTGTGTTTTCGGTATAAACTGCAAGGAACCGAAGTTTAAAATCGGAGTTTTCCTCCCCCTTAGATGGCCTGCCTTCTTGAGCTGCCGGGTTAAATCTACCCGAAGCAGCTGGTTATGAGGCGCCAATTTTCCGCCTTCGCGCATTTTCCGGCTTAGAACTGAACATAGTTGAATATTTCAGACACATGCCACGGAAGCATTTTATAGACAACGTGGAGCTTGTCCGCACTATGACCCCGTTTATGACACCCTTTGGAACATAATATACGTATATAAACATTTATATACATTATGTGTTGTATGAAAGCTCCCCCAAAATTAATGGTTTTTTAAGTATATAAAAAAATGTTAATTAAACAAAAACACTAGAAATCAAGACAGATTATGAAACAGTACATAAATAAACAAACACAGATATCGAAAAGTTTGTTAATTTTCGAAAAGGGTAGCAGAAAGAAAACATGAAAATATATATCGGGATTTAAGGCTAAAGTACTCGGAGATTATGAAGTCATTATTTAACATACAATAAAATTATTTATACTGCCTTATTGACATTGCCAATATCTAAAATATCAATTAATAAAAAAAAAATGAACGAAAGTAGAAAATAGAAAGTTGATAAATATGACTTTAGGTAAGCAAAAACAGAAAGTAAAAATAAGACAAAGCTTAGTTGTACAAAAACTTAGCTTAGTTGTACAAAAACAAATATAATTAATACAGAAAGACAATAGTTGAAAGTAACAATAATGATAAACAATACATAACTTCAAATAAATATAATAATCATGATATAATATAAATTATCTTATTGCATTTATTATATATATTATGAAATAATATCTATGAGAATAAAAATATTAAAATGTTGATTCTTTAATTCCAGATAATAGGCACATCCTCCAATTTTGCTATCCTTATTAAGTTAATTTTAGAATTTGAACAAACAATTTACAAAAATATTCCGATTGAACTAATTTGTAAATTTAAAAGTTTTGAACATGTAGTAACTATTAACAAAGAGTATAAATGGATACGTAGTGATTTGGATTTTGTGGGATTTTAAAAAAAATGTCAAAATCATGCTATTAAAAGTTTCTTGTATATATTTCATAAAAATGTAAATGATTTTGATATTTCATTTATGAATAAAATTATCAGAAAGCCTAATTTTCAAATTTCCTCTTTCATTTTATTTGTCTATAATTGTCACATTTACATATAAAATGTACATTCCTCTACAATATAAAAATGAATACATTATATTTTTATTGAATGCATTAAAAACTTTAGAAGACAAACTGTAAATATATCATATAACAATATGAAATATTCTACTAATAGGTTATTTAACCATCAAGAAATTCATAAACATATCTAAAACTGTGCTTGCTATTAAAGCTCATTGCAACAAAGATATGAGCACATAAATACCTATGCACTCTCACATATGCACACACACACACACACACACACACACACACACACACACACACACACACACACACACACACACACACACACACACACACACACACTTGCAAGCGCATGCGTACAAACTCAATCACATTATCTTTCTCTTTTAAACAGAAACAACAAATCCTTGTTCGACTGTTGAAAGACTATCGGGTGTTTTAAGTGGTTTTCTTAATTCTTCCTATAATTAATGTTATAATGCAGCAACTAAATTTAATCAACTTTTGGCAAGAACTTTGATTCCTGCCAACTCATTGAACATGTTACTAGATTAATCGCAAAACTAAGTTGTATGATCTTAGGAAATATTAACAGCTAATTTCTCATGCAAAAAAAAAAAACAAAAACAAAAACAAAAACAAAAAAAACATCAAAATCGTTTAACAACTGAAGGACCCTAGAACATAAATTTGCTTTGCTTTTCCCGGCTCAGGTGCAAAAAAAAGAAGAAGAAGAAGAAAATAAGAAATACAGCGCTGTAGTGCCTTCATCAAAGCCAATCCGCTTTTCGCCCAAAGGAAAGGCAAATTAAATACATTAAAAACAGCGCCAAGTCATTCGTTAATGGCTGACTCAACTGCTGGTTATTTCCACACCAGCAAATACCGTGGCTCAACAGGTAGTGACAACTGATGGAAGTAACTGATGAGGAAGATATTTCATGTTATAACGACAAAGGAGACTCGTGGATCTTGAATGTTATTTTATGCTACATCTTGAAAACAAGTTTTCCACAAGATTCTGTTTTTTTACCTGATAGATGTATAAAGATTTATAGTACATTTTATTGTGGATTTTTCATATAATAATAACTGCTTTTTTTAATTAGCCTGCTAAGTTGATGAAGATATTGATTTATTCGTTTTCGACGGTTTACCAACCCTCTTAAGATTACATTACTTAAGGCCAGAAAATATTGTAAGAATTTTTTAGATAATAATAATTTAATTATATAAGTCTTACTAATTAACCCATAATAGTTTCCCCCAAGAATATTTGTGCGCAAGTGAATATAATGAACCTAACTGGAATTGGAACTCGGCTATCTGATTAAAAATCCCATCTAGGTACTGATCGGACTCGACGTAGCTTAACTTCGGTGATCGTACAGGGATCGATGTTTTGAAGTCACTTGGCTGAAAGCCCTTTGACGAAGAGAGATTCTCTGTAAAATGTGTGTCTCTCGTGCGAAGGAGAATATTATTTGCAAATAATGCATTTGAAAAAAATTCTATTCGCGCCATTCAGTTTTAATACTCAGCTTTTCAGTTTGTATCGGTCTTTTGGAACATCTATTTGGCCAGAACTTGTAAATGTTAAAATTAATTTGAGATATTTTAGATCTGCATAAATGGAAATATCAAGGCTCATTGAGGATTATTTCTTTTCAATATATAATTGTTATATTAATGTCCTAGTCTCATTCTCATGAAGAGTAAAGATTTTCCTTTCATCAAGATTTTGAATAATCTAATAATATTTTGCATCAATAGAATTATTTCTCGACTAAAAAGTATTCATTAAAAAAAATCAATAGCAACGAAGCACCGATAAAATCCACAACTAATTATATTTTCCTAAATTGCCACATGACATGAATATTACATGCTATTTGTTATATATTGTAACATGGATATTTTCACTATAGGAATTATTTAAAAAAAAAAAAAAATAGAAAACAGTTAAAATTCTAAATATGTGAATTTGCTCTATATATTTTAGTTTTGATATCAGAAGTAGTTGAAATCACCCGACTCCCTGGAAAATTACAAAGAATTATTCGAAGATATGAAAAGGAAAGGACGAAGATCGCTGCTATAAAGAACTTTTTTTCTAAGAAAAGTCTCTTACCAAAATATTCCTTTATTATAATAGTCACACACGCACACATAGTGTATTTAGCTACTGCTAATAAAACCAAAAATATAAGCTTCATTCCTGTAAAGTATAAAACGACAATAGCAATAATAATAATAATAAAGGTTTCTGAATTATCTCATATAGATTAGTAGAATTGACTATAACTTTGTAAACTACAACTGAATAAAAGAAAAAAAAAAACTATCATAAAATAAGTAGGGGTTATGTCCGTCCCACACTGGCTGAGATCAAAACTGAACGAAATTAAATAAAAATAGTAAATTCAATAAAGGCAGATGGGATGAGAGAATATAAAAATTGATTTTAAGAGAATTAGTTTGTATATTAGGGGAAACATAGGGTTTAGTCTTCAAGTCATAATTTACTTACGAAAACATGGAAATTTGGGGAGACTAAATATAATCCATACTGAGTATTGCATGACATAGCTATGAATATCGAGAAAATAATCTTAGCAATTGACATAGAGCAATAAACAGATACAAAACTTGTAGCAAAGCAAAATAACAAGAATGATGATGATGATGATGATGATGGAAAAATTCTTTCTTCCTGGCTTTGATAAGATTGGTTTGGGAGATGCTGACACAATTTATTAGTAAGTCTTTTCCGCAAGTGTATGGTGCATTAAAGACTAAAATCACTTCAAAGCGATTGTCAATTCCCTGGAAGATAAATACGTTGCTTCGTGTAGGAGTAGTCGAGGGAAAAAAAAAGATTCGAAAGAGGCTAACAGCAGGTTTGCGATTCAGTTTAGGGGGAATAAAAAAACAAGAAAAATATAAATAAATGAACGACGAAGTATGTCCGGCTTTGATAGTGACGCTAATAACGCAGCGCCCATTTTGTATAGCAAAAAGACATACGTAAACAAATCAAGGCGAAATACTACTTAAACATATAATACAACTTTCATACATAAATAAATTAATAATTGCTTAGAATGTAAACCCTAACCGCTATCTATCTATCTATCTATCTATCTATCTATCTATCTTCCATTAAGATATTTATTTGAAGACTTGAATAAACGGTAAATTGGAGATGTAATATCTACTGAACACAGTGGATGAGTGAAACCTTCTCAGATGTTTTGCTAACAATTTTTGTGCCTATCAATGATACATATGGTGTAGCATTATCCTCATGGAATATATATATATATATATATATATATATATATATATATATATATATATATATATATATATATAGCCAGCTTTCCTAACGATCCGCTTAGGTGAAACGTTTGTCTGGCTCTTTAGGTTTAATTAGGACTGCTCTACTTAACGTATTGAGCACTTTATTTAGTTATTTTGCTTGCTCGTATCTGTTTTTTTTCTTTTTTCTTTGGACTTGGATATATATATATATATATATATATATATATATATATATATATATATACACACACTCTTTCTCTTAACTAATTCTGACTCAACGCTTTCATTGATTGTTCCTGTTCGAATAACCATCATTGCTTCCTCAGAAAGAGTTAATACCAGATAACTCTCTACTAATCCCACTATAGCATTACCTTTCGGATGAAGACCGGCCTTTTGTGCAGTTAATCGGAGGTCATTTCGCTTGCCACGATTTCTTTCATTGTCGTAAAGTATCCACATTTCATTGATGCATTATTCAGCAGGAAATTTTCAACACTAAACTTCGCAAACTAGTTTGACTCGTTCAATTACTCGCAGTTCTTTTTTATGTGCTATGTCCCTTTAGGACCCGGGCGATCATGGCCCTCCACATCTTCCTGTGCTTTGTAGCTCTTAATGAGTTTTGTCTTTTTGTTATTTCTCCCGAGCCTTGTTCTACCATCCATTTACTCAAGTTTATCAAGTACGTTACACGCTGTTTTCCTCTCTCCCTCAATCTGTCTTGTGCGTATCTGATTTTCCAAACCCTCTTTCCTCATTTCGGCGAAGGGTGGAGTCTCCTTCGGGGAAGTAAACCAGCCCTGAACCTGTTTATACGGGTTTAATGGGCATATTATATAATGGGCTCGGAATGCCCACGTTAAAAAGGCCTTGTGCCACATGACACCCTCGTGGGGGTGGGGGGTGACTCAATATCGTAAATGAAGACTGAGGTCAACAGCAAGCGTCGATTCATGCTTTACAACGCAGTCTTCAGACCTGGAGATTGCGTTGAAGCATGAAACAGACTAAATACACTATATCTCTGATATTGAGCACTTTTACACATAAATATAGCATACCTTAAAACTATATTTTATATCATATATATATATATATATATATATATATATATAAGTACTATAAGTACTTATATATGTATAAGTACTATATACTTATCTGTGATACATAGTTGTAATGCGTTTGTACGGTCAAATGCACTTTAAATTTTGCATTTGCCTACGTAACACATACATTTCTAAATGTAGTTCAATGAAATAAAAATAAGAAGATTGTATAGAGCCAGTCATCCAAGTTGGGAGGTTTTGTTTACCTTGAAAATCTTAATTTTAAATTTAAACACTGACTAATGTCAGAGACTTCCGCCAAACATTCTCCATAAAAAATCATTACACGATAGACTTACAAAAATATAGGCAATAAGAAGAAGTGGAATGGGTTACTCGTAACCTAATGTAATTGGTCAAGCAGTGTTAGTTTGAATTGCCTTTACCTTCTATGCATGGCTAGATTGATTGATTAGTAGTCGATGCATAAACTCAGGTCTTGGTGAGGGACGGTGAGTAGGAAAATAAGTTGGTATATTTAAATCTGCTGATCTCTCGTCGACCTTTTTCCTCGTCCTACCAACACACAATTGTTGCAGATTCGTTACAAAATACCTAAATTACAGCTGCTTTCAGATAAATTTAGTGCATGCCACTGCAGGAATACCAGGTGTGAATGAGATTCTCAGTGCACTTCTGCTCAGTACACACATGCGCACTCAGATCGTAACTCAGGGTAGACATCACGCCAACGCCCACATTCATTTTCTTTTTTCTCGGCTTCTCTGAACTTGGTGTCTTAAGACTTGTTTCTTGCTCTTCCTTTTCCTCTAATTGTTAGTCACGTTCATTCCTTGCACGTTTCTTTTCCTCTCTTTCTAAAATGTGTTCCTTAATGAGTCTTTAATCATTTCGTATTTTTATCGCCGAATTCTTTTTTGTTTGTATCTATTCGGAAACCTTTCTTTCTTTTCTCTTTCTGCATGGGATTTTTACTTTGTTACAACATTCCCCGATTTTTACCTGCTTTTTGCAAGTATATATATATATATATATATTTATGAATTTTTACTTTGTTAAAACATTCCCCGAGTTTTACCTGCTTTTTGCAAGTATATATATATATATATATATAGGCTTATTTTTCAAATATTTCGAATAATTTATCAGGTTTCCAGTGAAAATTTGAATATAAATTGCCTGATGTTTGAGTACATTCGGTTTTCATACACTCTAATCAAGGAATTTTATTGATATTGTTATTACTATATGTATGTATTGTATTATTTGTGTTATATCAATTCTTCACACATTATGTTTTTAAGTATCGCGTCTTGACGTGTTACTTTGTGTTGTGTTATTTTTAATTATTTTTTTAATCGGTATCACCCCATGTAAGGCAATAAAGCCACTAAGATACAAGGTGTCTTAGTGGCTTTACTAAAGTGTGAAAGTATTATTGGGTGTAGAAGAATTAGAAACAGAAACATTACTAATAAGCGAGAACAAAACGAGTAAACAGGAGGACAATAGATAGCGATTGACATTGCATTTATATTTTTGTAGATTAAAGTTGGCTGGAAAACATAGAGCTAGAAAGAATCTCCACAAGCGAGAAAAGAAACTGTCAGCATAGAATTTACGGTTACAGCCAGCCAGCTCAAGTGTAAAATGAGAAGATCTCGACTCCAGTCTCGTACTACGCTTAGATTCAAAAAGTCTAGGTACCATAGCGAATCACTCATCCGAACACTTACCATGAAATTATTCATAGAAAAATCACAGAGAATCTGCCTTATGGTGATGAGAAAGTGATTGAAGACGAGATGCAATAGTTATGAAATATTCTTTTCATATTTGTTCCTAGATTTGGCAAAATTTTATGTTTCTTTTTATGTTTAATGCTTCTAGTATTTGTAGTCATTTTCCACTTTATGTACATATAGCATTTTCGTTTTATTGATCAAGACTTGTTTGATTTCTTGTGTTTTAATGTTATTTTGTAAGTTAACTCATATACATCATTGCTTTGTTTAAGGTTTGATTTTTTATCGTTGATGGTGAGTCCAGTATATATTTTTTTCTTTTTCTTTTTTTCTTTCTTTCCCACCATCGATATCATTGTTCTTTCTTTCTTTCTCACCTTAGACATCATTGTCTTTTTCTTTCATTCTTTCTTTCTTTCTTTCTTTCTTTCTTTCTTTCTTTCTTTCTTTCTTTGGAGTTATTTTCTCACCTTCCTTGCATTTTCTTCTCTTCTTTTTTCTAATTATTTTACTTCGTACTTAGCAAACCTCTATCTCATTTTTCCAGTTAATATTCACCCCACCCAAATGCTTTATCTCGAAATGCATTTTCCCCCTTCTGTACTGCTTGCTGGTCATCCCTTATACTCGAGTGTAAGGCCAATTAGGACCATTACATTTCAATGAGTTCTTTAGATGTCAATTAGTGCAAAACAAAGCCAACGATAAAGAAACAGTTGAAGTAAAATTAATTGAAAGCTAAGGGAAATTATTCTGCTGTTGCCAGTTACTCTTTTTCTTTCCTTTTTTACTTTTTTTAACGATCGATCTTTTTCTTCCCTCTTCACCATCTTCTATCCTTTTATTCTCCAACATCATTTAAACTTATTAATTGTACTTTCTTTCATTGCTGGCCAGTGGAATCAGGATATCTAAGATACTGGGCGGCCGTCTTTGTTCTATAATTATTGCAATTAAAGAATGTAGTGAACTCTCTACCCTGTTGTCCAACGCTAGAAGTTTTGGTCATTTAGTGAACAATTGATGAATTTCAAAGTGCTACGTTTTATGGCGATAACTCTTTGGTAGAAATATTAGAGGCTAAAAACAATTACGAGTGATTCGCTCCCTTCGCTTTATCGTTATTCTTTTTGTTTTCAGTTAAAAAAAAGATTTTAAAGTCAACTTTACTTGAATTTACTTTGCTGGTGACAATCCAAGAATGGATTTTCTTTCTAATAAGAATTATTACTCTGCTATGGGAGTAGTTAACTATAATTAAGACATATGTCTTTTATGGTTATATCGAGTAGGAAATATTAGATATTATACAACGGTATACACTTAATAGAAATCAATGAATTAACAGCGTTGTGCCTTTTATATATATTAAGATATTTATTTAAAATATAAATATATACTAATTAAATAAACATTATAATAATTCAGAGGTAACTGAAACATAATAAAACACACTTAATTAATAACATGAACAATTATACATATACACTATAGGTCAAAATTTTAGGGACCCTTGGATTTCAAAGAATCACCTTCAAAAATAAGGTTTCATTCCTTTTCCAAGACTAATTATACTAGCTCACTTCCGATTATATTTTATCATGTAATAAAATCTATCTATTACCTAGGCCGTTAGATTTAATGAAAGTGAGATTTTAATTCAATTCGCAGGTAAATAATTAACTTGGCATTAACAAAAATCTTATTCATTTTCCTTGGTATATTTAATGATCGTTATTTAAAATTTCATTTTGTCAAAATTGGGAAATTTTGTTTTGGTTGATGACGTCAACTTTATAGCCAAGAGCAGAATCGAAGATTATGTTGTTTTCTTTTTTCAGTTCACCTCTTTGAAATGTAACTACTTCATTAAATCAAAAGTTAAATATTTTAAAGCCAAGTCCTAATCACTGTACAAATAAATTAAATTAATTTGCTCTTTTAATTATTAGCAGAATATACAGTTTTTATCTCAGTGGCCTTTTTTTCCGAAAAGATCGTGATTATATCTTATGCATACAGACAGGAATATCTGCTAATATGTGTCGGGAAGCCGCCATTTATGGTTACGTTGGGGAATATACAAATAAACTATAATGCATGAATATATATACTGAGCATCATTTTAGTGATAAACCATCAGACATGCTACACATAAATATGATATTAACCATTCTGCATGATTGTAAAAAAGAATATGAGTATATTTATATCAGAATGGTCTATTCTTAAGCCCAAAGTACGATACCAAGAAATGCCAGGCGAACAAGTATTTCCCATCAAGTATCGTAGTTTTAATTTAATGTACACAGATAATTTAAATTTTATAGAGCAAGGCAATTTTTTTGTCCCCAACAAGAACCTGAACAATTAGCAAATTATACTTTGTTTTAACAAGATTTACTTCAACAAGTGCCCTATTTTATATAATAAATATTTTAACCATAAGCTAGTAAATTTTAATAAAATGGTACAAATTGTTTGCGTAGGGGTTGGTTTTAGTCACTCGATTAAAGTTAACTACTTTTAGAATTACTGCAATAGGATTAACACGAAAATATTATAAAATAAAAATATCTATTCGATGAAACATTAATTTATCTTGTAAGAATTATAATGTTACTTACTTGATTAGGCCATGTACGGTAAAGCACTGTTCCTCTGGATGTCGATTAGCGTCAATATCCTCAATGAGTATGTCAGTTCCAAGTTTGGAACTTGAATCCAAATCTTCACTGCTAATGCCGGAGGTGAACTCTCTGTTTCTCTACTTATTCTCTTACTTGTTAAGAAAAAGCCCAGCACGAAAAGGAAATTAAGTTGTTTAAACGCTTCTTTGCGTTTCGCTTTTGTGTAAACCATATCCTGAATATCAATATCTGTCGTCAGTAAGAAAAATATACATCAACCAGTTTTCCCATTTTTTTCTTTTCAAACAAGTACACTTTTTTTTTTCATGTACAAACACATGTACTCTGATGCGGCAGATCACACGAGGCTGGATCATTGTCTTTAAACTGACACAGTTAATATCTGAATTTTGAAGCAACATTTCCACCGAATAATGTTCGATCTCTTTGATTAATGGAGAAACGTTGGATGAGGTACATTTGCAAAAATGTAACTTATGCTGAAAAATTCATGTTGATCTCTTTTCTCGGTGTGTAGTCGATGTGAGTTCAAATCCAAATCACAGATGTAGACCTAACGTTTTAAGATTATTCAGGCTGTCCTCTATAAAATTAATATTACACCTTCTCTCTCTCTCTCTCTCTCTCTCTTTCTCTCTCTCTCTCTTATGCGCACACACGCACACATACATCATATAATCATATATAACTGAAATTTCTGACGAACTCCTCGAATCTGGTTAAAGCATATTCATTGTCTTTAAAATTGTGATAGACTGTTTCTAGTTTTTGGAGGGGACTGATGCTAGAAAATCTTCCTAGAAGCATGATCTTATAAAATTTTGTGTTATTGCGGCGTTATAAAATATGTTTTATAAATGTCACCGGCAAGCAAATCAATGCAATAAACTTTACATGCTCGTTCTGCTTACTTCATGAACAAAATTCAATTATTTTATATATATTGACACCTCTTAACGGCACACAATAGTCTTTCACACGAACACAAAATTCACATATATATACAATTCGTGCAAAGAAACATTTCTCATTGATACGAACACAAAATAAAAGAAAGAATGTTTTTTTTTCTGGACAAGTTAGGCAACTTGTAATTTAGCTGCATGACAAGGTGCAATTTTAAGTTGAAAATACAACGTAAAATTGTTTCTTTCATGCGGCTGATGTCCCAAATCTGTTATCTGAAGACTAGTTCTTGTTACGATATGTTTTTTGATATCTTGAAATTATTATAGAAACGACTCCTTGTCGATTTAGCAGTTCCAACAAATTTCAAGATATCAAAAAAATATCTAATCAAAAGGCATTGATCTTTAATGATGAAATACACAGTTTACCTGAAAGACAGTCAGGCAAGATTACCATGATATCTGAATAATGATATTATGAATAAAATATTATATCCAAAACATGCTGAAAGCATTAGCACTAAACCAATAGAATGTAACTGTACGTATGCGAAATATGTACATGTCAGAAAATTGTGTTCGTATTTTTTTTTTTTTTTTTAAGCATTACGCCCCAAGCAAGGCGTGAAGCCACTAGGATGCAGGGGGTTGCGGAAGATTTGGAGCGAGAGCAGGTAGGAGTGATAGGAGAAAGGATGAGGAGAAGGATAGTGGGTAGATCAAGGTAACTGGAGATGTCGATTGACATTACATTTGAATAGTTGGAGATTATAGCTTTCAGGGAAACAGTAATTGGGGAGGGTGTTCCACTGGCGAGAGGTGCGAGGTATGAAGCTATTGGAGTAGAAGAGATGGCTACATTTGAAAGTTTCTACGGTGTAAGGGTGGGAGCGGGATGCCAGCCTCGTAGGGCGCTTGAATTCATGGAGTCTGGGAACCAGTGAAAGCAGCTCATCAGAGCAGTTACCATGGAAGTATTTGTAGAAAAGACAGAGAGAGGCGACGGCGCGTCTGTGAGAGAGTGACTGCAGACGAGACGCTAGATCAGGGCCAAGAACTCCGAGGTAAGCAGAAGGTGCTCCGGCCCATATATGGCAGCAATACTCCATGCAAGGGCGAATGGTTGTTTTGTATATTTGAAGTATCGATTCAGGGGAAAAAATTTCCTGGGCGCGGCAGAGAGCCAACTTTCCTCGCGGTGGAAGAAGCAATTGACTCAATGTATTTGTTCCATCTCAGGTCAGCAGTCAGCGTGAGACCGAGCAGACGCAGGGGAGTTGCTCTCAGGAAGTTGACTATCAGACATTTTAATGGGGGGCAGGGAAGGATCTCTATGATGGTTAATGGAGAGTAATTTAGTTTTTGTGGCGTTAAAGTTGACCAGCCAATTCTTGCCCCAGTTAACAACCGATTGGAGGTCCATTTCAAGACGCACGGCCAGGTTAGTTTTGTCAGCGACACTAGATTTGTTTTTGAGGCAGGAGTAAATTGTAGTGTCGTCTGCGTAGATGCCAATTTGGGAATCTATGGCGTCAGGAAGGTCATTGATGAAAATAAGGAAAAGAGTGGGGCCAAGGATGGAGCCTTGAGGGACACCTGCGTTCGTGGGATAGGAAATGGAGGAGAATCCGTTGAGAACGACCTTCAATTCTCGGTTTGACAGGAATGATTGTATTAGATCAAACAGATGACCAGTAACACCATACCCCTGGAGCTTACGAAGAAGGCCAGCGTGCCAAACCCTATCGAATGCTTTGGAGATGTCGAGGGCCACGGCACGAGCCTCACCGTTATTTTGAAGGGCTTGGTAGACGGTTTCAGTGATGGCCGCAAGCACATCAGCTGTAGATCGGGCGTAGCGAAAACCATATTGCTTGTCTGAGTGCAGATTTTGGGATGTAAGGTGATTAACCACTTCGGCATTGATTAGGGCTTCGAAGACTTTGCCGAAGAGGGGTAGGAGACTAATAGGACGGTAATTAGAGGGGTCAGAGGGGTCTCCAGAGTTCTTAAATACAGGAACAATGGATGAGGACTTCCAGCAGTCAGGAAAACAGGATTCCTTGAGGCAGTAATTATACAGTTTAGAGAGGGCGGGTGCTGGCTCAGGCGCGCATTTCTTCAGGACAATTGCTGGTATGCCATCTCCACCACTAGCCTTGTGGGGGTCTAAGTTGGAGATAATGCCCAGTACCAATGACAGGGTTATGTGTAAGCCGCTCAGTAAGGCCTCAGTTCTAGGAGGGAAGTCTGGTATGGGTACACGGTGGAGTCGAGCGTTGAATTAAATGAGAATTTCCGAGCAAGCATTCAGCCTTGTCGGTAGAGGAGGTCAAGACCTCGAACTGGTTGAATAAAGGAGGCATGGAGGGTTTTTTATTGTTCAGGACACTCTTGCAGACCCGCCAATAATCTTTGGAGCCAAATTTGCGAGATGCAATACGTTCCTTCATCCGAGCAGCAAATATTGACTTAGCTTCGTTCAGGACACGCTTACACTCGTTACGGGCGGAGGCAAAGAGACGTCTATTGCAGTCCGACATGTCGCTACGAAATCGGTGAAAGAAGTGATTCCTATGGGCAATGGCAGATGAGCAAGCAGCGGAGAACCAAGGGGAGGAGTGCGACTTGACCGTAAATTTCCTTGAGGGGATGAAAGCGTCGATTCCAGCTTTAACCCAGGATGAGACCTCAGAAGCACATTCTTGGACAGGGAGTGTAAAGACAACATCCCAGGGGACATCGCGGAGGAAGTCACGGAACGAGTCCCAATCCGCTCGTTGATAGTAGAACGAGGTTCTTGTGATGGGAGGTTCTTTGTATGGTGTGGAGTTGAAGGAAACGTTGACAGATACCACAGCGTGATCGGAGTTGCCAAGCGGGCAGAGTTGTGTGGCGCTACACGATTCGGGGATGGAGGTAAAACACAGATCGAGAAGAGAGGCCTTACCTGCCAGGTCGAGGGCAAAACGCGTGGGGAAGTCGACTATCTGCGTGAGGGATTGAGAAATTGAGAAGTTAAATGTTTGAATGCCAGCCCGGTCAGTAGTAGCATTCTCGAGCCACTTGGTGTGATGGGCGTTAAAGTCACCAACCACGAATATATGAGCAAACGGGTGGAGAGAGAGGGCCTTGTCTATGCTGTGAGATATGCTATCGAGTATCCCACAGTCTTGAGAGGATGGAGAGCGATAGAGGAAGAAGAGATAGCTTACGGCATTGAGGAGAGATAGTCGGAGACACATGTATGAAAGGTTTGGCGATTCGAGAGACAATTCTCTGGCCAGGGGGAGATGGTCCTTGACATAGACACCAAGGCCGTGCATGTGGGTTAGAGAGTCTTTCCTGAGGAGAGGAAGTTAGCCGGGGATCGAGAGATCAGAGGAGGGAATAGACGAGACAAAGTTTGTCTCACACAGAGCCAGTATATCCGGGTAGTTTGCAGTGAGGAAAGATTCTATACTGCAGAAGTTTGTTCTAATGCCACGGATGTTGGCGAACGAAATGTTGAGGGGTTTAGGTGATTTTTGCGGGGCTGGTTTAGGTTTACTTTTTTGGTTCATTTGAGTCTTCATGTTGAGTAATTGTTGGAAGATGAGAAGGCCTGAAGTAAGAGAAGCAGATGGTTATCGACCGCAACGTGAGCAGAGAGGAGTTGGCACAGCCTGCATCATAATGTGGCCTCAGGGTTGCCCACCGGAGGTGACTGCAGGGACACCGTTCCATGCGCGTCATGGCACTACAAAAACACCCCGGTATTATACAACTGTTGATCAGAGCGGCCGCTCAAGACGCTACGCAAGAGTTAGGGCTCCTAACTACCAGTCGGAAACAGCAACCAGTGAACTGTCAACAGTGTACCCTCAAAATGAAGAGGCAATGCCACAGACTGCGCACGTCACGAGAGAAACACATCAGTACTAGTACAGAGGCCAGAGAGAGAGAGAAAGTACCGGGAACCCCTTCTTAGACAGGAAACAAGGTGTGAGCCTCTGCGCTTGTCCAGGGGAAGGGGGAGCAGTGTTGACCGGGCGGTAGGAGTGTCTACCTACTCCTATTACATATAACACATATAACAGTGACAAAAGACAAACAGAGGGATAAGGGCGGTGAAGTAGTTGGCAGTGCCCACTCTGACACTATATGTGCGTTAAGGGGATAGGATGGAATTTATTAGTATTTTATACTTACACAACACTAAGTTTTAACTTAGTATAAGTCCCATTCTTCTAATTTAAAGAAAGAAAGGAAAAAATATGATCATCCATTATTTGCGGATATGGCATACATGCTAGCTAGGTTGTGGCAGTGGGTGACAGGCCACTGGACCAAAGAATACTGAAGACATGCTAACGCCTGGCGAAGGGACATTTTTCCCTTTTTTTCGAGGTAGGGGGGACGATTTCCAACTACACAAACAGTGTTATAAGTTAGGTTAGAACAAGTATCAGTGTTAAATTAGTCGGTGAGACCAGGCAATAATAGATGAAGAAAATAAATATCAATGAGAAATGTTTCTTTATTATTGTGCATTAACAGTTAATCTGAGTTTTAGCAGATTGTACAAACGAATTTACTTTTAATTCGGACAACAACAACAAAAAATCCACAGATGTTAGCTTTCTGCTTTTTCATTTTAGATAATCGTAATAAATCTATTTTTCATTGCCAGTGACTATTTTGTTCATAATAACATTTTTCAAGCAAAGTTGTTCGTTCCCCTCAGTTTATATGGAATCCATTTTAACTTTGGAATTTTCATAAATCATGTGAACTACTAACTGAAAGTGATTAACAACGAATTTTTTCTGAAAGTTTCTGTGTTGTTCTTGTTGGATTTACTTTCAAAAATTCTTGCAATTCACTTTTCAATTTCTAATGTTGTCCAAAGTATTCTTGAATCTTTAGATTAAAATTTCCGTTTTAAGCTTTTAAAACCATTCTCAGAGTATGCTTCACCTACTGTGCATCTTTACCGCAATCTTCGATGGTCTTTCGCCGAGATTCCTCTACAGATTTTCCTGAGCTAAGCGTGAACAACAAACGCTCTTTAAGGTGCATTTCATGTTCAACGCTGATTTGTAAAATCAAGTAAAATTATGACTTCTTCACAGACAATAAGTAGTTATTTTTCGCTGTATAAGACGCCCTTTTCACTCCCAAATTTGATGCAAAAATTTGCATGCGTCCTATATATCGATGGTATGACTAAACGTGGTAAACAAAAATGACAAAATGGCAAGATCTCGAAAATAAACTTTACGAATGGATTGCGGATCAGAAAAGACAAGGACTATTCGTTTCTAGAAATATGATAATTTTTAAAGTAAAGAGTATACCATAGTTTAGAAGATTTCACTAGTAATACATTTACAAAACGTAAAGGCCTAATTATGAGAAATGAAATTGAACGAAGGAAAAGACAAGCGCTAAATCATTTATGCATGTGGGTGAAGAATTTATTGGAAAGTTAAAAAGTGATGTCGCAGTTAAGTCATTTAGTATCAGAAACGCATAGGAAGGGAGCGAGAATATCTCACTCTCTTTGACCATAATATTGGATCCAATAATAAAATGTCTGATTCCTTTCCAATCGACAGTGAAAGCAATGAACATTTTATATGTTTTAAACCAAACGAAATAACTCTGAACCTTTTTTTATTTTTATTTTTTTTTAATCAATTCACTCCGAGCAAGTCGATAACGTCATTATATCGTAAGGGGCTACCGGAAGTGAAAGAAAAGTGTAAAGATTTTAGAAAGAACCGGAAACCCAGTAATAGTATAAATTTCAGGGTTTAAGCAGAAACGTTAGAAATATAGAGTTGAAGTAGACTTTAGAAGGACCTGGAAACGCAATCCTAAATAGGAAACAAGAGATAAACCTCAACTCCAGTTCAGAAAACTGGGGAGGAGTGTAAACCGGACAATACACACTGATTTACAGTATTTTCTTATTTTGATGTGTTTAGAATAATATATATTATGTTTAAAGTATCAGATTGAACTTTTTATTCAATAAAAATCATTCAAATATGACTATAACTTTTTGGCGCAAAAGTTTAAAAAAATGCTGTTTTATACATTTATTACGAAAAATACGGTATGAACGCATTTGAAATAAAGGTCTGGGTAAATTTTTTAAATACTTCTAAAATCTCCTTTGCATCATAAGAAGGATGGTACAGGCATAGAGAACTTTTGCAATACCCTAATAATACGCATGATGATTGCAATCAAGTATTGGATCTCAGACATACAAATTTGAATCTACACATTAGCGTCGTCGGGAATTTTTCCGATTCGTTTTTTTTTTTTTTTTTTTTTTCACAAGCACATTAGCGTGAAAAGAATGCAGAATTTGGTGGATAGTGTTTGAAACTGTTTCGTAAGTTTTAATTTCTGATGTCCTATTTATTAGGATACACAATATAAAAACACTACACACACACGTACATTCAACAATATAAATACACTATGCACACACACACATACACACACACACACGTACATAGACTCATAAGCAACAAATCCACGTTCAATATTCATATACATTATTCATACACACTCACCAACCACGGGCAGATGTACATAAATACACAGTAATGCACAGATGCGAGGGTTTAGGCACATGCATCCGCTTTCCTAATATTCCTATTTTTAATTACTTTATTTCAAACGCTACCCATTAAAGAGATTAAAAACATTTTTTACGTCACAAATATCAAACATCTTGTTATGCAAGAAGATTAGTAATGGCTTTCATAAACTGTTCATCTAAGAAGGAATAAATATATTTTTGTTATTTTTCTTATTACTTTTTATTGGAATAGACGAAATCTTTCTGACCAGGTGTATTCGCTTCACTGTTGCAGAAGGTCGGAATTGGGATTACAGGAAGCTAATTCAGTTAATATTTCGCTTAATGTCGGTGGTGTAAAAGGAGCAGATTTTGAATGACTACACAATAACAGTCATTATTATTATTATTATTATTATTATTATTATTATTATTATTATTTACTCACTGAGTATGTATAACTGTGGTAACGTGTGGTTTACACTGGAGATTATGGGACAGCAATTCTTCATAATACTCCAACACTCTTCTTGGAGTTGGAGTATTATGACATTACTGAAAACAGCTAGAACACTTTTCTTAGAGTTCTAGCTGTTTTCAGTAATGTCATTGTCGGCATGATCTTAACCATTTCCTGATTTCCATTTCTTCCATTTTTACCGACGCTTTTCGGGAGCGTTTCACAGTGCTCACACACTGATTGGCACAACTGCCACTTTTATGCCTCACAACATTCAAAGTCGAGATACTTATCTATTTTTTCACTTTCTTTCAGATTCTTCTTTGACGGTCTGCCGGTGCAACAGAATTTATTTCTTGTGAACTACTACTACTACTACTACTACTACTACTACGGTTGGCCCGGAGAGGCTGATCCCTTTGAATCTCTAAGTTTCGAGACATTATTATTTTTACGACTATTATTATTTACTACAAATCATGATGATAATAATAATTATCATATTTGTAGTAGTAGTAGTAGTAGCAGCAGCAGTAGTAGCAGTAGTTATGTTGGGAACTAAACAATGTCGGAAGTCGCGAGAACTTCGGCCATCTTTCTTCGTATTACTGGACATATTGTGTGATTTTCTTTTTCAAGCTTTCTGTTTATCATCTATCTTTATACGTTTGATTATATCTATCTATCGATCTACAGTAAAAAAAATGCCATTTACTACATTTTCTATAATACTAATTTTACTGTTAGAAAGCACTTTACTCTAAATGAATGGTTTATAACTACTTTCTTGCCTGAGGCGTGCATAACATGTTCAATATTCACACTGAAGACCTATCCCTAGGAAAATATTAAAGTGTACAGGTTTCACTACACTCTCTTAGGATATTGTAATTGTGATTTCATTGAAATAATAATAATTACATGGATAAAGAAAATTGGTCAGTGGAAGTTGTTTTCTTCTGACTTGAATGTATGAATTCTTATTCTTTTTATTAGAATGTCTACTAACAGGATTGACAGATTCGGCAACAAGGAGAGGTTACCAACGCAGCTCAGAGGATGTGTGATTTTTGCAATCAAAATATTGACGGCACACACATTTTTAATTCATTAACAAAATCTGCGGCCAATTTTCTTGGGACTTTATCCACTAATCTCCGGATCTAATCATTTTGCATGGTCAACTCAGTTGCTAAAGGGAAATATTAAAATCCTGATAGTTTTTTTAAAATAAAATGTTGGTCGGGGTATACTTATTTATTGGCGATACTGTAGCTATAGAATTTAAACGATCGTAACCAGCTTCGTTATATATGAACAATGGATGACGTGTACAATTTTAAAATTAGCTATTTGGAGGTCTCAGTGACTTGATACAAGTCGCATAAAACATTAAGGGTTGTCAGGGGGGTCAATATGTATGCAGCCATAACGTCAGTGGTAAGTCAAGAGTAGTTTAATGGAGCACATCTTTCATACAGGCTTTTGAATTCAGAGTTTTCCCTCTCCCAGACTGGTTGCCACTTCAAGACAAGAGAACTCAGATATTTAATCCATAGCTGAGCGGGGAAGAGATGGGTTCATACGGTATTTGGGCCTAAATGACTGTAATGAATCCAGCTCGACGATTCTTCTTTTCGAGTCGTTAACCATTACTCTAACCCTCGTATCTCAGTGCCTAATTACATGCAAATTTTGAAAAGTCTTAGGTTACGAAAGTAGAAATATATGAAAGAAGACATCATTAAGCATTGAAAGTATATTTCGCTTTCCACATCTGATTATTTATGTTGTTTAACAAACGCAATCAAGGAAATATTCTGATTTTTAAGTCGTTAATGTTTTTTTACATTTTTTTTGGTAATGTTCTCGTAATATTTTCACCCATTTGAGTGATACAATAAATAAAAAGGGAAACAGTCCTTCTTATGTTTTTAGAATTTTGCAGCAATATTTTCATTGATAATTTAGCATTTCAGAAATTAGTTCAAGCCTAGAATTGTTATTTAAATTAGATATTAGGGAATGTTTCCGGAAATATTCGGACATTGACAATATTACTGCATGAACAGAATATAAATTCAGGCATTAATATACATACATATGCATACACACACAGACATATATATATATATATATATATATATATATATATATATATATATATATATATATATATATAAAGAGAGAGAGAGAGAGAGAGAGAGAGAGAGAGAGACTGCAAAAAGAAAAAAGCCGATTTTGAGTTAACATTAGTAAGTAATGCTCAACTCTAAGATTTCTAAATGTAATTTTTAGATATTTCTAAGCTTGGAAATAATTACATCTACCTTGTAAGCTATGCAATGCTGAAATGTTATAAATATCTACTCACATGCGCATATATATATATGTGTGTGTGTGTCTGTCTGCGTGCGTGTGTGTTTCTTCTAGTATTTATCTATGAAGTATGGTTTGATTTACACGCCAGATAAAAGTGCTCTTAGGGCGGTAACGTTATTGTAGATCATAGCCGAGTTAGTCTGAATAATAGTTATTTCACACTCACACATACGTGCATACACACATTAACGCACATTCACACAAAATCACATAAACATTCAGTACACAGGTACACAAACACACACGCAAATAGAAAAAAAGGCTTGGAAGAGAACGTTGTCCTTTGTCATTGATTTACGGTCAGTCTGATTGAGACGTGATCAGCATTTCTATCCAGGAGGAAAAGAATAAAAATTTACGGATTTATACTCGCGAATCAGTTCTAACAAAATATGAAACCTTCGTAAAATATCTTGTGATTGTTCTTATCATGTTTAAACTCTACTCGTCTATTGTAAATAACCACGTTTAAATTTCTACTTGAACGAGTTTATCTGTTTGACAGAAATCCAGACATCGCATAATTCAATCTCTGTATGTTTGATCGTTTTTAATGGAACTTTGTTCATTTCATAATTTTTAAAAATATGATTAAAATATGCTCACGTTTGAAACTATCTATTTTCATACAATGATATCAGCTGCAATTAATCCATTTAAATGTTTAACATGTCTATAAATACAATAAACTAGATATTATAAACTTTAATTTAATGCATATCATATCTGTTATAAGAAAAAGGATTATTTTAAAAGTCGCAAATGAGAGTTTTCTGGAAGTAAAGTGAATCCACTAAAAAACTAATTGTTTCCATAGACACGAGAACTGACTCTTGAAAAGAAAACCTGGCTTTTCATAAATTGATTCAGTCTTCATACTATTATGCTGATATCTTGTGAATATCACATATTTTACAAATATTTGTTTGATCGACATTTTAAAACAAAAAACAGATTCCTCAACTGCCAACTGGTTGTTTTATTGAGTCATATATATTATTGATGAAAACAATTAGGTTTTAACTGTAGATTTAAAATTCACCTGCTAATTATTATAATCTTTGTCTATTTACATATGGATGTGCGGGATAGTGTGAAGGATATCGGTGTGAGCAGTGGATTCGGCGAACAGAGTTGAGTTTCCGACTTGTTCAGTTGTATTCATTTTCGCACAAATGTCTTTGGGAAAGGTATAAATCCATTTCCTCTGAACCACATCCAGCTATAAGCAAAATAAATGGGAAGACAGGACTCTCTAGCCTTGAGAAGGGTGGACAGCAACCAGTCTAAGAGAAGGAAAACTCTGAAATTCAGTCCGTGGAGAAAGTAACAGGAAGACAATTATCTTTCCCAAGAGGTCGTGGCAATTCATAGCTGATAAAGAAAAGAATCTATAGAGAGTTGGGATTGCCTACATTCAGAAGGGACATGGGATTAGATCTATATGTATAAGTATAGACTGAAATATGAGGTTAGCGGAGTGTATATATTCTTGCAAAAATGCATGACAGCAGAATGTTTATGAAGTCTAACAGCAAATCTGCATTCGCCCAGAAAGAAAATTCGTTTAAAGTTAATATGAAGCAGTTGTAAATCAGGATTTGAAAATATCTACTCGGTCTTGGCATTAAATATCGTGTTGCAGCTGGAAGCGAAAACATGGGGAAAAAGTTCCGGTTGCCAGATATTGTCGATACTGTCAATAATGATGCATAAGTGTGAACACACGCACACATTAAATACGTGTGTCGAAATGTCTACACACCTACACATGTACGCAGAGTGTGTGTATGCATAAAGGTACATCGGGTGTCTATACAACAATGTTTATATTTGTGCAGATATGCGTGTGGGTATACGTGTGTGTCTCTGTATGTGTGTGCAAGTATCATGGTTTCTCATTAATTCTTGTCGACAGAGTCCAAGTGTTCCCAGGGAATCAATGTGAATAAAGGTCAACGGGATTTGATAGGGTCAGGGGCTGCTGCCTCCGCGTTTATCCAAAGAATGTGTTCAGCTGTCGGACCGTCCTGCACTGTCAATACATACAGCTAATATCCAAACAAGCACGAGTGGAGACAGAAGGGGAAACAGATAAAAGACAGAGGAGGAGGAGGTGAGGAGAATGGGGAAAAATAATACGAAAGAAAAGGAATAAAGAATAGACAAGAATAAATTAAAAGTAATAAGAAATAGAAAACAAACAAAAGGAAATGATCAAAATATAAGAAAAATTGTTGGAAAGGCGAAAAACTAAGTCTGAAGAAGGAAAAAAGAGAAAACATAGAAGCAATAATAGACATAAGAAATGGTAAATACGAAGAAATGCAGTAAAAACGGAAGCGAATCAATGTCTAAATAGAATGAAAATACAAGGGGAAAATAGAGAAAAAATTCTGTGTCGATTTTAAAAAAATACCAATGATAATAAAAAAATTGCATTAAATGAGTTAAAATAATAATAAATAAACAAAACAATAATACTAATACTACTACTAATAATAATACTAATAATAATAACAACAACAACAGCATTAGCGTATTTGAAATAGTACAAAAAATCTTGAAAATCCGAGAGATAGCTGAAACCATCTCGTACAATACCGGATGTCCAGTAAAAAAAAACAAAAAACGGCAAATTTATTCTTCGAGAAAATACACCAGCTTTAATCGACCATCTCAGTGGTTATCTAAAAGCCCAGATCTGAATGTTATGGATTACTTTATCTGGAGTCTACTCCTAACACACTTGCAAAACCGTCGTCGTGACATCGTCGATATTGATTCATTGAAGTGGAGCTTAACTGAATTTTGGAATGAAATTCCTCTTGACACTATCCGCAAAGCTACTGTCTCCCGGTTACCACGCTTACAACTTTATATTGAACATTCAGGCAAACATTTCGAACATCTACGATGATTGTTCAGTTTGTGCATGAATCGTGATAGTTAAATAAATTTCTTTCTGCATTTACCGCTTTTTTTTTACTGGGCACCTTTGTAGAATACTAAAGATAGTACTTGATTATTTCGTAGGCTTGCTGTTAGTTAATCTCCAAAGAAAACCACCAGTTATTATTGACGAATACAATTAATATAGAAATGGAATCTGGATTCGAGATGTGTGCAGTGTCGTAGTTGCTGAAGAAAAATACGAATCAACAGAAGGAATTCAATAGGCGAACAAGGAACAGTTTATTAAAAGAAAAAGAATCTTGGAATACTAAAACAGAAAGAAATGAAAAAAATGTAGGAAAGAATTCCTCAGAAGAAAGATTCTGGAGATGTGATTCAATCGCTGAAATGTTATAAAAAAAATATAAGATTGCTATCTATACAAAAATATTTTTAATTCTTTTTAAAGTGGAAAAGATAAGAATTGAGAATTTGGGATCAAAGAGCAAGAAAATGAATAGCCATCTTAAAGGTTATGCACTTCAGAGATGATGACAGATGATATATGAAAAGAAAAGGAGAAAAAAGGGCTTATTTATATTGGAGATTGTATTGAGATAACTTTCAAAGAACTTATAGATTGGACACGACATAAGAAAAGAAGAGAATAAAAAAAACTGCAATAAATTAACAAAGGGAAGCAAACAGGATCAGAAAATCCCAAATCAAGAAACTAAAAATGAAAGGAAAACAATTCCATGGATATTTCAAACGACAAATGAAGAAAATCTCAGATAGAAAGTACATAGGCATGCTCGAGTATTTAAAAAGCGAAATTTAATTCCTATCAGTTATTAAGTAAAACTGAATCCCTATTAATAGCTGTCCTGAACAAGTAAAATAGAATGAACTTATATTAAGTCTTAAGTTGATATGATAAAACAAGAATAATTAATGTCGCCGATTCGAAGTCAGAGATGGAATTGTTAATCATATATCAAGTCAATGCTACAAATTATTTCAGAAAGAGTGAAAATGTATACATGATTGGATAGGAACGGAGATCCCCTGGAAACTAGGATTTGATCACACAGACCAGTAGTATATGCATGAGACAGGGGTAATAATAATAATAATAATAATAATAATAATAATAATAATAAGCAAGAAACGAAACATATTCCAAACATTAGATGTTGATAAATAACAGACAATATAGCAAAGAAGAGAAGGAATTGTCGTTCTATTAATTACTGATCACTTGGAATTATTTAAATTATTTATTAAAAAAAATATTTATAAGGAAAGAATTAGTTTAAAGTTGAACATTGAACATATGACTTTCAACAAAACACATAAAGGCATTTAGAAAATATGCCAATAAATGTAAAAATAAATATAGTAATATAAAAATTCATGTAATGTAAAAATTCTTTTTTTAAAGTTTTCAAGATGAAACTATCCCAAGTTGTTAATTATAAGTAATTTTTAAATGAAAACGCACATTGATATTTTGCTAATCGTCCGATGTTTATTATTATTCGCAGTAACTGTGAAAATTTCACGGTTTTCCTGTTTCGGTTTTCTTCATTTGATGATGGAATAAACACTTTGCTTCCACAACTATAAATTCCCGTGGAAAATGCCACCACTGAATTGTTAAATATTTGTGCTTAACAACGCAAACAAAATATTGCAATAACAATCATAAATACAGACAAAGGTCATTATTTAAAAATTTTCTATTTCACTGATTGATTTGTTTTTACAACTTATCAACCTTTTGGAAGTTATTTAAAACCAGAAAATATTTTTAGAATTTATGAATTTTCTGTATACTTTCTTTTTCTCAATAAAATCAAGCAGTATCACTGATATATCTTTTTCTTCGCAATCAGAATGGAATGGTTTATTATTTATATAATGTAATGACAGGGCATATCACGCGTGCTAACTTATGGAGAAACAAGCAGAATTATAATATGATAATCGTCAGAAGAGAATTATAAACATACGAATCACGAACAAATTAATTTGAAAGAATTAACAAATGCGATATATCTCTCACTGTATGATCGGCGTGATGAGGACAATTTACTCTCGTAGATTAAATAAAATATTCTGTTGGAAATTTCTAGACGTTTACCGAATATGACAAACAAAAAGTCTGAAGATTAGATCACCACCAGGAAGTATGGTGTGAATAAAGAAGTGCAAAAGATCTCTGTATGTCACAACTTTTCGAAACAGACTCCAGATTCACTAGTAATCCTTGCGAACTCCAACAGAACTCCACCCTAACATTATATAGCCGGCATCAGCTTATGCAATATCCTGATGATAAGTTAAATTTAGAGTTTCTTGTGGTTTTTCTACCCAAAAACTCGACCATCTGCTCCTAAGATATTGAAACGTGACTCTTCTGATCAGGTGACTTAGCGCTACTTCTCCACGGCAATGGCAATACCCTCTGAAACACAACAGAAAGCTGTACAGTGCGTTGACTGATGGGTTCAGCAGCGTGGTGGACAATTCTACCTCAAATGTTACTACAAGATTTGATTCCTTAATATATATATATATATGTGTGTGTGTGTGTGTGTGTGTGTGTGTGTGTGTGTGTGTGTGTGTGTGTGTGTGTGTGTGTGTGTGTACAAAGTTTGCCCTAAAATCAATGTCTCCCGTTTTCTTGTGAGCCAATGGCGTTAGAAGCGGATTTTGGTGGCATGTCAATAGATTTTGAAACTTTCCATCAATAATCTGTAATTTATTTTGCAGTCTGGCAAAATGACATCTTACATGAAAGTTTGTACGAAGCAGAGTTGTAACTGAATTCCTATATGTAGAAATTTGACATTTAATAACAATTGTTGAACTTTTACGGAAACCAAATAGTGGATGTGAGCATTTCTTATAACTTGGAAATAAATTTGGGAATAATCGAAATTAATTGCAGAATCCAGCGAAAGTCACCCATGAAATAAAAATAATTGTCTGTAAGGAAAGTAAGGACCTACGAACATCAAATTGTCTTTAAATTAAGTGGCGGCAGAAGAATTATCATCGAAGGTAAGCTTAAATATTAATGCAATACTTAAATGCAGCGATCATTTTTAAGTTCTCCTGTAGTTTGTTGTTGTCTATTGCATCTACTCCTCCCTATTGTGATGAAGGCCCAATCAATAGCCCTCCGCAGGAACTAGTTTAAATGTCGCCCGATGGGGCGACTTTTGTTAGTATATATATATATATATATATATATATATATATATATATATATATATATATATATATATATATATATATATATATATTTGTATGTATGTGTGTGTATGTGCGTGTGTCTGATTGTGTGTATTAGTGTGAGCGTGTACGTGCACGCATGAGTTGGTCAATAACTTTTTGTTAAATTTATTAGCGAAACTGCGATATAAAATATTCACAGTATAACGTTTGATTAATTGGAGCCGTTTGGTTAAGTGCATTAACAAAGAAAGAGATATTAAAATTTTGCATAAAAAATAGCCTTTTCTATTCACTGACGTACTGATTTACACATACGAATATACATACATATATATATATATATATATATATATATGTATGTATGTATGTATGTATGTATGTGTGTGTGTATGTATATGTGTGTTCCAGCAAATTGTTTATCCACAACGTTGATCCCCATGTAACACATTTTATTACAAAACTGTAAACATTAAAACATATTCATTAAAAAAGAAATTGTCCGGGTGAATTCATATAAGTAAATATATATATATATATATATATATATATATATATATATATATATATATATATATAGAGAGAGAGAGAGAGAGAGAGAGAGAGAGAGAGGGGGGATACACTAGTAGTATAGCAGTTATCGGTGCGGAAATCGAAATCGCCGAGTTGAGTTCAATTTTCAAACTCAACACTAATGTTCTTGAGAAAGTTATGAATTCATGGAAAGGAATGTAAAGAGCTTTCATCACTTACATTATGAATGAATATGTCATTGTTGTCAGTAGTTTTATTATCGAAAATGACTTTATTCAGGCATTAATTATAATTACGTAAGAATAGTTATGTTGTTACGTTTAATATCTCGCTAATTGTTCATATTTTAAAAGTAAATTTACATGAATTAAAAATGAAAATGGGAGAATGCTTAGTGTTTTATTTAGTTTCTACGCACATTTTTTGCATATGGATATTTAATGTATTGTGCTTTCTGGACTAAAATGTAACTGGTGCTTAATTACTTCATGCAATAAATTCCTTAATCCCACTGTAATATCATTCTGAGAGACAAACGATACGATTCTAATGTTCCATAATGTTTATATTTTTATTGCAGTTAGCGTCTAATCTTTATGGTTGCCTAGGGTTTGTAACAATTTCAGATAATCATTTATGAAAATAAATGAGAACTAAGAATCGAAGAAAACGAATTAGATTCCACCTTTTTGATAATTTTTGCAGCTAAACATGAACTGCTATATAAACAGCTCTCAGACAGAACCCTGAAATTTACACCCTCAATATTTTCTAGTTTTTACTCTGTAGTTGGTTGGAACGGTCGCATTCACAATTCTACCTGTTACTTGATTTGTCTAAAATAATTTCTCTTCTGGTCTCTTGGGCATGATATATCTTTCTTTGCCTGTTTTCAACAATAGCTCCTGGTTATGTTCATATTATTATTAAGTTGGCGATTGTAACCTTCTTAGGCCGCATGCTTATAACATTTCTTTTATCTAAGATTAGAAGAATTGGAAATGTAAAGAAGCGAAATCACCCAGATGTCAACATTTGCTAGAACAGCGATTGAATTTGTTTAGCGGCATATCAACACTTCTATGGGTTATGTAATGCCGAAATCTAAATATTTAGTGGGCAATTTTATGGTTTCAGCTACAGTTATTTTGAACGCAGTTTTATGCCTTCAACTACATATATTTTCTACAACATTTTATACTTTCAGGGGAAACGTATGGCTTTTAGATATATAGTTTGTAGATGATATAATGTATTGTTGGTAATTTTTTCATAAAAATATATGGCTGGTAATTTTACTATAAAATGTATTGTTGTCAATTTTTTAATAAAAAATTTTCGGTGGTATTTTTACTAAGAAAATGTATTTTTATATTTTCCAAGATTTTGCTAGGGGTTTCACTATTTGTCCATAGCTGGGATCCTAACAGGTGCTACCACCCCGGGACAGGGTGGATCTGATTACAACAGTAATTAAGAAGTCATTCGACGCTCATCAAAAAGTCTAATCTTTCGATTAGAGACCTTACTGCTGGATATACTAGAACACTGATGATTGTGTTTTAGCAATGAAGAACTTGTCAGGTAATCTCCAAAGAAAATCAGTAAAAAAAAAAAAAAGAAAAAAACTAGCGTGAAATTTCAATTAAAGAATAAATAATAAGCGCATGAATGGAACATTTGTGGGAATAAAATGTTTATGGAAACCAGTTAATGACAGCGTGGTGGAAATGATATGAATGGATCTTTCTTGTTAGAGAAAACAGACTTCCTCGGCGAAAAAAAAAACATTTAAAAAAGTGTCAGACCAAACTGGGTATGTTGAAATGACTTTTGCTTGTTTCCTGTCAATTCCTGTCAATTCCTGTCAATTTCCTCAAAGAATTCATTGGGACTACGAATTCAAAATTTATTATCTGCGTCTGTTTCAAGTCAGTAGAACATGAGCTTTTCAATTTCAAGATTATAGAATAACAACGAAATTTAGCATAATCACTCGAAATAATTTCAACTTAGCACTGCTTTTAATGTAATAGAGACTAATATCACTATCAACCTTGAAATGTGCATTGTCAGTGAAAATGTTCAATATTGAACTTAGTTATTATTTAGACGCCTTAAATTAATATTTCCGCTTTCTGCTATAAGCAACTTTTACTAGTGTTCTATGAATACGAAACTACGATACAAAGAAGGATTTTGGGGTTCTTTACAAGTTTTCTAGCTATAAATTAGCTGGTGCAAATCAGAGCGTTAAAACATCAAACGACTTTCATATCCCATGCCAAATACGATGAATCCATTTGTGTTTATAACACAAACAAATATATATATATATATATATATATATATATATATATATATATATATATATATATATATATATATGTACAAATTGATTATACAAAGTTTAGAGAAGAGTGTTTTTAAGCAGCCTTGAGTGCTCCCTACATCTTGCAATGTTTGTATAATAGCGAGACAAATATTTTCGCAATGTTTTGGAGGAATGAGTTCGAGCATCGCACCATAGCCTAAAGAAACGCGTTGTTACGCCTGTTGCAATAGAGCAAAGTAGCCGTGTGCGTCGTGTGTAGTTAATTTAAACAAATTACTTAAGTAGGGAATAACATTAGCTTGAATTATATAGAAACATGCTTTCAGTTTATGCGCTTCTCCAAGGCTCTCACTCTCTTCCATTTTCCCTCTCTCATTCTCTTTTTACTCTCTCTCTCTCTCTTTCTCTCTCTCTCTCTTCCTCTCATGTCGAATTACGCCAAGAATTTCGCTCGCTTTAGCAAAGCACAAAAATTCTTAAGCGTATTTTGATTAACGCTAAACGCTTAAAAAGTAACACTTGTTTTGCCCAAGGAATTTGCACGTTTCTCTTTTATCTGTTTGTTTGTTTTATTAATTCATTTTGTTTTTTTTTTACTTCAGATTATTTTTTTAAATTCTTTATTTTATGACTTCTCTTTGGTTTCTATTTGCTTTTTGTTTTTTTGCTTTTTTTTTTTTTGATTGGCGATAGTGGAGGAAACACATATGACAATTTTATCTTCGAGTATAGCCGACCATCTTTCTTAGAAAGAATGATGAGTGAATTTATTTTAGTGACTTTTATGGGCACAGACACACAGATGTATACGCACATTTAGTATTACATTCATACAGAAAGGCAAACTTAACATGGGACTATAGACACTCAGATATCCTTAGGTTTATGTGCGAAAAATACACTTTTACTCCAATTTACCCCAGGCTATATAGTATAATATAACCGCTCTAGAAGCTTAAGTTAAATATAATTGACGGTAGTGGGTTTTCTAATTTATTTCGTAAACAGGTTCCTTTTTGTTTTACTTTTTTGGTCAAAAATGTTTGGATATGAAAACCGATCAAAATATACTCTTTTTTATCAAAGAATATCGCATAAGATAAACGAAAGAATATGCTAACCTCAACAAAATATTTTTGGTTGCCTCATCATGGCGTAATGGCCAGCAGGCTGGTCATGCAGATCGATTAATAGTAAATCCCATCATGGCTGGATGTATTATAGTTGTGACCTCCTTCCAAAAATAAACTGCACTTAATAATTAATAACACAAATAACATTTACTTTTATTTTTTTAAAAAGAATTAACAATCCTTTAAAAATCACAAATATCAATTATATTAGGAATTAAGCAAATTTAAAGTTGATTTTAAAGATCGATTTTTGTCTTAAACATTTAAAATTTTTCATTACACTTAAACATTTGTGAATTTTTTTGCACATCTTTAAAAAATTGCAAGAAAAAGTGATTTTATTTTTATATGAAGCTTCTTTTCATACACTTTATTCGTGCAGGAATATTTTATCGCATTTTGAGATGTTTTCAGTCTGAATTTATTAAATTTTGATTCGCTTAAAATATTCACAATTTAACAGAAATTCAACTTTTCACAGAAAAGGAATTTTTCTTTAAAAAAAAACACATACATAGAAAAATTACTGTAATTAATTCGATTGTATAAAATATTTAACAAATAAAATTAACGTATTTTCTCGATTGCCAGTTGTTTCGAAAGGCATTGATCATTTTACGGTTTTCCTCGTACAGAAAGGAAAGTGATTTTTAATTGTAGTCTAGCAGAGGATTTGGGTTTTTCAGACAAATCTGGATATTTTGTAAATAGTTTGATTTTTGATCGATTTATGTAATTGAAGACGTGCCTTTTCAGAATCTGTCGGGTAACCTTTGAGCGTTTGGAGAAATGCAAGATCGAGTCTAATATGGCTGTCACCACATATTATCACCACATATTATGTAGTTGCAATGTTATTGCTAAAAAATGCAAGGTTTAATTTGAGATATATCTGGACATAATCGAATGGATAACTCTAAGAACAATATTTTAATTAATTACACTTCATTATGTTTAAGCTGTTATTGGCTGGTAGCTTTAATACCACCTTGATATGAATTCAATTATTTCACTATAAAACTAAGGGATCAAAATTGTGAGCCACATTCTAAGATTAGTAAATTCTCAAGCCAAAATGGTGTACTTTTTGGCAGCCATATTGGACTTTGCTGAATTTACAGTGTTGAATTGGATTGTTTGACTCCATTCAAATATATAAATAAATATAAAAAGTAACACTATATATCAAATATGAAGTAATTATGGCTAAAAACATGATTTGGTGGCCATGTTGACAGCCATCTTGGATATACTATCATGTGTTCACTCAATATCCTAATCACTTGTTTTAATCGATTCCTTAGCCCCTAACACATATGAATTAACAACAAAATTATCAACCCAGGTTGAATATGAGGGAATTCATAGCTGATGATATATAATGGCGGCTAATATGAAGCTTGAATTTCCCAAACTGCTCAATGCTTATGTAGTAGAGCAGCTTCTTCCCTCAAACCACCCTTTGTGGAACCGACGCATAAACTATGCCTCTTACTCTTTAACCTTCTATATAGAGTGGATCCCGGACCTTATACAAGGTTAGCATTATTGTAAAAGAAATAAAGTTCATCCGATAGATTCTGACAGAAGACATTTTCATCTCTACAAACCAATCAAAAAATAAACTATATACAGACTTTCCTGGTTCAACCAAAGTTCTGCTACGCTGTTATAGTCAAAGACTTTATAATTCGTATACTATATAAGACATAACAGTTACATTTTACTTCTTCTTTTTCTTCTATTGTGCCGTTTCCCTTCGGAACGTGGACATTCATGACCCTCTAAAACATTCTATACTTTGTATTTCTTAGCAATGTTTTTCGTTTTCCTATCTCTGTTCTGCCGACCCTTTACACAAGCTCGTCATACTGCTTCCTCTTGATTTTAATATCTTCTTTGAGTGTCAAATTTTCTTAGCAAACTTTCCTCATTATATTCCCTAGTCAACTGTCTTTTTCTGATTCTAAGTATTTGTGATTTGTGTTTCCATTTTCCCTAATACTTCATCGTTGCTCATATGCTCAGTCCATGGTATTCTCAGTATCCTCTTGTAAAAATATATTTCTGTTGTCTCGAGTCTCTTCATCTGTGAAGAGATTGTCCAGCATTCACTGTCATATAGGAAAACCGATATGACATAAAAGTTCAGTACTCCTTGCTTTATTTCTAACAAAATTTTCCTGTTTATTAATGCGTAACTTAGCTTTTCGAAGGCATATTTCACTATCCCAATGCGCTTTCGGATTTCGGTGTCGCATCTTACATGTTATGTTAAAACATTTGCCAGATATTTAAATTTTTGTAATTGCTTGGTTTTGGTTTCTCCAATTCGTAGTTTGTAGGACTTTTCCTTTTACTGACAAACATTCTGTCTTCTTACAGTTGATATTTAGTTCTTTCTTCTCACTTTCCTTTACTATCTTCTGTAAGAGTTACTGTAATTTCCTATCAGTGTTTGCTATCAACACTCTGTCATCTGCATATTTTATGTTGTCAAGATTGTGGCCGCTAATAATGAATCCGGGTAGGACATCTAATTCGCTCAGTATCGCCTCACTGTAAAGGTTGAATAAGCAGTGAAAAGACACTACCTTGTTTACGTCACTTCCTATAGTTCCGGACTCTTCTACAAGCCTTTCTAAATAAATCAATTCTACCTAGAAGTTCAGAGACTTCTTTGTGATGTATTTTATCAAACGTGTTTGCATAATCTATAAAACATAGCTATACATCCTTTTGCATTTGTATTACTCTTTCAGATATCATCCTTTGTATATATATTACATTACTTGTTCTAGTGTCTTTAATGAATTGAAACTGTTCGTGTCCTACTTCCGGTCTAATAATCTCCTACGCATCCTATTCATAAGAATTCAGATCATAGATTTTGTTATGCGGCTCATTATTTGATGCTGCTTTTTCTTTTTTTTTCTCACTATTACAAAATGACTTTGAGTTTTAAAAAATTGTTTGAAAATTACATTAAGTTGAAATATATATATATATATATATATATATATATATATATATATATATATAATTATGAGATTAAAACAAAAACATGTTAAAAATCGCTACACAATAGCTTTCATGTTTCAGTACGCAAATTGTATTTCCTCGGGCGATGGTAAATGACTGTTAACTCAAATAATATTAAGCTCTACTATTTTTTTAAAATGAAATGCCACAGCCAGTGAAATTATACTCCATTTGTTCTTTTGATTTTATCTTATACCAGGATATATATATATATATATATATATATATATATATATGTATGTATATATATATATAACGTAACCGAAAAAGTCCCGTTTCTTACGTCGTGTGGGAAGAGGCGATCACTGACACCAGGTGCCAGGAAATCAGTGGAGATTGGGTGAGGACATTGCCCTCGACTAATGCAGGTGAGTCGCTCGCACACATTAGTCATAGCTCGAGCAGCGGCGAGGAAAACATGGCGGTGTTGAAGGAGCTCGTTCGTGGTTGTCGGCTTTATGACTTTAATATGAATTTGTCCGTAGCCGCATCAAGTCGCCGAAAGGCCTTTGGAGATAATGCTGTGATTGGACGCACCGCCAGGCATTGCTTCCAAATGTTCACGTTAATAGATGTCCCTTTGTGATGAAGTCGACAGTGGCCGGCCACTGGTACTGGATGATGAGGCCCTGAAGGCGACCATAGAGGAAGACAACATACAAGCCAATAATGAACTTGCAGATGAAACAGACTTCACCTGCACGCATAGGGAAGGCGTACAAGTTGAAAAAGGTGGTACCCCACACACTGTCACAAGCCACCAAGCAACAACGAGTTACACCATATTTGTCGTTGTTTTCTCGGCACACCAACGTACCGATATTTTATCGAGTGCTCACCAGTGACGGAAGGTGGTTTCTGTATGACACTCCCTAGTGTATCAGATATTAGTTGTCACCACAGGACTATGCCTCACACCACAAGACCACCTCTACACCCATGAAGAATCATACTTTGTATCTGGTGGACTAGTCAAAAAGCTGTTACTAACGGGGCAAACCATCACTGCGGACTTATACTCGCAGCAGTAGGATCGTGTGCAACAGGCACTGAAGCAGAAGGGGCCAGCATTGGTTAATCGTAAGGGCGCACTCGTCTTCCATGACAATATCAGACCTCATGTGACACGGATGGCCAGGAATACCATATGGCAACTTGGCTGGGAGACACTGTGCTATCCGTCTTATTCCCCTGACCCTGCGCTAACAGATTACCATCTTTACTATTCCATGGACAACCACCTTCGTGAGAAATCTTTCGCAAATGTCCTTCTTTGCATCCAAGACACCTGATTTTTACTGCCACTGCATTGTGCAACTGGAGGCACGTTGACAAAAGGTTCTGGATGAAGATCGGGATTACTTTGAGAACTAACGTATGTCATTTGCTGTACACCTTTTTTCTAATAAATAAAAAAGAACGTTTTGGTTAGCTTGTTAATATATATATATATATATATATATATATATATATATATATATATATACTGTCTGATGCTCGGCGACTAAACCATCTCTCCCATTTCAATTTCTTGTGAGTGAGGCAGATGGTTTCATGAAGAAAAAACTACCAAATGGAAGAAGAACATTTGGTGAGTCAACAGCCGGCGGTGTCTCAATAAAACTACAGTGGAGAAGGCAACAGGAAACCACTGCACAATTCTTCTCAACAATATTACATTGTGTTGAAGGAGCATAAAATGAAACAAGTAATATGCTATTTAATTTTGAAATAATTGAGATTTTCTCCAAGATAATATCTTAACTCTAATGAATTAAATTTAATTTGCGAAAGTATTATTAAAATGCAAATATTAGTCTATCTTTACGTGTATTAGAGCCCGAAGACTTTAATAACAACATCACTGCTTTCTTGACAATTGTTTTTTTTAACTTTTAAGGAAAAAATGAAATTTCAGATGAACTTATTTAAGTAATGCGATTAGGGAACAACTCATTACTTGTAACACGTTCAAATGATTTTTTGATATGGATTTGACTTTTTCTATTTTTATATCACTAACAAGTTATAATCAACTCGCATATGTAAACAATAGTGTCGACGTTACGTTAATATTTCACATGGAAAATATTGATATCTGTACCTATAGAAATAATACCTCGAATCCAAAAGTAAAAACTACGTTACGCACAAATCCAAGTGCATACATACAAATATTTCCTTTGCGCACACATACGCCCAAACGTACACGCACATAGTAAGATGCTTTTTTTCATATCCATACAAGATATCCATGTGTTCTGATGATCTACACGCCTACAGAAAGAGAAAGGGGCATAACAAGAAGAATGATTGGTTGACAAACAGGAAAAGAGAGATAAGATTAGCAATGCCGACATGTTTGTTTCTATCTGCGCCTTTTCATTCAGACATGCCTTTGGATTGTTTCGACACTAAATGTCAGACTACGAAAATAAAATTCCGCAAGCATTCTGCGAATCTTCCATTTTATTTCTCTTCTGTCCAAGTTTGTTTTATGTTTTAAATCTGCTACGAGTTGTTTTCTTACTTTCCTGGTTATAACGTTTTTCGATACTTAAATAACGCTTAAACTGAAACTTATAATCTGTGTTCTTCAAAGCTAGCTACCACAGTCGCCTCGTTCTTTCCATGAAGCATTTATTTTATTTATATATCTACTCCATTGACTTTCGGATTCTAAAAGGTTTTCTGCTCATCTGAAAATGGTTATTTGAGAAATTCTATTGTTTCAAACATAGTACGTAGAGATACACGTATAACTTTACCAACAAAAATTGGCTTACGGCCACATCACGTTGAAACACCGGTACTAGTATGATCACCGAAGTTAAGCAACGTCGAGCCTGGTCAGTAACTCGGGAGTGACTGCTTGGGAATACCCGGTGATGAGTGGGTGGTGTAATGGTGTAATGGATTATCACTTGGGATTGTTAATCAGGCAGCCGACTTCCAATCCCATTCGTGTTCTTTATATTCACTTACGCGCAAATACTCTTGGGGAAGGTATGAATCCACCTCTTCTCCCCCAGGTATGAGTTAATTAGTAAGGTTTGTATCACTAAACCATATTATCTCCAAAAATAAAATAAAATTGTTTACAAAGAATATTTAGATTTAGGCACTAAATAACCCTTAGAAGTTGATATGCTGCTAAACAAGAACAACCAACCAATAGAAATTCATACTCAGGGCAAGTTTTATCCAGTTGATTATTGGTGTAAATAATAGCAATAACTCATAACTTCAAAATTAGATCACAGCGTTTTCTTTTCCTTTTGGGGTGGTTAATTTTAAAACTTACTTTGTCAAATTGACTTCAACACATAAATCTATGAAGGAACAAACCAGTGGTTTTGTATATTTCAGTTAAAAGTACAATTTAGTAATTCATTTTTTGATTTCTTTAAAAGATAGAAAACTAGAGATAAACTTAAGAGGAGGGAGATGCTGTTAAAATGGTTATTCATTAAAATGAGAAATGAAGTGCGATATGTGTGAAAAGTGGAGGTGAAGATTATGAGAATAAAGAAGATAGATAATGATTCAATCTTTACTTGAATATTGAAGAGTTTAGGGAAGTATCCAGGCCGGAATCTATTCCAGAGAGAGTAGCAGTTCTTGAGAAAAACAATGTATAAGTGGAAATTCTCTATGCATTACGGAGGAAATGAAAATGATTCAACTCTGTGGAATTGGTATGGCGTGTCCTAGTACTAAAGGTCCTAACTGGTGGAACAAAAGAATGGAATTGAGTTGAACATTTGCCGTGGATATAGCGATAGAGTAGCGACAGACTAGCAACACTGCATCTGTGGAAAAAGAGGCTGCAGAATGAAAAATAATTATTTTCCCAATGACCGCATAAACGATTTTGAAATCTGTCAAGGCTCAAAATTCAGGAGTGAATAGCTCCAGACCTGATATGACTTCAATACTTCGTTTTTTTTTTTTATTCTGACTCTTTATCCTAATAAGCTTTGCTTCCTACCACCTCCCCTTTCACACAGATCATACATCATTCATCATTGTAATGAATAACCATTTTAACAGTATCTCTCTACCTTAAGTTTAAAAGAAATTTAAAGAATTCATAAGTAAATTTTATTTTTAGGGCTTTCAAAGAGAGAGGTAGGAAAATACTGTTGAGCGCCATGATCGTCCACACCCTGAAGGGACACGGAAAATATAAGAAGTGAGCTTAAGTCTAAAAGATGCCTCACTATGCTATACTAAGCGATGCTTTGTAAAATAAATATCTATATTTTCTATATTTCAAATTTTGTTTTACTAGCCTTATAAGGAAAAAGTCAAAATCAGGAGTTAATCTCGTTGATAAACACCAAAAACAGAACTTTAAGGTAATGCCGTTCATTTTCTCTCTTTAAATGTTCATTCTAGATGTAGGCGAATATAGCTCTCTACAACTTCCTATTTTGAATTCTGTTAATCTGTAAACTGTGCATTGCCATGTTGTTTCCAGTTGCTTTCTTCGCAGTTTTGAATTTAGAGCTCTTCTTCTAGACTGGTTACCAACCAAGGCTAGAGTTGTCAGTTTCCATTTTGTTAATTGTTATTCCACTCACAACTCCTGCTAAGTATTAGATTTATGGATTTGTTTTTTACGGCCTATCAAACCTTTGAGAGACATTTAAAATCTAAATATATTTTGCACTGTGAGAATAAATCTTTTTTGCTTCATTAACAAATTTTTGAGAATAACAAGGATTTTTTCAGATAAAATTTTTACTATTTAAACAATAGCTGTCGCAGAGGAGATGGATTTATACCTTTCCCAAGGGCATTTGCGAGATAGCGATCACGATCGGAATTCGAACTCGGCTCTACGACTTCTCATTCCGAGACGCTATCCACTGCACCACAGAACGAAATATTCTCTGTTATAAATTGGTTTCTTTTTTGTTATAAATTCGATTCTTTTTTCTATCTTGTAAATTTGCTTCTTTTTTCTGTCATAAATTCGCTTCTTATTTTTCTAGGTTATAAATTCGCTTCTTTTTTCTATGTTATAAATTCGTTTTTTTTTTTAATAAAACATTCTCGTCGCATATTTTACTCCTGATGAACGCTTTGTGAGGAGATTGGGGTTGTTTTACTTCTAGGTGAGTCTCCGTGAACAAACGTTGTCAGAGGGAAGGAAATATTTACAGGATTTCGCCGTTATTCTAATCTCTGGCAAGTAAATGGAAAATGCTAATTAATCAATTATTTCTTAACAATGTCGTTATAATTACACTGATCTATGATTGGGAAATTAAAGTAATATTTCTCTTCTCATAGGGAAAAAACTGAACCACAAAGTCAGCCATTAACCTGAATCATTGATTTATTGCGGCAAAGTTTATGCAGATTCCATGAAGCTACTGATAAAAAAGAAATCGCTCAAGTCACTGACAATCAATAAAACACAAGTGAACAAATAACTTGAGAAGCAGGTATTATTATTACTTATAGTAGTGGAGTTGGCGATGGTAATCTTGGAGATGGCGGTGGTCGTTCGAGAGAATCGTGGTATCTTTCCAGCAGCTCGTCGGCTCCGTCTTCATTAACAAAAGGCCAGCCGGTTCGAGGCAGAAACATATCTGACAAAGACTAGTTTTGTTACGAATCGCTGCTTGCAATGATGTACTTTTAGCTTCCTGTCCTACCTCCATATCACCATTCGTCAATGCATTTATCTTGCTCTACGTCCCTTCATCTTCCCTTTTCCTTCACATAATTCTTCTTTTACTTTATAATGTTCTTACTTTTTTTTTCTTTTTTTTTTCTTTTTTTTTTCGTAGCCCTTCTTTAATTTCTCGGTTCTCTGACCTCTTCTTTTCCTCGCAGCAGCAGCAGCAGCAGGTATACACTATCATCATCATCATCATCATCATCATCATCATCATCATCATGCTTTTGATATCATTCATTGTTTTTAAAAATTATTTTGTTTATGTTTTGGGGATTTTGATAACCCACATATCTAAAGCTGAATGTGTATCCAGATAAACTCACATGCGCATACATTCATACATACATAATAGCTGGCCACTCATAATCATAGCATACCCGTCTATTATGGCGACTAGCTATTGCAGACGCTCGCTCAGGCACATTTGTGTTTGTTCAGCACCCACAGAGCCAATCTGTGGTTTATACTGCAACTATGCTGAGCAGACCCTAGTCACAGTTTCTAGGGGGGGGGGAGTGTTATCTTGTGACTTAGTGCTAGCTATCGACGGCCACTAAGGGTTCCGTCACTCACAAGGCTTGGGTTTTCAGGCACTTTCTAAATATGTCACACGCTGGGATCTTCAGCCGTGGTGAGATTCGAACCAGGGTCTGAAAGCGAACGTTCTAACCACTCGGCCACGACTGTGATTAAGCTTTTTATTTAATTTTTCTTGTGTTCGTATAAATGTTTTTTTTGGGGGGGGGATATAAAGTGTGTAAAAATTGTCCAAATGTTAAAAAAAATTCATAAATTCAGTTAAAAATAAAATTAAAAATCATCCTTGATAATGGCTAAAAAAATGCGCAATTTTGACACACTTTGTATCCAGCAAAGAAAGCACTTATACGAAAACAAAAAAAAATAAATAAATAAAAGTTTAATCAATCGTCTTTAATGAAATATTTATAAAAGAAGGATTGTAAATTAAAATTAATTATTAATTGAATTATAAAATATCTAATATATATAAGAATTTTATAATATATTATATAATATATTATTTTACTCTACTTTATCGTATTTTATTTTATATTTTATTTTCATTTATACGTATTATTTTTTATTAGTATTTTGCATTAATTTTGTTTTACCACGCATATTTTATTATTATTATTGATATCACCAATTTTAGTTAGTTTAGTAATATTAATATTAATAATATTATAAATTACTTTGTAGACTTTCATGGAAAAAATAGAGTTACCTCCCCTTGATTTTCTAACGTCTCTTCTTGTTTATTACTTTTATAACATCAGCGTCTCTCTAAATTAGAATTTATAATTCTTATTTTCAACCTTAATTTCAATTTTAAATGTTAATCTGGACCTAAATTCAAATTCAAAATTAAACTACAATTCATCTAAATATTTTAACAATAATATTCCATCGCAACAATAAAGTATCTCTAGATAACTAGAAATTTCATTAAACCAGTCTTACCCCAAAACAAAAATACCAGCACTTTATAATTGCTTCGGCATGAAACTCAGAGTTGTGAAATCAATGTAAGGTATTATATATATTTCTTTATATATATATATATATATATATATATATATATATATATATATATATATATTTGCTCTGATTTGACATCGAGCTCTCTGGATTACACCTTCCTTGGAAACATACAAACAAGTTAGATTAGATTCAGTGGGCGTCTTTCTGTTTAATTTTATTGTAATTTTCCAATTTTTGAAGATGTTGTATATTGGGATCGAACTTGTGGATAAACTGTCCGGAGTTCATCTTTATTCTGTTGTTTGCTTCAAGAACTTTAGACCGTCTAACTCATATTCAAGAATTCATGCATTTGTTGGAGGCAAGATTTCATTGGCTAAATCCTGGTATTGATTAAATGTTTTAAATAGTCCCCAGTAATATCATGTGTAACGGTTAAGGTGAGCAAGAACGCAGCAAAAAAAAAAAATGCGTATTTTTAATAGGATTATTAAATATTTCATACCCACTTCAAGATGCCGCCCTCCTGTGGTGAAAGATATTCTATTTAATGTGGGTTATTTCTTTTGTGTGATAATTGCTTTTGAGCCTTTCTTTGCGTTGGGGGGCTGTATGTTATTTTGGAATTATCTATTAATATTTGTCTTATGTTGATAGTTGGATTGTGGTTTTTCGTGATATCCTGTCTGATATATGCACAAATTGCGCTGAGTTTTGACACGTGACAAGTCAACCTACGAAAGAGTATGCTGTATATACGACTAATGTAAGAATTTAATGCTGTTTTTGGTTGTTGATATAGAAGATGCAATTATTTTTACATGAGGGGAACTTGAACCCGTTGGATGAATTGGAGTGTCCTTATGTATTTAGAATGTTTTTTTTTCGCTTTGATTCAGTTGAAACACCCCCGTCAGAAGTTTTTAATTTTATGCAAACATTGTGTACATAATATCTTGCAAAGTTGGTAAAGTTACGAATTATAAAATACTTTTAATTGTATTGAAGACAAATATATTATTTTAATTAAGTATCCACAAATAACCCTTTCACCTTATATATATATATATATATGTGTGTGTGTGTGTGTGTGTGTGTGTGTGTGTGAGGGAGAGAGAGGTGTGTAATCAAAATTGCTCTCGACGCCATATCGGAAAAGCCAGTCTATTTGAAAGTAGGCTAATTTTCATGTCTACTTTTTAAAAATTTAGCAAATGAGAACTCACTTGAAAAATAAAAAATGACAAAACTCTGATGTCTTGTTCACCTTGTCAATTGTTCATTGTTTTCTCTGTTGAAAGTCGACGATTTTAAAAAGTGACTTACTTACAGTTACACCGCCATAATAACACATGTCATGCAAATACTCTACTGCCATTGTTGATCTGAACTAAAACTGTCATAACTGCTACCTTGCAACGGACCTCTTTTTTTTTTCTCATTCTCCCATCTTATTTGACGAAGATTCAATTTTGATGGCCTAAATTGAAATATGTGGAAGGTAATGTATTCCTTGTCTTCATTAGTGAATTGTACAATCATGTGTTTTCACACTTTAAAGGGTAAGTCTTCATTTCGACTCTATTTGACGCTGTTTTATTTGCCCTCCGCTTTAACTAGCAAAATGCCACCTTTTGAAATCTGATATTTTTCTCATGGTCCTGGGGTACAAAACGATTTAGAGTAAATTGTCAATGTGCTTATATTTATTAAATACCAAAGCTAAACAAAATAATAATGTTTATTTACTCATTTCATACCTCTATTTATAAGTGTATATACTTTTTATATGTTTTTTTTTGTTTTTAAATATTAATTTATTTACATGTTTTTAGACTTTTTAGTTATAGATTAATAATTGAAACAACTCTTTCAAATTTCTGATCTATTCGCATTGTGAAAATGTTTCCTTCCCACCAATCAACGAGCATAAAACTCAAGCTTATCTCCTTTTAGTAATCCAGGTGATAAATCCAGGTGATAAATATCCAACAGAATTTATGCATCGGAAATCATCGTTGTTTTTTGTTTTGCTTTTTTAATTAGCTTTTGTTTTTGTTTCATTTTGCTTTTCTAATACTATTTTTAGAATCAATTAAAGAAAAATAAATAGCAATTTTTTTAGGAAAATCTGCTTCTCCAAGTTGCTTTCTACTACCACAATGAAATTGGTTCGACATGGCAATGACCTAACCATAGATATCTGAAACAAGTGTTTCTCTTGATAAATTTCTGACTCTAAACACAAAAGAAATACAGATGAATAGAAACCCAATAAGCCAAAAAGTAAAATAAATAGATAGATATAAACTAATACTGAAAACTAGGAGCATTCAACCTTTACTCTAATCTTCCAACTAAAAGTCTTGCTACACTTTTAGGTGAGCAAACAGACTATTTTCTATAAGACGGTGTCACGTAGTGCGTCTAATAGGTTAAGGCCAAAACATACATTAATATCAAAATTAGATTAACATTTTTCTTTTTAATTAGCAAAAACATCAGAGCGCGTCTTTAAAGAACTCTCTTCTTGATAGAAATAACATAAGAAAGATAAGGGCATCACAGGTACTGATTAGATCTGGATGTCCGCTTGCCGAACGCAGGTGGTCCACGCAAAAAAAAATTACCTCTTTTAATCAGCAAGTGTCTGATCCCATTAATTTCTATGCTATTTAACTTTTCAATGACTCAAAGTCACCTATGAGGCGACCATCTTAATATTATTCTTATAACAAAACATTAAATCAGGTGAGTTAGATCGTAAACAATCAATCAATAATAATAATGTTAACACCTCGATCAGTGTTAGAAAAAGATAACTGTTTGACTGGCTTTAAGAACACATACACGTACACATGGTTATATATATATATATATATATATATATATATATATATATATATATATATAGGGTGACCCCAAAAAAACGGGAACTTTTTAACATTCCAATAAAACCAAGAGTGATGGAAGAAAAATATTTTATTCATAGTAATTGAAACCTTAAAACATGCCATTTAAGAAACAATGATGGAATTTTCATTTTTTAAAAATTACGTCCTGTAGATGGCGTCCTCCTATACGAATGCATTCTTGAAATCTGCTGTTGAGATTCCTCATTGACTGCTGCAACATCTCAGCTGGGATACTGTGAATTTCATCTTGAATTCTAAATGGCGAAATGTTTACTTGCTCAAGTTCACTGTCTCGCAGTGTTGCCACTTGCTCATGTCAAAATTCCCGTTTTTGGGGTCACCCTGTATATATATATATATATATATATATATATATATATATATATATATATATATACAGTGTGCGATAAGTAAATTGTGGCCATTTTTATTTTTTAATTTCGCGTATGCACGTTGTTTGTTTTTGATTTTGTCAACTACACAGTATAGTAGGGTCAGTTGGGCACCGTTTGTGACAAAAGTAGCACCATGATGCAATTAACTCAGCCAGAAATATGGAAACGGCATGCTATCAATCTGAGGACAGTGCAGAGGATTCGAAAAATGTTGGATGATATATCCAGTCAACATTTGGGTGTTTGGGGTGATCACTGGTGATGGCGACGTTATGCCTCCCATTCATCTTTCCATAGGGACTCAGACTCAACATGGATGCCTACATCAAATTCCTTGAGGAGGTAGTGCTGTCCTGAGTCAAGAGGATGACTGCTGGAAGACCCTATATATGGCAACAGGACTCTGCACCATGTCACACAAGCAGGAGTATCCAGTCATGGCTGTCAGACAATTTGTGCGACCACATCATTCCTTACATCTTGTGACATCCAATGGCGATTTTATTGAATAATTTTACCTTTTAGTATTTAAAGGTATTTTTCTGTAATTTTGTTGAATATATCTGCTAAAATGAGAGCGCACCATATATATATATATATATATATATGTTAAGAAATGGACAAGGTCCGACAATTTATTTATTAAAGACATTTTATTTATGTTTAACGTTGTTATTTTATAGATACAAGTATTTAAGCAAATATCTATTTAAGATAAACAGTATTAAATAACATTTACCGGCCTGAATGTAAAAAATGTTTTAATAAAAAAATTCGTCGGACCTTGATTCCATTTCATTAACGGAATATGATATCATTTGTTTACATTCGATACGCCAGAGCACCATGAATGTACGAGATTCATGGAAGATTTTACTTTATAAACTAAATCTTCCATGAATCTTGTACATTCATAACTGCTCATGGTATCGAATGTTAAACATGTGAGCGTCATATGTGAAAGTTCCGTATAGGATGCAGGTTCGAAATTTGTTATGAACGAATATTTTTATGAAAATTTATAAAATAACAACGGTAAATGTTATTTAATACTGTTTATCTTAAACAGAGCATTTGCTTAAATACTTGTATCTATAAAATAACAACGTTAAACATAAATAAAAATGTCTTTAATATATATATATATATATATATATATATAAGGAACAAGCGTAATTTCTTATTCAAATTACAAGGCATATTTGATGTAAATTAATAAAACTAAAAAACAACCAGTTTTGTCCTAAAGACTAATAATTGAAAATTGAAAAACAGTCAACACTAAAGTCCGTAACAAAGCTTCTGCAATTAATAACATGTTCAGCAATCGATGACCCAGATGTATTCACCAGTTGACTACTGCTAAAGTCCGGATTCAAAATACTGGGAGGCAAACGTTGTTTTATTCTAATATCCAAACACTAGGAAGACCTCCCTATGTAGTCGAGAGCAAAACTACATTCATATTTATAAATCACATAATTAACATGATGGGAGGAAAGGACATCTTTGGGGATGGAAGAAAGAATAGGTCGAGTAACAAATATTACTCGAACCTCAACAGAAAAATAACACCTGCCGATTGTAAGTGAAATTCGCCTGGCCAAAGACTCACCCTCTGAACCAATGAAAGATAGACGCAAATAAACAGAACATGTTTTTAACTATATACGGCTTATCTTTATAAAAATTATTGATAACATAAAGTACAACACTATCCAAGACATCTTTTTTTATCATCTTAAGTGTCATCTTAATAAAATCAATCTCCTCGCGAAGAAAAACTTCCAAACAAATCATAAAAGCCCTATGATAAGAGTCTTAATAAGATTAATCTTACGTTTTTGGGGACAAAAAGACTCCCAAGGTGTATAGAGGCCCGAAAAATTAGCCTTCCTAAAGACAGAAGTCAACAACTTATCATGAGTCCCATGAATAACGACATCCAAAAAGAAGAAACAACAATTCGACTCCTTTTCAATAGTAAACTTAAGTGAGGAGTGAACAGATTTTAGTGAAGTGAGAAATGAGTCGGCTTCAGTCTCATTATTAAATGTTTAAATGTCTATATCTATAAAATTGCTGAAACGTCCTTGGCTAATTAGAAATTTACTTGAACGATCATTGATTTACGTGGACTTGTTGATACCTGAAGTTATGCTACTGATCATTTCTATCCAACTGATGGAACTAAGTCAAGCTAATGTTGATATAAGTGTACTATTAACAAAATCTATTTCAAAATAAGCCAACCTCAAGTCTCATTGCATAGCAAGGATTTATCACGTATCAGCTCTTTTCATACAAAATTAATTTCGGGTCTCTGAAATGCTAGCCGTGCATGTAAACACACCACACTATTTACCGAAATAAAATGATCAGCAAAATCGTCGAGACGTTCGCTCGAAAAACTACTTTGTCTTGTGACAGACGAAGCTAAGTTTTAAAAGTCACTGTAATTTAATAAATAGAAAGCTAAACTCGCGGACCAGTCTGTAAATATAATGAGTTCGGCCCTCACTGAATGCCTCACTACATAAACCTTGTGACAGACTGCCTAATAAATAAGTGAGGGGCAAGTTTTAGTAAGCTAATAGTTTATTACTTCTCTGAGTTTGAGTAATACGTCCTTTTACATTTGTATTGCTGTCTCTGATATCATTCTGATCATAATATCTCTTATTCCGGTGCCTTTAACGAAACCTTACTTGTTTCTAACCAATTTTTCTAGGCACTCTATTCATCAGAATCCGAACAATAAGATATGTGGCTCATTAAGCTAATTGTCCGATGAGCTTGGATTCATTTGCACCACAAAAATGGATATACTAAGATTTACTTACTCAATGCTCTAAATTTCATGGCCTTGTGTGGACTAAACTAAGTTTATTAAACACCTGTATTGTTTGGGATTATTATTTTAGAGATTTATCATTTTTTCATAGACGTCAACTTTAATTACGAGTTCTTTCTACTCTATCATGCTTTCCTTCTGCACTATGAACAATGTTTTGGAGTTCAACACTTGTAATAAAGAAGGCTGTAGAATGCTGGCAGATGTATCTCAGTAGTTAAACAAATGACTAGTGAGAGTTAAGTACATGGTACTAAATCTAGAATTATTTGATTTATAATTATGTAAGCTACAGTTGTAAAATGGATGATTAATTTGTTGTCAGAGCACCAGTGTTGGGATAAATGCTTATTGGAGGTTAGTTCTAAATGAAAAAACACGCCAATAGTTTCATTTCCCAATATAAAAAATAAATATAATAACGAATAAGTTCCTATTTGTGCAAGTGAGGGGCCATATAGATGTATAAGTTACAAATTTTTTATGTAAAATAGGAGAAATATACTGCTCACTGTTATGTATGAGAAAGAAGGATTGACAGAGTAGATATTTTGGTAGGCAGTTTTCACTGGAATTGATTTACGCTGGATGTTTTCATGAGTCTTGTTGAATTTCTTCTAGTGAAAAACCCGTTTTCACTTGAATTTATCTGTTCCGATGGCATCAGAAAACATAATTTTCATTTTTACCGAGAACGCTTGTGATTTTTCTAGCCCGCTATTTTGAGCAGCCATATTTCACAAACTCAATACCCTATCTGACATTTCCTAATTAACAAAAAAGACAATAAGCAGCGTGTGTATATTTTGCTCTCCATTACGGAAAATCTAGACCAGAATTTGCCTTCTGTTGTCAACCACCCGGCTAACTTGAAACAAAATGGCAAATCGGATTGGTCAGCTTTCATTGTAAGGTATGTTTACCGAAATTCAGATCTTGTAAGTTAACCGAATTGACTAGGAAAGTAAAATAGTCGGAATTAAAAAGACATGAAACTAAGCTATCGTGTTATGTTCATGAAAAAGTAAAATAAAAAAAATCTGAAAATATTGTTTTTTTATTACATAAGTTATATGTTATAATTTAATATTTCATATATATTTCAACCGGAAGCATGGGGCCAATTGCGCAATGATTTGTTTTTGTTAATTCAGACTTTAGCTGTAAGAGCTTTCACATCCAGTATAGTCCCTGACTTTATCCACTACACTAACTTTTGAATAAATAATTCTTATGGAATCTTGCCATGTTTTTTTTCTCAACTATATGTTGGAGTCGGAAATACATTTTCCTCGATAATATTTGAACGTTGAATTCATCTAATTTGAATTTGAGATAAGAGACCTTTATTTATTCTCTTTGATTACGCATCTACCAATCAACCAGCCGAATTTTAACGATCACCTCTAATTTGATAGCTGGTCTTTTTCGCAAACGTTTCTACGTAAGCATTACTTTGGACAGCGTTTTACATGAATTGAATAATAGTCGTAATAACTTTATTTTGCTTTCAAAATGTTTTTTCATGCATGATCGAAAGCTGTTCCTACCCTAACTTCTCCCACTCCAGTTCTTTATATACTGCTTTTGTAAAGTTTTCTCTCTTATGTAATAAAAAAACAATATTTTCAGATTTTTTATTTTACTTTTTCATGAACATAACACGATAGCTTAGTTTCATGTCTTTTTAATTCCGACTATTTTACTTTCCTAGTCAATTCGGTTAACTTACAAGATCTGAATTTCGGTAAACATACCTTACAATGAAAGCTGACCAATCCGATTTGCCATTTTGTTTCAAGTTAGCCGGGTGGTTGACAACAGAAGGCAAATTCTGGTCTAGATTTTCCGTAATGGAGAGCAAAATATACACAGCGCTGCTTATTGTCTTTTTTGTTAATTAGGAAATGTCAGATAGGGTATTGAGTTTGTGAAATATGGCTGCTCAAAATAGCGGGCTAGAAAAATCAGAAACAAACATATTTTCAATATATCTAAATCAGAATAACTAACTACGACTGAACCGACTGGAAAAAAAAAAACGTTTCCAAGAATCTAATAATAAATAGTAAATGGGCAATATCGTATACCCTTCTTCTTTAAAGAAAAAACACTTTATAAAACTATAAACTTTCAGTAGAGAAAACAGTCAATAATTGAAATTTGTTTTTTAATCTTTTCAAGTGAGTTCGCATTTTCAAAAAGTGGCAAGTATAGGTTATTATATATAAAAATGTTTGAATTGTCGATAGCTTGCTATTAAATGTGTGGATTGAGAGTAGTTTGGCGTGCTTTTCGCTCAAGTTTTTGGATTGTTTTGGAAGATATAAATTCAGAAATATGCATATTCATTCTACAAAAGAAACTAAACTCAGTATTCACTGACTGTTACTGAAACACTATTTTCTGCATCATGGAGGAGTCTTTATACCATTCAAAAGAAAGACTTCCTAAAGACATTGCCAACTTAGTATTAAACGACTCTTATAACTAAGTCAGTATATACTGAATATATCTGGAACAATCTGGATCGTAAAATAGGAGAATATTCAGAAAACTTTATGAAACATACTCTGTTTTGAATATATGAAGAGAACATTAGCTTTTAGAAGACATCCTTACAATGAATGCTGAACAATTTGCTCATGGATGAAGAGAAGCCGTAAGGCAACAGAGAATGATTCTACAGAAGAATTCTGAGAATAGTATAGACAGGGCATGTGGGAAACGAGGAAGTTTATGAAAAATGGAAACAAAATGAAACTTAGAATCAGATAGATACAACTAAAAATTTTAGACACATAATGAGGAAAGAGAGCTTGGAGAATTTGACACTTACAGGACCAATAGACGCCAAGAGAGACAGAAGGAAACATCAAGTAGCCTAGCTAACGAGCTAGAGTAAATGGATGGAAGAACATGGAGTATGAAGGGTAGTAAAAAATGACATTCCTAAGAGCTACAAAGATCAGGAAGTTGTAGAAAGACATGATCGCCCACGTCCTGAAGCACATAAAACACGTGGAGCTGGTAATACTACCTTGAAAAACGTATTTGCTATAGAAACCACAGCAGCAATACTTCGGCTATTTATTCCACAGGGTATCTACAGTGCTAACACACACACACACACACATATATATATATATATAGAGAGAGAGAGTTTATGAATTTAAACACAGTAGTAGATTTGCAAAGAGGTTTCAATTTGCTGGTGAAATCGCTAGATGCAACCGTAAGTTCTATGCTAACAGTTTCTTCTCTCGCTCTTCTCGCTTGTGGTCCCATGCTTTCCAGCCAACTTTGATCTTCAAAAATTTAAATACAATGTCAGTCGTTATCTACTATCTTCTTGATTACTATTCTTTTGTTGTTCTCACTCCTTTGCTCTTTTTTCTTATTCTTTCACACTCAGTAAACCCTTGTGCCTTAGTGGTTTTGCTGTCTTACATGGGGTGAAGTGATTAATATATATTCTCTATGGCTGAATGGTAACATCACGGCAGTCTATGTGTCGGTTTTCATAAGAAGGGTTAGATATTTTCTACGAAATTTCACGAATATTCAGGCCTGTAAATGTAATTAACACTGTTTAATTAAAAATAGAGCATTTATTTAAGTAAATTATATCTATAAAAATAACGTATAAACAGAAAATATTATATATATATATATATATATATATATATATATATATATAGTGGAACCACAATTTAATATATATATATATATATATATATATATATATATATATATATATATATAAAAGAAATATGTTGTAGTGGTTCCAACGAGAGAAAAGTATGTATATTAAAAAAGAAGAGAGGTGCCGCAAACGTTTTTGGTTGTAATGTGGATTTATTTAGAAAAAAAATATTATGCTTTGTTTTACATAATTTTACTACGACACGTGTTTCTGGTCTTGACCGTCTTCAGGTAAAAGTGGAGATTTCTACATATTATTAAAAATAATTAATTTTTCTTCATGTTCAATGTGAAATGTTCTCGGGTGATATTAACCAATTCCATACACTACTTCAAAACTTACACCCAAAAATCAAATTCACGCAAGAATATAATTTTAACGAATTACCATTTTAGATATTCTCATTAAAAATTAAAAACAACCACATAATCACAGATATCTACCACAAACCCACAGACACCCAACAATACCTTCATTTCAAGAGCCATCACCCAAAAAGCTGCCTAAAATCCATCCCCTATTCCCTAGCACGTAGAATTTGTACAATAGTGACTGATAAACATCTCCGAAAAATCCGCTTAGAAGAACTACATAAAACTCTCAAGAAACGAGGCTACCCCACAACACTAATAAACAAAGGTATTGAACTCGCGAAAGAAATTCCTCTAGACCAACTTAGAAATAAAAAGAAACGTAACGTCGAACAAACTCTAGCATATGTCTCAACGTACAACAAAAACAATCCAGAAATATTCCAGAAATCACAAAAAATCTAGATTTACTTAGCAAGAATAATAAACTGAATAATATACTAAAAAACAACCAAAATAATTAAGAGCAAACGCCAATCTAGAAACCTAAAACACATATTAACCTCATCTAAATTTAGCCAACACAAAATACAGGGAGTCACAAAATGCAACAAAAAAAGATGTGGGGTTTGTGACATCATTATAGAAGGAAACTCCTACACTTTTGAAAACCAAAAAAAAAACATTCACAATAAACAAAAACTTAAACTGCAACTCCAAAATGTAATTTATGCACTTAAATGCACAAAATGTAAGAAGTCATATATAGGCATCAGCCAACAACTGAACAACAGGGTCTCCCTACACAAAAGCAATATAAAATTAACAGACAACAGAAAAACTTTTTGTATCACAACACATTTTCAAATGTAACCAGGGTAAGTTTAATATCATGCCGATATATCAAACAGACAATTACTCGTATCTACAAATACAGGAAAAAAACTTTATAGACAAATTCAAACCCGAACTGAATAGATCGTAAACCCACAAAAAAAACACAAGATGCACACAGGGTGACCCAATACAATGATCAAATCGCTCACATACATGGACGCACACATATACGGGGAGACACGAGGAGACATATATATGTGTATGTACACATACATACATTTATGTATGTATATGCGGATGTTGACAACTTAAGAAGTGTGTGTGTGTGTGTGTGTGTGTGTGTGTGTGTGTGTGTGTGTGTGTGTGTGTGTGTGTGTGTGTACTGGTTCCATGTAGCTTGGAAAATATGTGTGTATATGTGTGTGTGTACTGATTACTTGTGGTGGGATAGTGTGTATGTGTGTATGTGTGTGTATGCGTGTATAGGTACAAATAAGTTTACGAATTCCTCGTAGTAAGACAATATGTATGGATGGGGGAAATATACGCACGCATATATACACGCATGCTGACAGGAACACACCAAAATAGAAACAGATCCAAGAGCACATAGGGGTCACTAAAACATTAAAAGATTAAATGCCGATAACTACTCGCTGGACAAACCTTAATTGTTTTATGACCCTTCACGCAGAACTCTTCATTGACAATTCTAGAAAGAAAATTCGGATTGCCAACACACAAACAGAGAATGTCTCATATCGAGAACATTTCACATTGAACATGAAGAAAAAATTAATTATTTTTAATAATATGTAGAAATCTCCACTTTTACCTGAAGACGGTCGCGAGACCAGAAACACGTGTCGTAGTAAAATTATGTAAAACAAAGCATAATATTTTTTCTAAATAAATCCACATTACAACCAAAAACGTTTGCGGCACCTTTTTTATATATATATATATATATATATATATATATATAGAGAGAGAGAGAGAGAGAGAGAGAGGAACGTCAATTTAACGGACTAATGGGGGAGGGACGTCCGATAAAGCCGTTTTGTCTGTTAATTTGAAGCACTATTTTCGTGGCCTAAAAACACCCAAGTTCAGTACAAAATTATTGTCAATAAATGTAAATACAGTATAGGTTTGGTTTGGTTTGTTTTACGGCATATCAACCTCAATGGGACATTTAATGCCGACAACTTTTCTTTTTTCTCCGGTAATATTTTTGTTTTGTCAAAAATCTATTTCTGTTAATATTTTTTACTTCAAAATTTACTTGTATAGCTTTTAACTTTATTTTTTCAAAAACGTATAGTTGGTAATATTATTTTTTTAATTACGTAAAGCTGGTAATATTATTTTTTCAAAAACGTATTGCTGCTAATATTTTATAATGCTTTTTACCTCAGTTTCGGGGTTAACTATTTGCCCATAGTTGGGACCCTAACAGGTGCTACCAACGTGGGTCAGGGTGGACCTGGGAACACCAGCAATTAAGAGGTGGTTCCACGCTCCTCAAAACCTCCTGATCAGAGGTCTTGCTGTTGGACGTAGTTTATCGTCATACCCAGGACGTGGATGTAGTTTATCGTCATACCCAGGACGTGGATGTTGTTTATCGTCATACCCAGGATGCTATATACAGTATATATGTATGTGTATTTTATTTTAAGTTACTATGTAGTAACTTAAAATATATTACATATACACGCACATAGAGAGAGAGTGTAGGTTACGTTTTAAATTTACCTTTAAAAAAAGTTTGAAAATTTTTTAAAGTTTACCTAAACTTACCTTTAAACATTGCTGTGATGGTCTAAAACAGCCGTGAAAGTGCCGTGATCGTATAGTAATTACTGGAAGCCATGGAACTCCTCCGAAGCAGAGCTGGTGCTTGGGAGGGGTGATAATGGCGTGCTGATGGGAGAAAGTTGAAAGGTAGTGATGGCGGCGATTCAGGGTCACTTTTATAAGCCGCCTGTTTGGGTTGGCAGAACGAATCTAATTTTAATTGTTTCCCACTTTGATACTGTTCGCGAATTATCAATTCCCTTAATGTTCGAAGGTGTTGATAATACGCCTTAATTTTCCAATCCTTGGTCACATCAACAAATTTTAAGAGAGTGTCAACAGAATCACGCACTTTAGACATTCTCGGTCGTTCCACCACCTTTTCTTCCGAATCAATGTTGCTGCTGGCTGACGAACCATTTCAAATGGAGTCTGCTATCTCCGCAATTCAGAGGACTCGATACCTGCGGTCGGCGTCGTTCTCTTCAAACCAATTCTCCACATCTTTAAGTGTTACGTCTTTTTCTTCAGTACGAACCAATAATCGATGAAAATCGCTAAACTCAAAACCCCCAAAGTCCAGTTCAAGTTCAACATTAACTTTTTCCAACAATTAAAAAAAGAGTTGTTAACTTGACTTCTTTCCAGGCAGACGCGAAGTTGTAGATTCCTGATTTGAGGTCGTAACTCTTGATGTTATTTAATGTGCGCTATCCCCTTGTCTCTTGTATTAGATCTTCTTCTTCAAGAACCAAGACTTCCCGAAGCATTTACCCTAAATATAGCAGAGAACTTATCTTTGATTATTTTCTTCCCGGTAATCTTATCCTCATCCTTAAATGTCTGGGTATTAGGTGGGAGCGAATACTATAGCAAAGCAGTTTCATCCGCATTAAAAGTGTAAGTCTTCTGCCTTTATGAGTTTCTGAACGTTTCCACAGCATCTTTATCACAACTAGCACTTTCACCTTGTACCACTTTATCATGAATAATGTGTCGATTACGGAATTGCCACAGTCAACCTGTACAACCCTTGAAAGTGATACCCAAAGATTTATTTGCTGCATCAATAATCACAACCCAACACACGTTCACGTTCACTAACCTCTATTGCACATACCACTTGTAAACAGCTTCCTCCAGGTCCCTATTTTGACACACATTCATGTGCTTACGCTTATGCACAACACCTTTCTTTATCTTTGGTAGGGTCCACATCAAACTTCATTGCAACAGCTTGGAGTTTTTCTTTTACTCCTACGTATGTCACTAACAGTTTGTTTTTTTCACGCCGTATTCCTCACATACTCTGACCAGGAAAACTCCCGACTCTAACTTCTTAATAAGTTCCAATTCGTCACCAATACTAAGGTCAGTACGCTTCTTTTTCTCACTTCCCTTACGATTGGATGCCAAAGTAAAGGGCTTGACAAAAAACAATACTGTGTACTGTACCAAAATCAGTATGAAATGTTCGAGAGACATATATATATTTGTACACGACGAGCGCTCAAGTAGACAACAGCGGTTATTCTCGAAACTACCAGTCTCTGTCTGTTGACTGCGCCAGTAAACTAATGGATTTTACTCACTACGTGCGGGCGTTTTGAACTCCAGCCGGCCACTACCAATTCTGCTGATTTTGTCTGTTAAATCTATAGGTAGTCCGTTGGTTCCGAGACCGTTAATTGGAGGCTATATATATATATATATATATATATATATATATATATATATATATATATATATATATATTATGAAATGGACAAAAGTCCTACAATTATTTTATTCATTATAAAAATAATGTTAAACATAAAATGTCTTAAAATATATATATATATATATATATATATATATATATATATATATATATATATATATATATAAAAAAAGAACAAAGAACAGTAAGATATATAATCCGGTGTTCTTGTTATTTTCTATTTTATTTTTACAAAATAGTGCTCAATGTAAATTTACAGAGCATATTATAAATTAACTGTTTTAAAATATGTTTTTTCGCTACACATTAATAACCCTGTTTCAAAAACATTCGCTTGAAGATGAAACGGAACTAAGGCAATGTTTATTGTTTTAAAAAGCGACGGTTAAAATTTTAATAAAAAAGCAAACTTATGATGAAAGTGAATTTATACATTTTGTTTGTTCTTTGGGAATTTACAACACAAATATTAAACAGGATTAGAGGGTTATTCTCTTACAAGAATAATTTTATATTTGCAGCATTTTAAAAATTATGAAGAAATAAATATGGAAAAGCATTTTTTTATTAAAAAATTTATTAAAAAAATTTACTAAATTATAAAAATATGTGAACCAACTATAATGCATTATAGTTGGTGTGAAGGTAGTACAAAACAATAGCGGCATCAACGGAAAAAAACATCCTTTTCACGTAGCGTTTCATTCTGAGCATGAACGTTAAACTTTGCCGGCATTTCTGTTGATATCCATGTCGATATGATGATAATAAAATGAAGACGATAACCTCTTTTTCATGGGTTATTGTTATTAAGTCCTGCTTATCTGCTTTATTGCCTTTATCAATATTACTCAACAGTAAATATATTGCTTATTTTAAGCAACATATTTGACATTTTCATGTGATTTATCGTTAAAAGAATGGGAATACGCTTTGTTTATTTATTGAAATGCACTGATGTTTTCAAAAGTAAAGATTTAAAACTTTTTAGACAAGCAGAATGTCCCGTTGTAGTATATATTACTGTTTTGTCTGATTGATTGCCATGTTCACTTATTTTAAATCAGAAAAGTTTGATGAATATGTATTGGGATACTTATAACGATGGCCATGATTCAAGTTAACCCGTATGAACTGCAGTTTCCTTTGTAGCATAAATTGTTTTGGATGTTTCACTTGCCTTTGCTAATAGTAGCATAGACATTTAATCCCGAACTGGGAATCGATTGCTTTGATGTCGGCAGTAATGACGTTGCTTTTGTATCCAAATGTAGACGGACAAATTTGAGGTGCAATCTAAGTTATTTACGGGCGAGAAACATCAGGATCAAATATGGCCGTGCAACCACTATATTATGCATTATTATCATTATGATCCTGATTCTTTTTGATATTATAATTTGAAATGCTCATAATAAAAGCAAAGATCGAATTTGTATTTAACCATTATGGAGATTAATTAGATTTTAAAATATTTATTGGCTCATACCGAATAATGGTAGAATCTAAAATATTTAAACACGCCTAATTAACAATTAATGAAACAGTTTGACCCGCATCCTTTTACAGTTATTTATAAACGCATTTCAAAAGATAGCTGGACTTATTTTTAGATAATATATATGAATAAGAAAAAAGATTTTGTGAAAAGGATTTGCTGTAAAATATTATTAGAATGTATAACACGTCCAAGAATTATTGTCAATATATGGCTACGTATTAATTATATTGAATCATTAGTATTTCGCGGAATTGGGTGGCTTAGCAAGTGCGGATGATTATTTTAAGTCACGTCTTTCAAAAGAAAAAAAGCGAATATCATCGTTCTATAAATTAACTCCCCCCCTCTGCAATAAGCTATATAAACAAACAGTATATATTCTATGTACCTTAAATGATCTCATAAAAGTACCCGATGTCATTCTACCATACAGATCAATGTTAACTATTCTAATGTTTTGATTTTAACATTACTGGCAATAGTTTTTATTGCTTCCTAGAGAACTTCTTGAATGTATTACCGTATTCCATAATTATATACATATCTTTTAATAACTGACTATAAGTTTTCTAACTTCTAAAGAAGCTGGAAGTCATTCCATTAATTGTTGTCTTTGAAAACCCTTTTGGCAATAGTCAACTTTGCTCAGTGTGAAGGAATATTGTTTTGCGTTAATGTACTCTGTTACGACCTGCACCATTGAAAAAATGTCTTGACCAGAACTTAGAATAATTATCTGTATTTATCTTGTCACCATTATCATAAGCGGATCTATAATTTTACTAGAGACAATAGTAGTACCAAACATTATTACACCACATTGTCTTCTTTGGTGTGATGGTAGAATATTTTCATGAAAGATGCAAACCCTTAGTCCAGCAACCCGATTTATCCGATGTAGCTCTCCATTTATCACTAAAAACTGTTGAGAAATCAGTTTTCATGGGTTTCTTCGTCCAAGTTACATAAAAGCTTTTCCTTGGCTACTTTTCTAAAATTTTCGAAGCATCTTACGAAAGATTTGGAAAATGGAATTCTATTCGCAAGCAGTGGAACGCTAGAACCATAAACAAAATTCCTTCTGAAATGAAAGAAAATAAGATAACATTACATTGCTCCTGCAGACTATGAAGATATTGAAAATGTACTGGAGTCTTAAGGAGCTTTCTTATCATATAATCTTCAATTATAAAGGAACAACAACAGCAACAATAACAATAATAATAGATGTTAAAGTGTACACATTTTGTCTTGATGAATTATGAAAGGCTACAGTAAATATCCTGTTCAATACCACAGATTTGCCTGCCAGTTGCCTGACCGTAACCAGTTGAGCACGTCACCTCGGTGGCTAAACATAATATGCGTCTATGTCTATGGTGTGAGTAGTGTGGGAACATTATGGCCGAGTATCGTGAGTTGTTTTTTTTTTTTTTTAATTTGAAGGCTGATACAAACTTGTCTTCTTGGTAGTCACATTTAGATATTTGTAAATACTCCCAATCGGAGTTACATGACCTGAAGTTATTTCTAACTGATCCCCCCGCCTGCAAGGTTATGCGCTGCTTTTACGAAAACCTCTCACTATTTTTGTTCGCGTTTGGCTGTGAAAATGTGCCGGTTATATCCGTATCAGACTATCATGATGGGTATATGAAGCTTCGCATATTTATAGCCCAACGTTACTTTGTTGGGGAGAAGCTCTCTCAATTATTTTTTTTTCCTTTGGTTTCTAGTGTATACGCATTTCTTTCCGGGTCCCAACCAGGGACCTAAGTCCAGAAGTGGCCTTTTTCCACTGAGCAGTTTTTGAGAAAAAAACAAACAAAACAAAACAAATACCCTAAGATCAGACACAATTTACACAGATAAAGACCTTCGGAAGATGTGAGCTGTATTTGTGAGTATAATTTTTTGTATTTATTTAAAGCTTAGGCTACCATGAATCTCTTCAATGAAAATGTCAGAATCTTTTCCAATCAAACCAAGTGCTCCAATTACAACTGGAAATATTGTTTTCCTCATATGCCACATTTTTTAGATTACGATTTCAAGATCCTTGTATTCTGATAGTTTTTTTTTTTTTTTTGAAGATAAAAAAAATACATTACATTACATTATAGGGACTGCCATGTCAATAGGAATGCACATTCTGTTTTTTGGTCTCAGATCACGATGTTTGAGTGATTAGCTTTGATTGTTCTGTTTGGGTGTATTGTAAAATTTCATAAAGTTGTTACAGGTCCTATGTCTGTAACCGGGTTTGGGTGGTGTTTATACCAATTTCTTGCAGTTTCCTTAACGTAAAAGTTGCATGTTTTCCAATGCATATATTAGGTCACTCTGTCATGCGGGGGTTTATATTCAGTAGTTGCTAATACCGTGCAACCTGATACAAGATGGCCAATTGTTTCTGAATGTTATTATTATTATTAGTAGTAGTAGTATTGTTATTATTATTATTATTATTATTTGCAGCTAAAATTATGAAGCAGAACACAAAGACACGAGGTTTAAACAATTTAAAAAACACATGAGAACAAAACCCTTACATGTCCAACATGCAGTCAGAAGTAACAAAATTCATCAGTAGCTAAAGAGTGCAAGGCTAAAAGCAAAAACAGGGACATTTATATTGACTGTACAAGACTGAAGCCTATATACCAGCAAGTATCAGACCGACATAATAAAGAATGGTGCAGACCTAATATGTAGATTATTTGAATTATATGTCGAGACTATTAACCATTTCAATCGCTGTTCAACAGAAGGAATACAAGGATCGACCTGACAATATTGGGCAGTATAATCATTGGAAGATATGTCAGTCTTACACATCGAAAAATGGTATGAACATCACTGTGTAAAACTTCATAAATCATGAGGTCACTATTCTTTGTGGCATTCCCATTCATACTGACAGACATATAAAAGTAAATAGACCAAACATTGTAAGTAAAAACTATAAAGACATATCTTTAATGTGTACTCCATCGGGCAATCAGCTTAATGAGCCATTAAACAAAACTTATCATACAAATATGAATAGAGCATGCAGAAGAATCAAACGTGAAATAGGACGAAAACAGTGCGGCTTCGTTAAAGGCACTTCAACAAGAAATGTGATATTTATGCTGAGAATTATATCAGAAAGAACAATACAAATGCAGAAGGATGTGTACCTTTGTTTTATAGATTATACAAAAGCGTTTGTTTTATAGATTATACAAAAGCGTTTGTTTTATAGATTATACAAAAGTAAGTCACAAAGAACTGCTGGAACTGCTTGGTAACCGTGATTATATTTGGGAAAAGATATCAGAAAAACCCAGGACCAGATACTGACAACAAACCGCCTGCATACGGATAGAAAATGAATTCAGTAAATATACAAAAATAGAAATGGGTGTAAGACAAGGATGTGTCTTCTCACCGGACTTATTCAGCCTATACAGCGAGACGACCCTGAGAAAATTAGAAGTCCTACCAGGATTCCTTATTGGTGGCCACAATCTTAACAACAATATACAGAGGACACTGTGCTGATAGCAGATACGGAAAAGAAAATACAAGAACTCCTGCAGAAGGTAATGAAGGAAAGCGAGAAGAAAGGACTAAACATCAAAAGCAACAAGACAGAATGCAGGTTTGTTAGCATAAGGAACAGCATAACATGCAAATTAAAGATACTAAAATCAAACAAGTACACAAATTTATATATCTGGGAAGTGTCTTAACAAAGGACAGGAAGTGCACCACTGAAATCCGATGGCGCATTGGGATAGCGAAAGTTGCCTTCCAAAAGCTAAGCAAGTATTAAAAAAAAAGTTTCGTTAGGAACAAATAAAAAAGTACTAATGCTGGACAATCTCCTCACAGATGAAGAAGAGACTTGAGGCAGCAGAATGTGGTTCTACAGGAGGATGCTGAGGATATCAGGAATCGAAGATGTGAGCAACGAAGAGGTTTTAGAGAAAATGGAAGCGAAAAGGAAACATACTAAACATCAGGAAGAGACAGCTGATAATTCTAGGGTACATAATGAGGAGAGCTTAGAAAATATTATACTCACGGAACAAATTGAAGGCAAGAGGGACAGAGGAAAACAATGTATAAACTACTTAGAGAGCTTGAATAAATTGATGATGGAACAAGGTTTAGGAGAAATAACAAAAAGACAAAATTTATTAAGAGCTACAAAGTACATGAAATTTTGGGGAGCCATGATCGCCTACCCCCTGAAGGAACACGCCACAAAAAAGAAGTCTCATCAGTTCCAAATATATGTTAGAGAATATGACAAAACAAATAAATAGAAAGATCTTGAAAAAGGAACTTGAGACCTTAAAACTATTTTTTATCCCTAAAACAATTGTACCAAGAAAGGTACAGACAAGAACATTAACAAAATCCCTGGCAGACCCTCTTTATAAGATATTTTTAAAATGCATTGTGTGAAACTGCTTGTTTACTCCAGAGAGTTGTATCAATTTAAAAAAAAAAAAATTAAACACTGTATATAAGGAACATGTAACATCAAAGTTTGTGCAAACAGAATGAATATATTTACTACCTTACCTTACTCCAGGTTTCAACAACAACAACAACAACAACAAGAAATAATATTCTTGTTATTAATCAAATGTGTTTCTCGCTGACGCTAATATTTTATCACTTTTTTCTATGAGTATATACACAATTCATTAGGACATAGAACAATGCAGAGCAGATCAGAATTTTGATTTACTTGAAACAAGAAAATGTCCTTTAGACGATGAAATATCTGTCACAGAAACCGTTCTTGAAGCGTTGATAATGGAGTAGGAGACACTTCCCTCTTGTGTATGAATGTGTCAGAAGATAGATTAAACTATAAAGGATGTATGCGTGTAGGGAGGTCAGTGTGAAAGAAGTTGAAGTTGTGGAGTGTGGACGTCTTCGAAGAGTTTCAATAAATACATTATAATAGATGAAAATCAAAGAGTAAAGAATCACAGGTGCTAAAATATCTGGTTTACGCAAGGAAATCAAAACATATGCTTTTCAAAGAGAACGAATCTCTTTTATTGCTTGAATAAAATAAGTTGGCAGAATAATGTAATAACAATACAGTGTTTATAAACGTATTAACCTAGTTTGTCTATGCAAACATGCGTGTGTATAATGATTCATAATCTTTTTTATTTTATTTTTTTTTGTGAACAGTTTATTTTTTTTATGAAGGACGTTTCAAAGATATCTTGAGGGAGCGTGAAATGAATTAACCAAGTTGAATTACTGAACTTTGTCCTCATTTAGGGCTACTGGTTGTACGCGTGACCCGCAGTAATAGAAATATTGCACTTTTGAAATGGTTACTTATTCAGACGGTTTTGAATTGTATTAATTAAGATCTAAAGAAATAAATTAATGGGTTTTGGTGTTTAATTTTAATTGGCATCACTTTTTTTATATATATTTTAAGAGCATGAATCTACATTTACGAAAGTCTTTATTTGTTTGTCAACTATCTAATTAGGATTCGAGTTTTATCAATTTAAAATTATACCAAATACACACACACACACACACATATATATATATATATATATATATATATAATTGTACATAAAACTATTCAAGCCTTAAATTTCTTTCTTATTTTTTGATACATGAATTAATAATTAAGTAAGAAAGAATTTATTTATGAATTATTTTGCAATCAGAAATACCTTTTCCAGTGAAAAAAAATTAGGTCCTAATAACATTTAAAATCGACTCATTCTTACACTCTTTGCATTTTGAAATGACCAACATTTCTTCAGAAGCCTTATATAAATTTAATTTACAAATTAGACATTCATTTCTGAAATTATGACGAAAGCAAAAAACATCCCTGGCCCCTGAAAAAGAAATTTGTTATCAATCTGGGTACTTCTATGGAAAAAATGGAAGATTTTCAAAACGGTTTAACATACCCCCGATTCACGATCTTATCTCTTGTTCATAAACGGGAAAAAAGTGGTACTGTATTAAGCAATACCGGGTCGATTTCGAGAGAAAAGTTCACTAAAATCACAAGGGAAATATTAGGCAATCTAAAATTGACCGTGAAGAATATCCCGACAAAGCTGAAGGACTCTAGAAAATACGTAGACGTTACAAAAGATGTAGACATCCCAAGAATTTTTCGAACATTTAACCAACAAGGATTTGACTGACAGGTTGCACGAAAGAAGACATTCCTGAAGATATCACATAAAAAAGCTCGTTAACATTTGAAAACAAAAATTAGATCAGTTGAATGTTTACTGGACTACTGTTACTCGATTAGACAATATAAAAATTAAAACTTATAAACATAACATTGTAGTTACATTAACTGAATTCTAGTTAGGCAAGTCAACACTCAATCCTTAAGGTATCCAAGTTTTCATGGTATAAGTTATTCGAAACATAGACTAGTTTGTGTCCAGATAATTTTATTTAATTCTAAGGATGCTGAAGGGCACTGGAGATTCAATACAAGAGTGCTGCAATAGTTTGTACTAAAATCTTTAATTTTCTTGGTTTTAGTTTTGTATCATAGGAGAATTTATTGCGAGCCAGTTACAGTGTAGAGAAAATTTAACCTGTTAGTTTAGTGACATTCTACATATACTCAGTATATTCACAGACATACAAAAGTGTATCTTATTATAAATGAATATCAATTTTAATAATGATTTGAGTGCTCACCTGATTAAATATATTTACAAAATCATATACAAAAGCTTAAACTGATTTTAATGCGCAAATACAAAAGTAAGCTGGTGACATTTGATCCGGTTTTTAATACTAGAACATTTTTTCAAATGCTTGATTTGGCCGGAATTTTAAAAACGATTTTAAACCTATTCTATAATATAAAACATACATTTATTGACCACGAAATGAAATACAAACGCATTATATATATATATATATATATATATATATATAATACATTCATATATATATTAAATACACATATATATTTATATATATATATATATATTAAATACATATATATATTAAATACATATGTATATTAAATACATACATATATATATAAATATATATATTAGATACATATATATAATAAATACATACATCTATATAATAAATATATGCATACACATGTATGTATTTAATATATATTTATTAAATGCATACATATATATATATTAAATACATACATATTTATATATTAAATACATGCATATATATATATATATATATATATTAAATACATATACATATATTAAATATATATATTACATACATATATATATTAAATACATACTTATATATATATATATTAAAGATATATCTACATACATGTTTATATGTATTAAATACATATCTATTAAATCCGTACATACCTATATATTCAATATATACTTCTATATATATTAAATACATAGATATATATATATATATTAAAGGCATACTTCTATATATATTAAATACACACATATTAAATACACACACACACACACACACACATATGAATGACGCTCCGTTCATTTATTAAACTGTATATAATCGTCTTATTAGAGAAAATATGCGATCTCCTGAAGGATATTTTTTCTCTAAAATTTCTTTTATTTCTTATTTTCTTTTATTTTTTCTCTAAAATTTCTACTCAAACACGTGTATCCACTTAAAATAACGTTTAATACACACATACATGCATACATACATACATACATACATACATACATATATATATAATGTCTGTGTGTGTGTCTGTGTACCATAGTTTGAGTATGTGAGTAATACTGGAACATTCATTACATTAATTTTGTTAATTTAGTCCATATATTTCTGGATATTCAAAAAGGGCACAATCTCGAATATATTTTACATAATGTATCTATGCGCCTAATACTGCACAATGAACATAGATTCACTTCTTTGCACGTTATTTTCAAAATGGCTATTGTTTGTATTTACAATTTTCTATTTTGCTACGGATTTAACTTAAACTTTACATATATGTGTAGATACGTAGTACACCAAATCACACCCATCCATACACCGACAGACAGATTCACACATCAAAGCACACTACATACATCTAAATATACTTGCATACACACGAACACACATACATGTATTCTCCTATATTTTCTAGCCTGCCGATGTGTATGTATAAGCATGTATATCATGAGCTTTTATTTCTCTTCCTCCTTCGAGCTTTGCACACATCTATCAAACACAACTTGAAGAACAGTTAATGTCTGTTGTGTGTAATTGTATGTCAACGGAGGATAGAAGCTGGACTCAGCTCGTCCTCAGTCGCCTGTGTATCGACTTACTCGGTCCCTGGAGATAATTAAAAGTAAACAAACTGCAAAACCACATGTCATTGTGATATCAGTAAAAAGGGGCCAGCACTGATCTTTGCCCGTCAATTCTTACCTAGATGATGGCATTTGTCCGTCATGTGTGGGAAGTTCTATGGTGGTTGTAGGGTAACATTCTCATGCAATTATGCATTTCTTATCACTTTCACTTTTCGATTTGAACGAATGTTTCTAGGAAAAATTAAACAATGTTAAAGAAATCTTAGAAGTGTCTTTCAAGTTTTTTTTTTTTTGATTTTTGGAATATTAGTAAACTTTAGTATGTCGTTAGGTAAGGTAATAAAGGTAATAAAATGGCTTTTATATGAAGTAAGAAACATTGTTCAATTTTCTGTTCAAGATTGTCCGTGGTGATTTATTACGCTAAACTCAAACGATGAACAGATACAGAACAAATAGGCGTTTAGTAAAGCGATGAAGTAAAAATTTTTTTCAAAAACCGAAACAGAGTAGAACTGAAGAGATGTAAATCGTGAGAAAACAATGGTTAAATGGAGAACAGAGAGAAAAAAGAAACATTTTTAAAAAAGTTGTTATTAGAAGTAGAATAGCTAGAAAGAAAAGAAGAAAAACGAAAAGTGATGAAAAGGAAAAAAGAAAGAAACAAAAAATAAAGGCGGTAAATAAGTAAAGAGGAAAAAACTTTGGAAATTGGATGAGAGGATAATCGTCAAAAGAAATGATTGTAAAAAAGGAAAAGGAAAAAATAAAATGGAAGGTGTAAGTTGGATCGGAAGAAAAGAAGGGAAAAAAGAATAAAATAAAGGAAATAATGATGAATAATAGAAAGGAAAGCGAAATTAGAATGAAGCGTGACAATTATAAAGGAAGGTAATCAATGGAAATATCGGAAAAAGACGAGGAGGAGGAGAATACGAAGGAAGTGAAGTGTATAAAAATGAAAGAAAAATACTTCCCCAAATCAATCTAAAACATGCATTCAAAAGAGATACTTTGAAGTCTGTCTTGAAGTGTGCTTGATTGCTAGCAACCTCACTGACATTCAAGTCAACGTGTCGCTTTCGTGCCATCCAAAGGCAGCTAAAGGTAAAAGCAATAAAATAGGAAATATTTCCTGGAAATTATCGTTCGTGATCTAGTCTGTGATAAATTCAGAGCCTTTCTGATCTTCGAAGTACATTTCTCTCGTAGTGATATTAAAATAAAATACAGAATATTCATTCACCCCGTAATTTGAATCTTGTCAGTATTCGATTATTACCGAACGAATATCTTTCTTTCCTTCTCCTAGTAACACACACACACATATATATATATATATATAACTGTAAAAATCAGGAGGTCAATTAAAATACGCGACCTTGCTTTTGACCTGACGGTCTCTTCGAGCGATACTTTTAAAATGTCCACTGTAAGGCTTTGTTTAAAAAAAACACACACACGCACAAAGAACGCTACATAATTATCTTTTTAAAAAAATATTATGGTTTTTTGAAATAAAGCGTTAAAGTAGTCATTTTAAAATTATCGCCCAAAGAGACCGTCAGGTCAAAACCAAGGTCGCGTATTTTAATTGACCTCCTGATTTTTAAAATTAAAAACTCTACATTTTTATTTTTACTTATATTTTTTTCTCACGTGTATTGAGCACTTTTTAATACTACTGTTTCCTGGTCCGATTCAACTCTGCCCATTAACCTATATATATATGTGTGTGTGTGTGTGTGTGTGTGGATAGATAGGTAGAGAGAGAGAAAGAAAGAGAGAGAATTAATACAAGTAAAAGGCTTACCACCTTGCTGATTGATGCCACTTCAGCATTCCTACTCCAAAGCTTCGTAGACGAACCCTCCTGGAATCAATCTATCCACTCGTCAGGTGGCATCAGCAACCAACTTCCCACACTTCTCGATTTTTTTTACTCACATGCACACTTTCATTCGTGCAAGTTTTTTCTTTCATACTATATGTGCGTACGTGTGTATGTGCGTTCGCGCCCGTGTGTGTGTGTATGTGTGTGCATATATATATATATATATATATATATATATATATAGAGAGAGAGAGAGAGAGGCAGAGGAGTAATGGATAGCGGCTCGGATTGAGGAATCGGAGAGCCGAGTTCGAATTCCAGTCGAATCCATTATATTCACTTACGTGCTAATACCCTTGGGAAAGGTATTAATACTCTTCTTCTCCCTCCAGACTGGGTTCTATATCTTTGGATGGCAACTGGTTTAGAAGGACAACTCTGAATTCAAAACCTGTGGAGGGTTGTTTGGGGACCATGTGGAACGTAGTGCACCAGGTCTCTGTATTCGGCCCTTCAAAAAGTGTGGTTTGTTCTGCACAAAACCTTCGCTACTATAATCAAATGTTTGTGTCTGGCTGTCGGTTCCTAGGAACTGAACTGCTTGGCCCTCGTACATTGAATATGACTGGAGAGTCCACATACGCAGCCAAAAGTTACTGCATATTAAGTTACCTTACTACTTATAAATCAATTAAGAATTTGCATTTAGCATGTTTTTTACAATTTATGCTCGGACTTCAGTATTCAAACGAGAGAACTTTATTCATAAAGGCCTTGATTTTCTTAAGCGCTGATGATTATTCGACATAGATATTCGAACGGAGAAGAACAGCAACACAAGTCAAGAAGGTTATGTTTGAAGAAATTTTCTATTTTTAAAAATATACTTTATTAGATTTTCTCCGGTTTCCATCATTATTATTATTATTATTATAATTATCGTGTTTTGAGTTTGTTTATTCAAGTTTCAACCTGAAACTTCAAGAGACCGCAAGTCATGATTGTTAGTACAATTGTTTGGATATGTAACTGACATACCCTGTATTATTTTCCCTAATTATATGATGTCATGTGATTGGGTATATTAGTTTAAACATTCATTAATATGTATATGCGTGTACACAGGTGACATTTAGATACACCTAAAATGTGCAATCGGATTAAATGGAGAGTCATTAATTATTTAGTTTTTTTTTACTCTGAACATCGCTTCCTTATTTCTAATGCTATCAATTTGAAAGGGGTGACTTTTCAAATAAGAATTATGAACAGTATCAAATGTGATTGTGATGTGAGTCTGGCATAGGGATAGAATTTGCGGAAACCTACAAAATACTCTAAACTCTAAGCACCCATTAAGTCATCATAGAACTTTATTCGTATGGAGACGTTTACTACTCATTAACTTTCTTTAATTCAGGTTTTTCTCTTAATGTATCTCATCGGTCTTCTAAAGTGTCGGACATCAAATATATATCTGTTAATTTAATTGAAAATAATATTTCTAATAACATAAGTAAAACAATTTCGACATAAATTCTTGCTTAGAACTTACGATTCACGTGTTTTAATCCATTTATTAGATTTTTTAAATCATTAAAACAAATAAAACATCATCAGAAAATTTTAAAATCTTTCAGCTTTTTTTTTTTTTCAAACTGTTTTACGATTTTGAAATGTGAATGTAATAAAAATGTATTTCCGATTAACCAACATTGAATGAATAGATTGTTTTAACGATGATGAATATTTATTTTTAATTCGTTTAAAAACTACTCCTCTATGATTGATTTTCCCTCTGCATGATGTGGGAGATTATGGTTCTCCACAGTTTCCTGTCACAGCAATGTTTATTCTATCAAATGTCTTCATCTAATCACTTGTCAGTTTAATTATTCGCTGTTTTGCTCTACGTATCTTGTTTTCGATATATCCCGTGAATGGTAGAAATATCTAAGCCTTATTTCCTCGTTATCTGTCATCATTTCAAGACTTTTTTTTCTGATTGTTACCAACAGTTTCTTTTTACTTCTTTTTCTCCTTAAAGATTTCTCATTTGTCGCATACTTTTCCATTATATTCTCAACATTCATCAGTAGAACCATCACAGTGGTTTCAAGACTTTTCTTTATTTGTGACGCAATTGTAGATCTTTCAGTGTCATATTGGATGGAAGAAAATCACTGTACAAAATGTCAAACCAACTTTCATACCAAATGATATTTATTTGACTTTCATTCTGTCACGACTGCTACCACTACTTTAATAACAGAAGTTTCCCGGACATTAGACGGACTCCTTGTTTAAGTTGGTGAATGTTGATATAATCCTTGCCTTCAGTTCATCTTTGATGTTATAAAAAATTTTGTTGGTCTCTCGATATGCTCCGCCCACACAAGCGGATTGCAGTCTGTGGAGTTAGGTGGCCAAATGTAAGGGGTGATGTGATATAAAAGATTGTCTAACAGCCATAATTGCCTTCTCCTGCTTGTATCCCGTTTCCAGATATAGGGTCTTCAGACAGCCACCCTCTTGACACAGAGCAGCAATACCTTCTCAAAGAAATTGGTATAGGCCTCCGTGTTGTGTTTGAGGCTCTGTGGGAAGATGAATGGGAACATAACATTGCCATCACTAGTGATCACACCAAACACCATGATGTTGACTGGATATTTATTTTTTATCATTCTCGGTATATGTTTTGGGATCACAGCATCCTCTGCACTGATTGACACCTAAACATTCTAAGATATTCGCATTGGAGATTCAGGTGCGAATGCCAAGCAGTACAGTGAGACATCTTCAGGGGTTACATATTTATGGATGTGTTATGCGTTAACACCGTAAATGCAAAATATTTTTTTTACCAAGGGAGGTAACTTTTGCAAAATTTAATCATTAATTTTACTGTCTAAAATGCATTTTTGTGGGTGGGGGACTACTTACATTTTTACTTCGTATAACAGTAATTTTATCCGTTGATAAATCTTCAGATGCAAGTTTTGAGTGACACCGTTTGTTTAATATTTCTGGTTATCGCGAGATATTTTATTGTTAAGGTGGATTATTATTGTTGTTAAATATTTAAACGAAATGTATTTTAATGTTGGATTTGAATTTAGGCCCAGAGTAATATTTAAAATTAATGATTAAGATTGAAAATGAGAATTATAAATTTTAATTTAAAAACGGACGCTGTTATCATAAAAAAATTGAAGATCAAGGGGGATAACTCTATATTTTAATGAAATTAAAAAATAATATTAATAAAATTAATAATATTAATAAAAATAATACATAAAAATAAAATAAAACAAAATAAAATGAAATAAAATAAAAATGAAAACATATAAATAATAAATAAAAATAATTATGATAATAATAAAAACAAAACACGTTCCAGACAGTAAGACTAAAAGTAAAAGTAAGATAAAAACAATAATAATTGTTATAAAGTAAAAATAGTAATATTATAATAATGAAAGTAATAATATTAGCATAAATGTTAAATGCATTACAGTCTAATAATAACAGTAACAATAGCTATATAGTAAAGATAGTAAAAATATTAACAAAGATAAATAATTATGATAATAGTGAATAATATCAATACTAGGATTTGTGGTCCCCAGGCCTGGCTAGACTATATGAATCTGGGTCAACGTGCTTGAGTAGAAAATTGGTTCTATGCAAATAGGTGCTCATTAACTCACTTCTCTTACTAAAGAGACTTGGATTCTTCATATCTTTTAGGATCGTTACTTTTTCAGAAAGACATAAGTTACATCTGTCGACTTTCCCGATGAAGAGTTTAGCTTTTGTTACGCATTCCCAGGTGATAGTTGGGTTGGGTTTTTATACTCGCTTTTCAGTTTCTAGAAAAAATTAGAGAGGGCATTACTGTTACAATATTTGATATTGATTAATGTCATTTGGTGGTGGCAGAAGCGCGATTTCCAATGATTTCCGTAGAGCACACATAAAACTTGACCTCGTTTCCAGATTTGATTTCAGCTTTATAGACTAATGATTTGGTTATACATCTGCCGTTTAATGGGCAAGGTTTGTTTTTTCGAAAGCTACATTCTTTAGTTGCGGGGATGTATACTGGTTTAACTAGTATCGAAATATTTTTTTTAATTTAATCTATACACACTTCAGTCATTCCCCAACGCTAAATAAGATTTGCAACAAAATCGTCAAAGTTAGCTACAGCTGGACCAATTCCGGATGCGGCAACAACACGCGCGATGTCTCCGTGCCGCCTGATTTCTGCTAGAATTAGTTTTGTAACGAACGTCTTCTCGGTGCCACCGGGTGCGTCTAGGAAGAAGATGCCACCGCGCAGACGGCGTCAATAGCCGTGGTGTAAGCTGTTCTTTGTTCTGGTAGGAAGCGTAATTTATTCTCTCGGACATAGCGGTCGAGGTCAGCAGTGCAATAAGACGTTTCGCGTAGTATTTATGGTGATAAGTCGGCGGTGCCATCTCGCACTGGCGGAGGTAACCCGTATGTAGTTAGTGTAGCTCCACCCATTTCAAGAGCAATGTCTTCAACCTGAATGAGTGCCCTATTGTAAATAAGGTCCGTGTAACTCAACTTGGCTGACGGACGTTGCTGCTGTGCCGCGTACAAAATGTCTTCCGATATAAAGTCTTTGTACTTAGCCCATAAAGCGGGGGGGGGTCACTTATTTCGCATCTTACTATTAAGTTCGCGAATAAGGATCGAAGGGCCGCTGGTGCCTGTAAGAGAGCTCCCTCTGCCATGGCAGCATCCCATTGAGAATCATCCTCCAAAAGGCCACGTTTAAGGTAAGCCTCCCGGTAGGTGTTGCACACGACGCCGTCAACAGGGTGAATGGCCTCGAAGCTTGTTGGACCAACAACCTTATGAAGAAGAAACGGAGGAAGAAGCACTCCTGCTAATTTGGTGACACAGTGTAGACCCGACCAAAGGCAGGTGTCAAACTTAATGCCGGGGTACCTGTCAACGCTCTGGCCAGACTTCCTGCGACTCCAAATATTGTTTGCCCAAATGTAGTATGATGGAACTTGTGGATATAGCAAAGTTCGAGCGAACTCGTCATGAAGGCACAACTTAAAAAAGGTTGTTAAAGTTGTGTCTTTCGGGTTTTCGGTGATAGTACAGCAGTTCGTTCAGTGAAGTAAATCCGCTGTCCCATTGCTGGATGCCTCTGGTGAATTGGGAAGCCGAAAGCGCGCCAAAAAGCCTCATTGTTGCTGAGGTACTGCCCAGCCAAGTACTGCGAAACTTCGTCTCAGCATCGCTGCCCTTGTTAACGTACTTACATATGTATTTAATGGATCGGACGGAATTGCAGAACTCAACGTTTATATGAGCATTGAATATTTTTATGAGAAGGGGACAGTAGGGGACCACCCAACTGTTGTCAACACGGTGCCCCCCAACTTGCATCGTTCGCCCGCCCCTGACCGGAGCCCTTCGTCGGTACAAAGGATATCCGTCCCCACCGGTTTGTGTCTCATCAACAAATGTCTTAGGAAACCTCTTAGAGCACAGTGTGCCATTTTGACAGCAGGGGCGTGCCTCGTAGCTTGGACCGCATGGCCCATGGACCATGTGGGATCTCACAGCCTCAAATAGGTCCCTGTCCTCATCTGGATCCGGAACTTCGGCAGAAATAACGCTGTCAATTTGAATGGCGACAAATTTTGTAGAAAGCCAAATGAGTATGTGGGCATGGGGGAGTCCCTTTTTTGCCACTCAGCAGTGTACATGTCACATCTAACATTTCCAAAAAATCTGCCCCTTCAGTCCATAAGTTTTCCCAGTTTTAAGCGGAATACGCGAGCGGTAATGTCATGTCTGTGAGTGTAATCCTGTCCGGGTAGGAGTTCACGTGTTATCGCAACCCATTTGGGGTTGCAGTTAAACGTTATAAATAAGCCTGGCCGCCCATATTGTCTAACGTATGTCATAGGGTCCTGCGTGCGTTCATGCATGTAACGAGGCCCCCAGTGTAGGTAGAGAGCAGAATGCACAGCTTCCCTAGGTCGCGGGGATTGACTTAATTTCGAAGGCTGTCCCGTAAGTGTACGTAGGAGTCTGAACGCAGCTATTTCTGATGATTCCGTATAAAATAAAGCCTCTCCGATTCCATCTTAGCGGCCATGTCAACCGCAAAACTGGTGGAAAAGCTCCCTGCATCTATGAGACAGGTTGAACTCTCCATCCCTAACCATGAAACGGTATGTGTAGAAGGTCTTGTACTATAAGGCTTTGGAAGACGTTGTAGGTTGGCCACCCGGAGTATGAAGGGGAATGCCGAAGTGGTAGCCATCGTCACCATAAGGGAAACGTAAAGGGTCTCTGAAATCCTGCAATATCACTTGTAATTTGTGAAAACTGTCACTGAAAAACTGATTGAGGGAAACTATTGATATCTGTGCAGACTTTTTATACGAAGGTAACATTGCTCCACCTCCTTTTCCTAAGGATATATTTATAGAACTTATGATACTATGTACCAGTTCGGTGGAGTTTAGTTTTGATAATATTATGTATAGTCAAGTGGATGGGGTCCAGATGGGCAGTCCCCTTGGTCCTGCATTGGCTGATATTTTTGTGGGCTACCACGAGATGTTACTTTTCGGCAAAGTGTCTAAACCGTTTGTTTACGTCAGGTATGTCGATGACACTTTTGCAACTTTTTCTAACGAAAGTGAGGCTGTTGAGTTCTTTAATGAGCTCAACTCCTTACACAATGGTTTGTCTTTCACTATGGAAGGGGAGAAGGACAACTGTCTGCCTTTTTTGGACGTTTTTGTTGAACGCAGTAGAGGTGGTTTTCTTACAAGCATCTATCGTAAACCCACCTTTACGGGTTTCTATTTGAATTGGCGTTCATTTGCTCCTGCATCAAGGAAAATCAATCTTGTTAAAACCTTGGTGTATAGATCGCTTAAAATTTGTTCTCCTATTAGATTGGACCGTGAATTTGAAAACATTAGGGAGATTTTCCTTAGTAACGGCTATCCGGAGGCCCTTATTGACTATATTATTAGTAAGAAGACTAAGGAATTTCATTCCCCTAAAATCCAGGGGCCTTCTAAATGTCCGGTGTATTTGAAAATTCCCTGGATTGGGGATAGAGGTCAGGGCTTAATTAAGCAGGTTAGCAAGTCGGTTTCCGGTTGTTTTCCATCAGTTGCTTTACGTAGCATTTTTCGAACTAGGTCTGTGTTTCTGTCGTTTCGCAAGGATGTATTGCCCTACATCAAATTGAGTAATTTAGTATATGAATTTAATTGCCAGTGTGCTGCTGGTTATGTGGGGCGTACAACCTTGCATTTGGAAACTAGAATCAATCAGCATGTACCTTCCAAAATACGACTTGGTAAGATAGATAGAATATGCTATCTTCCCCCCATGAATATGGAATCGGCTATTGCTCAACATTTAGTTGAGAATATAGCCTGCGCCAAGTTGTTTAAAAAGAGTGGTTTAAAATTATTCATACAGCCGATTCCAACAATCATTTGAAGATTTTGGAATCGGTCTGTATAGGATTAGGGAAACCTTCTCTCTGCCGGCAGAAAGAATTTGTAAAGTCTCTTAATCTGTTGGGGGATATTTTATTTTAACTGTCCCTCGGTAATTTATTTACACGATTATTTCCCCTCCCCTCGTTACAAATATATACACTTGTTTGTTATTTTAGTGTGTTTACCCCATCTTTCCTCCAGCTCTTCATTGTCGTTAATATTCTTTTTCGTTGATCCAACGATTGTCTCCTGATGAGATGTTGGCTGAAAGGGCCCTGGAGACTTTTAAAATTAAAATCAATACCTTGTTTTTAAAACTATATATAAATTTTGTACCTCTAAACATTTGTTTTATTATATATATATATATATATATATATATATATATATATATATATATATATATATGTGTGTGTGTGTGTGTGTATGTATGTATGTATGTATTTATATACAAATATATTTATATATGTAACACAAATATCTTCACCCATTGGACCCACTCACTCCACAAGACCTATCATCCTCGAAATAAATTTATTACCGAACATGGATTTTTAAATGTTTTCCTAATTATTATTATTATATATAAATATATATATATTTATATAAATATATACATAAATATATATATACGTATAAATTTTATATATGTAAATACATATATAAATATAATCACAAATATGCGTGCACTACAAATGTTTATTCTACGAGGTAACAACGTGGACTATAATGACGTAAAGATATATATATATATATATATATATATTATATTATATATATATATATATATATATATATATATATATATATATATATGTGTGTGTGTGTGTGTTGTTTTTATCTCATTGCATGGTTACGAACTATAAACATAAATTGAGCTTGAAATATTGTGTAATCGTCTATAATTTTTGTAAAATACTTGGATGTAATGAATAATTTGCAGTGAAAAAAGCATTTTTAATTTTTTATTGAATACAACCCTTCTCCGCCGAACGCGTAATATTGTCGCACCTTTCCATTCGATGAAAGAAAGTTGTTATATTTCCTACCATTGAGCAACATTAACTACGTAAATATTATCTTGGATATTACCCGATAAAACAATGTGCACACAAGTTTACATGAGACTGATGTCAAAGATTTGGTGTTAATACCATATATCGACTGATATAAAGATGAATACTGAATATTTTATGAAAATGTGTCAGTTTTTTTTTTAAAGCAACAAATGATACAAAGAATGCCGCATTTTTACATCGCAATTAATTTTATGTAGGTTTTTTCCATGAGAATATAATCATATAAATGATTTCAATAATTAATAAATTAATAACGTTTTAATTGCAATCTACACTCCACCAAACTTTTAATGAGTAAAGGGAGTGAACATTTTATAAGGGAGAGAACTGCGTACAAATTTTCTTCGAGATTACTTCACAGCTACACGCACATATACACACATACAGACACAAAAACACAAACATACTATACCTACGTCGGACTTATAGGGGGAGGGTGTGGTCCATTAAAGCCGATTGTCCGTAGATGGGAAGGGATTATATTTCAGTTATAAAACCACTATATAGTAACTACCAGTAGTTATTATCATGATGTATGGCATAAATAAATACTGTATGAGATATTATGTACGCTATTTACATTTATTCGGACTATTGTCCTCATCTTTATTGCTATTTATGTACACTCCGGTGGTCGGGTGGTTGAAATGTCGAACTGAACCCTTTATTTCGCTCGCTGGGGTAATGGATGTCAGTTATCAGTTATCTCCTGTTAATTCCCGTCTCCAAGTTCTCCACCGCCTTCAAGGTATTGAACACATATTCTTTGGGTCCTGTCACTGGATCTAACTAACGCCTTTATCCACTGTGCCATGAGGACATCTGTGTGTGAATTTCTGGGTCTTCAGCAACAATTTTTTACCAATGCTCATGTTGCAATTTTTGCTGTTATCATTGTATATTTTTTACTAGACCTCATATTGTAATTTTCGTTTTTATTATCGCTGTTCTTTAGCACTTCTTGTTACTGGTTATTATTGTATTCATTTCTATACTTGGCCGAATCAGGAAATGCTTGTGGCCTAGCATATGTGCTGATTCCTTAAGTTTACGAATTTTCCAATGCTGTTCTTTGTTTATGATTTCGCCCTGATCCCACAGAGGGCGGTGATCTACCTTTTCTCTCCATATGTGGTCAGCCACGCCTGATTTTTCCACTTCTCCTCATGTTACAGCTTTCTGGTGTTCTTGAAGCCTTACCTTACCAGAAATTCATCCATTAGACATGGCACGTAAAACTAGAACAGTTTACCCCAGCGAGCGAAATAAAGGGTTCAGTTCGACATTCCAACCACCTGAAGAAAGCCGGAGCGTACAACGGCCGAAACGTTGTGATAAATATGGCAACAAAGATGAGGACAATTGTCCGTATAATGTAAATAGTATATACTGTACTGTATATATACAGAGGAGGCACGGTGACGTAATGGATATCGGCTCTGATTGAGGAATCGGAAAGCCGATTTCAAATTCCAGTCGAATCCATTACATTCACTTAGGTGCTAATACCCTTAATAATAATCCTCGTCTTCTCCCCACCCCCGCATGATACACTTATGAAGAATAGCATTGATAGCCATCTCTCTCAAAGGGAATAATATTAATATATACATTTTTAAAAATACAATAACATTATATTTATTAAAAATATTAAAATGTATACGAAAACTTGTTAAAGTTTATTTACTTTAGTGGAAAATGGAGTTTTTTTTTTCTGCAGTGATCATATTGTGGGGATTTAGATTGGTTCATTATTCCTTAGTCAGAGAAACTATGAACTTCTTCTGCTCGAGAGACAGTTTGGGTGGGTTTCGAGCTCAAAAATTGAATCAAACTTTAATTGCTTTCCACACTTATACTGTTCACGAATTATTAATACACTTAATGTGCAGTGGTATTTAATGAAAGGATTATCTGTTGTATCAACGAATTGTAAGAGAGTGTCAATTGAATCTCGTACACGAGACATTTTTGGTTTCACTATCGCCTCTTCCTAGAGTCAATGGAGCTCTCAAATGAATCATCACCAGCCAGAACTGATTCTGATATTTCCTCCACGGAAAGAACTTGGTAACCGCAGTGGCGTAGCTAGGGAGAGGCGAAACGGCGGTCCGCCCTGAGAGGCACTTTTGTCCGCAGTGAGTTTTCTGAAAAAAAAAAAAAAAAATAGCATAATTTCAATAATTTTTGCAAAACAAAGCAGCGATAAGGAAGAATAGGGTTCAAATGAAGTCAGTTTGTCTTTGATAAGAAAAAAATTGTCTCCAAAACGCGCTGTAAGCTGGTGGTGTAAACCCCACTTACAAAACGTAAGCAAAAGTTGCGAAAAAATTTGAACATTTTTAAAGGGCTTGATGTGGGGTTGGATTAAGTGAATTTAGTGAATCCACAGTTTTTTTCACATCTATGTGAGAAGTCCAGACTTTGGCATCAGTTCTTTGATTTTGATTTTTCATGTCTGTAAACTGTTAGTGAAAAAAATTAAATAAATAAGTGAACCAAATGTTTTGTTTTTTTTATCTTATAAGCCTAGCTTTAATAATCACGGATATAAAATTGTTATTTTTCATAAATTATAAAATAGATAAATAAATTGTAATAATTCGAATGCTTTAAGGATATCACATGCATTTCAATTTTTCCGGAAATATCGGACGGAAATTTAAACGAAAATTGAAAATTAATATATTTTTTAAGTGCAGGAACTTTATTTAAAGTCCAAAAATGGGCATTTTTTTTTTCAACTTTTCAATTTACAAGTTTTCACGGTAGTCAAACAATGCAATGTTTTATTTTTTGTTTAGATAGTTTAAGTTTTATTAAGCAAAACAAAATAGACTAAGAATTAAAAGTATGATAACATTTTTTTCAGTTTTTAAAAGTGAAATTATTTTAATTGGACTTTTAATTTTTAGTCTACGACTTTACTAATAATAACTTCAACTACGTAAAACAAAATAATTTTAAAAGACATTGTATTTTTTACAGTGTTAAAAGAAAAACGAACCGTGTTTCTGTTAACGTGGCATTTAATTTATGACTCCTCACCAGTTAGAATTGAAATAAATATTTAAAAAAAACTGATAAATTATGAATTAAAAGTACAATAATGTCTTTTTTGTCTTTCTTGTTAAATGAAAAAAAAAAAAAAAAAAAAAACAAGTCATCTTTCTTTAGGTAACTCCATGAGATCGCTAAAAAAAAGGTGCATAGCATGATGAAAAAGACGCCAAACTTGACGAAAACAAAATTTTATCGTCTAAATGTTTATGTTATTATTAAGAGGAAAGACCAAAGTTTTTTTTTAAATTTTTTCTTCTTTTTAGAACATTCTAAATTTTGATTAAAAAAACCTTGTTTCTCTTTCTATCACCGGAACTAGTAAAATAACATATACAAATTTTAGCACTTTTTTCTTTTTTGTATGGCACATTAATTTGGAAAATCAGCATAAATAAAAATAATTGTCGGATGTTAATGAAACTTTCAGAAACTATTCATAGATGATGGAAATTATTATAAATATTTTTTTTTTTATTAAAGTCATGGCAGAAATTTTTTTTTATATTTATTACCCACCCCCAAATTAATTTTATGAAAATTCTAGAAATTCGATCGAATACAGTTTAGTGATTACAATAGTTAAAAGCACAAAGCTTTGAGGAATGCAAATCATGTTTATTTTTTTAATTGGATCCTCCTATCTGGAAATCAGCTCTGAATTGTAACATACAATACTCAATAAAACAAAGATATTATTTAATTTCAAATGCTTTTATATGCTTTTAGTTGTTTTTATGAATATGGACAATATTTTCTGAAAACAAAAAATTTTTTCGATGAAAAATGGATTTTTAATACAATTATTTGTTATTTCTTTAATTATAATAGATTTTTACATTTAAGTTGTTAAAATATTATAAAATTAGTTAAAAGCCGAATCCACTTTCGTAAATGTCCTTATGAGATAGATCTTTTTTTACCACATTGTAAATTGTATCGTTTTAACTAATCAGAAGACCCACAGTAATTAAGAAATGTAATTTTGTGTTTATAATCGGGCTGTAATTATAAAGTACGGAAGACCAACCAGAATACAATTAAGTTGTGTTATTTGAGTTAAGCATTGTTCTCCGTTGTTAAGGCCTTTACTTTTGCGAAACACGTGTGGAGAAGTTAATTTGATTTTTCAATTTCAACTGAGAACGGTATCTACAAGTATCAGTATCATCTTATGAAATTTATATGGACTTATTTTTATATTAATCTCAGTTATGACATTTTTCCATAAATGAAATATCAAAATGAATGGAAATACAAATAACACAGTAAAATGTAATAAATGTACATAAAAATTATAGTATTTTATGTACACTTCTGATAAAATTTCATAAGAAAGGTACCTATAAATTAATTAGATACCTTTCTTATGAAATATGAAATTTAATCTCATTCTTAACAGTCTTATTTTAATTTCTTTACAATATATTTTCCATAAAGCATCGTAAACGTAAAGGTGAAAGCTAAGTACAAAAAAAATGAGAGCGCTGAAAGTTTTCCTTAAAAATAACGAGGTACATAATTTGTTCACTTAAATCTAAATAATTTCACTTCTCTCCTTCCGTAGAACAAATTATCCTCACGTAATCCATCAATACGTCATTCATCACCTGTCAAGTGACGCGAAATGTTATGATCTGCTTTGATTAATTTTCAAACTGCACCTTTTCGGAGTAGAAAGTAAATAATGCTGTTTTCAAAATATTTTAAATAAACATTATAATTTCTGATTATGATAAAATAAGTTTTGAAAAAATGATAATTGATTTTTAAAAGAATTTTAAACTGAGATTTTCATTTTTTTTTATAAAATGGAAAAAATGGCTGACATGATTGATTATCTGTCAGTTTTGCTGACTCAACAAAAACAAGATTTTTAACGAAAATTTCGGACGTGCTAGGAGCGATTAAAAATGTAAAAAAAAATACCCCCAAAATACTTTGATCTTTCCTCTTAATAATAACAAACATTTAGACGATAAAATTTTGTTTTCGTCAAGTTTGGCATCTTTTTCATCATTCTATGCTCTTTTTAGCGATCTCATGGAGGTACCTATCTTTCTTTTAATATCATAAAAAGTTTTTAAAGTTTTCCTGATTTAGAGAAAAGAAGTAACATCGTGAAGATTTATAAATAGCACGTTAACAGAAACACGGAAAAAATCTGAATATATATATATATATATATATATATATATATATATATATATATATATATATCAACTTTAAGGGGTTAATGTGCATTGTAATATTATATTCCTTCTGGGGAAGGGCGGCAAACTTGAGGGCCGCAAGATCAGAGAAGGCGTCAGGTTGATCACACTGTCTTTCTAACAAATTACTCAGCGTTTCCTATGTCTCACGAGACACATTTCTGAAAATCACATTCTTCAGGAAAAAAAAAGAACTTTATTCTAATTCATTTGTGCTTTCCTTCTTTGACATATTTTTTATGCTTTAGATTCCCAGAAATCTTTGATAGCTAAGGGCAACGCGTACAACAAATGAAATTGCTTGAAACATTATAACTAAACACATAGTGTAATTCGGCAGAAATTGTTCTTTAAACATGTTTTTTGAAAAGTATAGACATTTTATGTTTAAGTTTTTTTCTTTGAATTGCAAAACGTCTTTCGCAAAAGTGGCTGTGGGAGATATACGAAATTTCCAAAATAAATATAATTGCCGCCTATTTTTATAATGTCGCATATAAATAAATTCATTTATAATATAAACTTAATTCCTTGATTAAAAACAGCATTTTTCATAAAGGTAACTGTAATTTTACTCAGAGTAGGGATTTTAAGTATGAAACATGCTATAAATGGTCATCTTAATGTTAGATACGTTAGTAAATTTATAGACTATCAATAATTATAGCATCTTTTATATCCAAATATCAAACAAAAGATTTTCTACTTATCTTTTCAATATATCTTTGTGATACAAGTTTCTGAGACCTAAACATATCAAGCACTTGACACCAAGGTAATTAAAATAATCGTCATGGTTCTTAAGAATTCAGCAGAATTATTCGAATCTAATCATTTCTTTTACGTTCCATCGTAAAACTAAATAAGTTATGGCTATGGTATAGGATAAAGTTATTCCTCTTACAAATGTCACAGCATATACAACTGATGAGGTGTCTTTGTTGATTGATAACCATCGTAGATTATTAGCATATTAGATAAAATATTTCAATGCTAAACACCTTTACTATTCACTGCATTATTCATCGATAACATTTAGTTGGCATGCATCTCAGTAATTAGTAATAGATTAGATGAAACTTTACAAGTTGTTATCAAAAAATTGAATAAAATAAAAACCCAATCTGTTAAATGTATATTTCGGTAACTTTGCCACGAAAATGACGAAGAATTACATTCGAAAGTAAACTAAAACATTTTTAAATGATCCTGATTATTTTTGTTTCAAAATCACTTGATCAAAATGATGTTTATTGATCAGGTGAACAAAATAACTGATACGTTCAATAAATTAAATGAAGTTAACCTTATACTGTAGGTTTTAGTACTTTATTAAAGCAAAAAGAATAATAATTAAATTCATTAGTAAAATTTTACAAAAACAGAAGAGCCAGTGAGGAGTTTTCATCAGTTTCTAAGTCTACAAAACTGAAAGAAAAGACAATTGATGATCGATTTTTATTTATGCAGATTTGGACTGCTATTCTTCTTATCAATAATTTCTACAAAAAAGAATTAATCGATCTGATTAATTCCTTTTTGTACAAATTTGATTAATTCCTTTTTACTAATGTAGTGGACCCCCTAGAAGGAGGGGCGCAACGTGAAACGGCGCGAGCGCCCCGAATACGTATGGAAGAGGCCCACTAACATTTTTTTAATTAAAGACGTGAAATCTGACAGGTGAAACAAAATGGACAACAGAACGAGTGTATGTAAGATTAATGCAAAGTCATGTCGATGGTTGAACTGGTCGTGTAGACGACGGGATGTTGTCGTTCCGGTCATGTTGGTATGAAGTTGAAGTGCGGCTGTTCCGGTTGTCGGCTGAAATTTGAGGTGTGGCTGTTACGGTCGGACTGGTAAGTTGATCGCCGCAGGTGATGTTTCACTGGTCACTACATGGCGTCGCAGGTGATCACTAATGGTCGTTGCAGATGATCGCTGCTGGTCGTTGGTAACTTAATACACAGCCCGTCCAAACCCTGAATGGCCAGGGCCTGCGTTTCTTTGACCGACCCCGAATTTTGCAGAACTAGGAGGGGAGGAACATAGAGAAAATGCGAATATGATGGAGACAAATATAGAAATAAAAGTTGAAGAGAAATTCCCTGCAGGAATTAACGTTGTTAAATAAATTGAAGGTGACGATGATGCTGTGCCAAAGGAAGAGAGCTCCAGTGCATGTGATAAGTACAGGTATGAATATGAAGAAGTTACACTGGAAATAAAGAAATAGAACAGGCAGACATAGAGATTGCTGTGTACGAAGGCATCGTATTTTGGCCACGAACTTGCTCAGTTGCTTGTTGATCTTGCAACATTGGCAACGTTTCAAAACAAAGATGAACAGTTTGCTCCGACTGTAAGACCGGGAAAAAATAACCCGATGGTAATGCTACAACACTGGTTTTACGAAACTATGGAGAATGGAGGGACTGTTTTGTGATCGTGGTTGCTGAACAAATCTCTTTATTGTTCCTGTTGTCGCCTCTTTCTGAAGACAGAGCAACGCAAATCACGTCTAGCAAGAAATCCAGGATTTCAAAAGCTTAATTCAAAAATGCTTGACATTAAAATTCGTCTGACCACCAAAGAGCTTTCAAGGAATGGAAGATGTTGGAAATGACCCTTAATAAAGCTAAAACCCTTGACAGTAAATTACAAGAACAAATTATGAAAGAAAGACAGATTTGGAGACAGGTTTTAACACGGTTACTTGATGTCGTAAAGTTTCTGACGTAACAGAACCTGCCTTTTAGAGGTCATCGAGAAGATGTATATAGATTCAATAAAGGTAACTTTATAGAACTTGTTGAACTTATAAGCAAGTAATGATCCTGTTTTTGGAAAGCATTAGTTGAAAGAAGTAAATGATAACTGGCGGTACATGTCACCGAAAATACAAAATGAATTCATTCAAATTTTGGGAAAACACGTAAAGAAAAATATATTAAATCGAATTCGGAATTTTTACAATCATACTAGACAGCACGCTGGACATTTCTCATACTGATCAGATGAGTTTCATTTGTCAATATGTTGTTGTTGAAGACAAAGAAGTGGAAGTGCAGGAATCATTTCTTGGTTTTATCACTGAGCATCGGAAGACACTTTATGATATCAAGAACATGATTTTGGATCGACTGGAGAAAGAGAAACTTGATTTTAAAAAATGTAGATGGATAGAATTTGACAATGCAGCGAGTATGGCTGGAGTTCATAGTGTTGTTCAACGTCTTCTACGAAACATGGGAAAGCTAATTTTGTGCCATGTTCTAATCATAGTCTGAATGTATGCGATGTTCATGACTCAGCTGTGAATTACATTTTTCGAGGTGATTGAGAGACTCTGTACATTTTTATTCTCTACAAATCACCGGTGGGAAGTTCTATCTTCGCATGTAAAGGTTATGATGAAGCATTTGGTAACGACCCGTTTGAGTGCACGTTACGAAGTCATTCATGCAGTGAAAACCTGATTTCAAGGAGTGAATCAGGCACTCGATTCATTAACCTCAGCTCCAGAAAATCTTCAAACGAGAGGGGATGCACAAATCAATTGAAAACTTTTCCTTCATGTCACATTTGTTTTACTGGAAAGAAATTCTGGAGCAAATAAATCTTATCCAAAAGAAATTTCAAGAACCTGGTATTGGTTTGGATGTATGTGTAACCCACATGGATGCGACCAAATTTTTGTTTAACCTAAACAGGGACAGGCTGGTGTCTGAAGCGATTAATCAAAGTAAAACAAAGTGCGAGGAAATGGAAATTCCAGTTGAAAAGCAGATTAGAAGAAAGAGAAATCTCCCTGGGGAAAAGGAAGATGATGCATGTCAAACACTTGTGTAGGAAGTAAAGAGAAATGTTTATGAATGTCATGATCGATTTGTAAATGAACTGGAAGCACGATTTGACTTCATGTCTCATCTGCAAAATGTCTTCGCTGGATTTATCATCGCATGCAATCCTGGAAGATACTGAAGGCGAGTTGGAGCGAAAATTTAAAATTCTCGGTAGCGAATACAGTGCTGACTTAGATGTATTTAGGCTGCCTTTGGAATTTCTCTGACTTAGGGATTTTTTAGCGGCAGCTTCCAAAGTGGAACGTAACAACCATGATGACCAAATCATCGGCTATTGAATGGTTGAGATGGATTTATCGATGGCAAGTTCAAGAAACAGTGCCAAATATTGTGATTGCTCTACGGCTGTTTGACGGTTTCTGTTGCTACTGCAGAAACTTCTCAAAACTGAATCTCATTAAAAGTTACTTGAGATCGAGTATGTCGCAAGATCGCTTAGTCAATTTGTCCCTCATTTCAATTGAACATGTAACTGTGGAGAAGATAGACTTTGACCAAGTTATTAATAACTTTGCTTCTGCAAAAGCTCGACAGGTTAAAATAGGATAACGTTTGTTAAGCTAATTTTTAAATTTGTTGTTTTTCAAGTACTAATCAATGCCATTAAGAATATGCCATTATGGATATGGGCCCCGGGCGGCACTTTGCCTCGGTACACCCCTGTCTTATTCCTAAAAACAACTAAAAGCTTAGAATTAAATAATATCTTTGTTTGATAAAGTATTTTTATGTCACAATTCAGAGCTGAATTTCAGTAACTGGTCGTTCGATTTTACACAAAGAAATTGATGATTTAAATTCTTCAAAGACTTCTGCTTTTAACTATTCACAAAAAAACATGACGGGGTAACAGATGTAAAAAAATATTTTTTACCATGACTTTCAAAATAAAGTAATTTCAGCCATTTGTGAATAAATCCTGAAAGTTTCATTAAAATCCGACCGTTTTCTTTTCTTTTTTTGCAATATTTTCAAAATCTGTCTGTAACTGCAAAAAAAGGCGCTAAAATTTGTAATGTTATTTATTAATGACACTTTCGCAAAGATAAATATGTTTTTTTAATCAAAAGTTAGAATGTTCTAAAAAGGATGAAAAAAATTTTAAAAATAAAAAAAAATACATTTAGACGATAAAATTTTGTTTTCATCAAGTTTGGCTGTTTTTATCATGCTATGCTCTTTTTATTTAGCGATTTCATGATAAAAAACAAGCTAATATAGTGTAAAGCTCATAAATAGGACAATAAAAATTATGAGAGAATGCAAATGGTGAGAAAATAGTGTTGCATTTAAAATAAATTATTTAAAAGTAAAATAAAGGGTAAAGTAAAAAAAATTGTGAACGAAAGTCAGTAGTAATCATATTATTGTTATCTGTTATATTTTTATTTGTAAAAATAGTCCATAGATTGTAAAGGAGAAATTTGGCTGCAATATTAATCTATCTTACCATTGTAGCAAGTGTGAAAGAGGGAGAGATCGCATTTAATATAACATTAGTGATGCCGCGGTAGTAATGGAAATGTCACGTTTCCGAAAGCGTTAAAAAAGAAAGAAATATAAAAGTAAAGTGGGAAGGAACATTAAGAGACATGAATGGGAACGAAAGTGGAAGGTAAAAAAGAGGTTTTGTACGACAGTGTAAATTCTAAGTTAGAAAAGGAGAAGAAAAATGGGTGTTATTTTCGAATGGAAAGAAAAAAATGTACATTGAAGGCGAAATGGATTGACATAGATGGAAACGAAAGCGATGTTTAATATGGGAAGTAAGAAAAAAGAGTCAATGATAACCTAATTTGAAATAATGATAGGAGAGAGATATGAAATGTCTTTATTATCGTATCCCTTTTTAGTGCTGTTGTATTCAAATTCTGATTCTCTGTTGGCACATGTCATTTATTTGCAAATGAAATATAATTAAATTACACATAAAGAAGGTCATCTGCTCTGTAGGTTCAGTCCGTCCTTATCTCACATCTTTTGGCCTTCGGACTTTTCGTAGGTAACACATGAAATTTACATCGTTAAATCACTTCCCTAAAGACATTTAATTGTTGATTAACACCTCTTTGGGCTGCATATTGTGATTGTCCAAGCGTAGTTTAGATGTGGCAGAAGGCCGAAAGTAAGGGGCACCTAGTGAGGGTCGAACTCACTACTCAGTTGTAATTGTTCTAGCATTTGTTCTTTAGGTTGTTTTGCATATTTACTCCTTTTATGCTCAATTGTGAGAAAATGTGTCAGATGAAGTTGGTGTAGGAAAAAATTCATAAGTTCAGTTGAACTTATTATAAAACTGAAACGACATAAATCTTTGAGGAATAAATGACTTATTTACCAGAGTTCAAATTCGATGACCGAAAAAAGTCAAAGAAAAAAAACACAACAGCACTAAAAACAACGTCATAAATGTTGCCTAATAATAAAAACGCAACAAATTACACAGCACTTCTTTCGAGTAAATTGCATTAATTAGAATGATTACTTCGCTTCTTAATTGGCAATAATATAAGTGACAGACGGCTATAAGAAGGCATTGTTGATTATTTACGGCTAATTTATTTAAATAATGCACTGACTATTGTTTGCGTCGTGTGACAATAATTTCAAGTAAAGTGATGCACTAAAATAAGTAACCAAGTAATCGTTTTAAGTTCTCTGAATATCGGTACCATAAATTCCCACCATTGGCTTCTGGATAAGAAATTATATTTAATTTGTCGTAATAAAATAAGTCATTTTAAACTTTTTTAACTGACAATGCCTTCTACACACCGACAACATTTGCAGAAAAAAAATTTATTCAATATCAGCAAATTTTTCTTTACCTGACCTCTCCCATTAAGGCTGAATGCGAAACATGGTCGTTTTTTATGTGAGGTACCCATACGTATACATAAAGAGCCAAGGAGAAAAATTGCCCTGTCCCTGCAACCACTGCCACGATGGCGTCGATATTACACTGGCCCCGCCCATATTTGTACATAGAAAGATACTGCCGCAGGGTTAAAATCCTCAGGACTAGACGCATACTTCCATCTCAAGGAGATAACAGTGGTCGCAGGAACTGGTCAGTTTTGGGGCATCCCCACATAAAATGACCTTTGTGCTACATCCTTGTCTTAGTGGCAAGGTCAGATAAAGCAAAATAGGTATTTGTCCATACATGTTTGTGTGTCTACCTGTATGATTAGGGTTAAGAAGACTAAAGGTTACGAAAAAATAAAGATGTTTTTTTTATTAATTGATTTGTGTTTTACGGCTTATCAAACTTTTGCTGATTATTTTAAAACTAGAAAATAGTTTTACATTGCAAGAATTTTTTGAGACAATAATGATTTACTGATAAAAGTCATACTAATTATTCCCAAGAGAATTTGCTAGTAACTGAATATAACGAGCGCAATAGGAATTGGAACCCGGCTCTGCTATTTCCAATTCCGAGCCATTATCCTGTTGCGGGATATACAAGGAGTGAAATGTATCAGAAGGTAAATTTATGTAAGACGAAGATTATGCGTGCTTATAATGTCAGTATCCCACAACATATAGATTACACAAACAATTTAAGACAATTTGCATACGCAGGAAATTACTAAACACAGTTGTTAAAGATCTAACAATAAAGAAATTTTTATATCAACAATAAATACACATGTGATGACAATCAAAATGTTTCTTGTTGTAATAACTAGGATAATGTTATAAAGAATGTTTATGCAGAAATGTGGTTAAGAAATGTTGGTGCTTTTTGATTGTTAGAAAAATTAAAATAACTTGGTTTCTGCAAAGAAAGATGTCAAATGTGTTCGTTCATTTATCAGTGTGTGTGTACGTGCGTAATTTAGAAATGAGAATAAATGTTGTCAGGAGTTGTTTGCCTTTAACTGATAGGTGAAGTGTACAATTACTTTTTTAGTAGTAAAAACTTCACTTTTTAAGTAAATTGTAAATGTTGATTGACACACGGACAATGGTTGATGAATGCTTTGTTCAGTTTGTTAAGTTTTCAATGTGGTGTGTGAGTCAGTAAATTGACACGCGTGGAGTTTGGTAGCGATATGTCCCGGAAAGAGATATATTTGTTCGAAGTCGCAAAGTGGTTTTAGACTACTGTAACCGAGTAGGACAATCTAGCAGATAACCGTAATGGACTGGTCCTCGTCGAAGTGGTAGGCAATAGGCGTAGGCAATAGGCGTCGTTTGTAACTCCACATCAGTTTGTATTTATGGCTGACACCAGTCAATCATATTACTGTGAGGCAGAACCCAGGTGTATGCATATTCATTACATCAGATAGTATTTCATGAAACTCGATGACTGACTGGCTGAATTGAGTCATGCGGTTATTTTTATAGACTTTTGTGTAGCAAAATCGGCCCCAGAGAGCTCAACGGGAAATAGGATTCGCCTGGAACTATGCTACAATTTGATGTTTATTAACCAATAGAAGATTGAATTTGCAGAAACGAGATGATGATTGGTTAAAAGCTTTTTAGAGAAGAATACATCTTTCTGAAATGGGTTAAAGGCTAATGTGGGGGATTCCGAAATCCATTATCCACCAGCATATCCGGTATTCCCAAGCGGCCATCCATCTATGTGACCAGGTTCGACGTTGCTTAACTTCGGTGATCGTATGGGAACTGGTGTTTCAACGTGACTTATATAGCAATAAAATAACAATAAATAAATATTTTCAGAAGTAAAAGTGGTTCTTACGTCGAGTAACTCGCAAGTTAAATATATTTAATAAAATAAAATAATAGTAACAAGCGACAGTATTAATAAATAAATAGTAATCATAAATGCTGTCTATTTATAGATTTTTTTTTAAATAACAGATTCAATATCACCCGTTTTTTATGAGTTTTATTCCCTGAGACTTCACTTATTCTTTTGACTTTATTCCCCCCACCCCTACTGCAATTTCAACTTCACGTACTTCAATTATATGTACCCACTAATTAGCATTAAGTATTAGAATGAAAAAAAAAAGGGCTGTGTAGACATTGGCGTCACCAGTCGGTATTTGAGTGACGAAGCAGACGTTTTATACTTCAAGTAGGCTGCTGTCCAAATATTTGTACATTGTACATATACTATGGTAGATTTTATAAAGCAAGTAAATGTTTTCACAATAAAATTTGTATCAACAAACCGATGTTGTTTTCGAGATATACTTATAAGTAAGTATATCTTGAAAGGTAACATTTGTGTCAGATAGGGTCCTGGGTTTCATATGTACCACCAGGAAATCCGCGCCGAGGATGGGTATCTTCCCGTTGGCCACGGTGAATGTCCTGGTGAAATCTCGTCGCATGCCAATGTTCAGGGTGAGGGTCCTTTCACCGTACGTGTCAATAGCGGAACCATTCGCAGCTCGCAATTTGAACAGGGTGGGCTTAGCGGTGTGGTCGTTCTGATAGTGTACCACGCTGATAGCCGCACCTGTGTCTACCAGGAATTTTAGTTTGTTTCGACGATCCCATACGTAGAAAAGACGACATTGTGTGTTGGTACCGGATGAGTTAGTCGTCGCCAGTCTCCGGTTTACTCGTTTCCCCGGGCCGACGGGTGTGTACAGGGAGTTCGGCAGTTCCTGGCTTCATCGCCAAATGTGCGATGAAACCAACAAATGCCTTGGCCACTTCGCCGTTCTCGGTTGGGGGTTCATCTCCATCGTTGTCGGGATGGGGTTGGTCTCCTTGTCCGTGGGCGCAGAGAGATCTATATTTCGCGTATATTTGTCTCTGCAGGTCTGCCCAACGCCCTTTCTGTCGCGGCGTTCGTGCTTCGTTGTGTCGAGTGTGTGAACTGCGTTTACGCCGTGGTCGTATTGTGCAAATCTAGGTCGGCGGATTCTGCCAAATCATCCAGAGGCGTGGCTCTCGTCATTGGGGCGATAATTTGAGTGACTGATTTGGGCAAACGCTCCAGCTATAAGCTACGAAGAACCTTCTCTGACACATTAGGCTGTCCCAGCTGGTTCTTCATATATCTGAGAAGCTGGGTTGGCGTCTTGTCACCTCTAGTAACGTTTCGTAGAATCTCTTGGATCATGTCCCCCTCGGAACACCCAGTACGCTTGAGGATCGCTTCCTTTAAGTGGCTGTACGGTTCGTGTTCGCGCAAATCCGAGAGGACATCTGAAATTTCGTCCATTATATCGGAAAAGAGTCGTTGCATCACGTTCGCGAATTTGGCTCGCTGTGAACATTGAAAAAATTGATTCTACCTGTAAATTTTTCTACTGTTTGTACATTAATGCTAATTGCAGCGGATATTCTCTGCTTAAATATTGTTTTTTTTTTATTTTCAATGTGAAGAAACATTGTCTTGCTCGAATATAACCTTCAGCATAAACCTTCTTGGTTGTGACCTGAACTACTCAACAAAAGACAAATTTGTATTCTTTCAGGCCATGTCCTATATATTCTGAATATTTTCTCTGTTTACAATCGCAGCACAATTGTTTTTTACTGATTATTCCACTCTTCTTTAAAAAAAATTCTCACATCTCTTTTTGTGACCTTGAAGTCATTTTTCTCGTTATACTCTTATCAATGCCTTCAATTACATTTTGATATTTTTCTTATCTCTGTACAACTTTTTTCGCTATTATCTACGTTGTATTCACATCACTCAATCAATAACTTTTACAATATCTTGTTTCACTTTTGATGTTTTTCGTACGAATCACGGCAATCATTATGAATTTAGAAAAATCAGGTAACGGGAGATTCGATAATTTGAACGAGGTAAGAAAATTCGGTAACTAAAAGTCGATTAAAAATTGATTTTAGGGCCGTTCTGGGGTGTGGATTTGGGGGTTAAACCTCCGCCCTCCCCTTGAATATGAAACAACACATTATTTATATCAATTTATATAAATATATAGATAGATGCATTTAGCATTGAAATGGCCGTATGTGCACACAGCCAAACTTCACACAGACGCACAACAAATAGTCAGTTTAGCTAGTTGTGTACTCAAAATAATTCCAATCAATCATGATCAGTTAAGAGGACTCACATAAGTTGACATTTCTTGGTTGAAACACACAAGCGCCAAGCAGAATTTGATTTTCTTTTTACCAACCAGATTAATGCTCGCATAAAAAAATAATTTTAAGTATAAATTTAATTTAGATTTAAATTGGGCATAAAACTGAACCAGAAATCTTAATCTTCTTTTCTAACTTATTTTCTTTTTTACCTTTTAAGTTTTTAACGTACTAGTTTTAAACAAGGTGTATAAAAAGAAAGAAAGAAGTTGTGTCAGTTTCAGTTTTGACAAGTTAAGTCTGCCCTAGAAAATAAATCATTCGCTCTTGAAATAAACATTTCTCTAAGCTCAATTTGGCTTTTTCACTTGATTCGCTAACTTTTGATTTGACGAAGTTGAGACACACCAACCCAGATAAGTCAGTTTCGGAAATGTTGAGATGAAACTTATAATAACGAAAATAAATGGCAAAATATTAATTAATATTTCATTTCTGTATCTTCGACGTTAAAAGAAAACAAAAACAAAATACGTAATTCATTGATTTGCATTTGTGATCTTCAAAGAAAGGTGAGATTATTGCTTTTTTTTTTTTTCATTTATTCTACAATTTAAGAGTAAATGAATTTTTACATCACAATTCCTTCCCAGTTCATCTATTTTCTTTCATCTTGCCTAATTATTCTCTCTCTCCCATCTCTCATTTTCCCATCTTTTTTTTTTATCGATCCAATGAAATGCTGTCCAGATTTACGTTTAAAAAACATTTTTTATTATAAACATTATTGGTTCGAATTCACAGATTTAACTTGTTACTGGGGGGGGGGTTGAGTGCAACCGGTTGGGGCACTACGTGTTTAGTTATTGATTTAGAAGTGGGGTCCTGTTTATCGATACAGTGTTCCTGACTTTTAGTGTTATCAGTTAAAAGAAGTCACTAAGCTGTTATTTACAAATGTCAAATTAAAAAATGTGCTCATTGATATCTGGCATATTATTTTAAATTCCTGAATTTTTAACGGTTTTTTGTTTGTTCGGTTTTTTTTTTACATATTTTTTTTATTTTTTGGAAGGGATTTTTCGAGAGCACATGCGCAAACATTTGAAGTTCGCAATTATTTCTCTTCTTAAATGAAGAATAAACGGATACATAACGTTATTAATTTATGTAAATTTTTGTTCTTTATAATTGTATCCGTTTGTTCGTTATTTAAAGAGGAGTCTTTTTTCATTTAAAAAACAGCTTCGTCGAACAATAACTCTGTAAACGTCAGAGATTGAATTGACATAAATTGAATATTAGAAATAAGCCTCCCCCCACCTTCCGATAAAAAAGGTAATATTTTCAATTCTGACAAGTGTCGCGACTTCAGGAAAGTCTAACGAATGTTAATATACAATAATTATTTCCTAAAAAACTTTTCCATATTTTTTATGGGTGGACCAAACTTATTTAAACGTCTTGGTCATAATGACCAAGAAACTAATTTTCTTCTTCTATTGTTAATGTTAACTAAAGAAACATTTTTTTTTTTTTTTTACGTTTCTTTTATTGTTTGTCTTTCTTTTCTTTTCCATTTTTTTTTTTTCAATCTTTGCTTTTTGATTCTGTTTTCTTCTTCTACACTTTTCTTTCTGTCTTTCTGTACAGTGTCTACAGTCAGCGGCGTAGCTAGCGGGGGAGGGTGGCAGTCCGCTCCGGGCGGCACTTTTTTTTGGTCCGCGATGAGTTTTCAGGAAAGAAAAAAATTGTCTCCAAAATGTGGTGTCAGTTGGTGGGGTAATCCCACTTACAAGACGTGAAAAAAAAAAAAATTGAACATTTTTAAAGGGCTTGGATTAAGTGAATTTAGTGAATCCACAGTTTTTTCACACCGTATGTGAAAAGTCCAGATTTTGGCATCAGTTCTTTGATTTTGATTTTTCATGTGTGTGAACTGTTAGTGGAAAAAAAATTAAATAAATAAGTGAACCAATTGTTTTTTTAATCTTATCATAGCTTTACGGATATTAAATCGTTACTTTTCAAATAAATTGAAATAATTCCAATGTTTTAAGGATATCACATGCATTCCAATTTTTCCGAATATATCGAACGGAAATTTAAAAGAAAATTGAAAATTAATATATTTTTTTAAGTGCAGGAATTTTATTTAAAGTCCGAAATTGGGCATTTTTTCAATTTACAAGTTTTCACAGTAGTAAAACAATGCAATGTTTTATTTTTTGTTTAAGTTTTCTTTTATTAAGCAAAACAAAATAGACTAAGAATTAAAACATTTTTTCAGTTTTTAAAAGTGAAATTTTTTAATCGGACTTTTAATTCTTAGTCTACTACTTTGCTAATAATAACTTAAATGATAACATAACTACGTAAAACAAAATAATTTTAAAAGACATTGCATTTTTTACATTGTTAAAAGAAAAACAGTGTTTCTGCTAACGTGGCATTTATGACTCCTCACTTGTTAGAATTGAAATAAATATTTTAAAAAAAACTGATAAATTATGAACAATGTATTTTTTGTTTGTTTTTCTTTTTAAATAAAACAGTATAAAACAAATAAAATAAGTTATGTTTCTTTTAATTATCATAAAAAGTTTTTAAAATTTTCCCGATGTAGAAAAAAGAAGTAACGTTTTTTTTTTTTTCTTTTTTTACATATCCCCAGTTTTATTAAAAATAAATAAACATAATCGTATTTTTATTTCATAATTTATCGGTGAGGAGTTACCACGTTAACAAAAAAACGGAAAAAAAACCTGGCATCATATAGGCATTAGATTCTGAGAAATGGATAAAAATATTAAAAATTGATAGGTGTACGAGTAATTTTTTTGTTGACTGTAAGTTTAAGAGGTTGTTATTGTATTCCTTCTGGGCAGGGATGACAAACTTGAGCGCCGCCCCCGGACGACAAAAAGACTAGCTACGCCATTGTCTACAGTACTGTCTTTCCGTTTTCCCTTCAAATATATTTTCTGTCCGAATGTCTGGGATGAAGAATTATTTTACATTACATAGTCAAGGTCGTTGTGTACTGTAAATAATATATTTATTATTTACATAGTCAATAGTCAGAATATAGTGTACTGTAAATATATTTTTAAAATCAAGTATTGTGTTTTTTAGTGCTTAAATTTGTGCGAAGCTATGGGAAGGTGTGAAGAATTCCCCGCTTTTCAGTCAGTCAAATTTAAATCCCCTTTTAATTAGGTACATCCAAATATTCGCTAAAAATGTGTACACATGATGAAACAATGGCTCAAAATCAAATTTAATAAAAATAAATTTTTATTGCCAAACGGGGGAAAAAAAAAAAGGATTTTTTTATTATCAAATTATTATTTTTTTTCTTCTTCTTTAGAACCTTCGAAATCTGGGTTTAAAAATTTTGTTTTTCTGGTTAATAAGTATGCACCAAAAGCCCACGGTAATGAAAATGTTTCATTATGATGTAAAATTGCCTTTCGACTTCTTTCGCGTCGTGTCGACAGAACGATTGTCATTACTCGTCGTGGCTTTGTTTACATACGTTTGCCTTGAATAATGATGCGCGGAAGCTTCACTTATCTTGGTTACTGCGAAGTTTGAATGCGCGATTGCAGTAGAAATGAAAAAACGAGAAAAAAAAATCAAAATTATAAATGAAGTTTTCCTTTTTTTAATATTTTTTTTTTTATTGTGTCGTGAAAGTTTTCATTAAAATCCGACAATTAAACTGGAAGGTAAAAAAAAAAAATGTTTTCCTTTTTTCAACGACGTTTTTTTTTTTTAGGGGGGGGTCACCCATGACGTTATATTTATTTAGAAAAGTTTTCATTTGTTTTTATAACAAATTTTAAAGCAAACATTTTAATTTTAATAAAAAAAAAATCATTATTTACAGTTTCACTTGTACAAAGAAACAATACTTTTAATAAGAAAAAAAAAGTAATTTATACCAATTAAAAAAAAGAAAACTATTCATTTAAAGCTTTATTTAAAAAAAAAAAAAAAAAAGAAAGCGCATTTTAAATTAACTTTCGCGAAAATTGCGCAGTAATCAAGACGAGTAAGAAGAACATACGAAAATCAGTAATGTGTTCGGTAACTAAGTAAACATTATTACTCGAGGCAAACATATGTAAACAACGCCAGAAATGACGATCGGACAACGCGAAAGAGATCGAGCGCAAAATTGTCATTTTCGAAATAATCACACATTTTCACATCATGATGGAACATTTTTATTACTGTGGGCTTTTGCTGCTTATATTGCAAATTAACCGTTTTTCTTACGTCAACAGGTGTCCATGGGAAATTTCGGCGATTTTTTTCAGTGAAAAACACATTGATTTGGAAATTCTTGCAAAAATCAAATAATTGTAGGATTTTAAATAATGAAACTTTCAGGACTTATTCACAATGAAATTATTATTGAAATGTATCTCTTTATTTTAGAAAATCTTAGTAATTTTTTTTTTACATCTGTTAATAATCCCCACTTAATTTTATGAAATTTCGAGAAATTAAATTTTAGAGAATGTTTATATTAATAAAATTATTTGAAATACATAAAAGTATTTTGCTGATTTAAATCTTTTAGTTTGCAATTAAGTGCATTTTTAATTAAACCTTAAATATCGCTTTTCTTAAGGATTAAGTTAACCTTTCAGTACCCCACTTTTAACACTACGTATTAATGGATGCTTTTTATTTCAGTCTCTGTTACTTCTAAAATTTGTTTCATAATTTGTTATTTCAATAAGTTTGTTCGTTCCTCATTAACGTCTGGTCTGTGGGATTGTTCGAGTATTTTTTTTCTTTACTGACAAGTTACTGCTGTTACTTTATCGCCTATTTCTGTGACGTCGCACACTTTTGATTTCATTTGTACCTTCTGTTTCCTTCATCTTTTTATTCTAGATATACAAAACAGTTAATCAGCTTTTAAAAATATAGAATCACTAATTCAGCTTTCTTTGTCGATAAGGTAAATAAATATGTGAGTGTACTGAAAAGTACTCGACCCGATCATGACAAAATCAATTAAAAATAAAATTATTTATTTTCGAAGCACAGAGACAGATAAAAAATGAAGTAAATGATTTAATTCTGAAATTAAACTAAAATCTTTATTCTTAACATAAAAAATGAATAAAATAATTTTATTTCAGGTACCCTCACTGATTCACTAAAAAACAATTCCCTTAAGGCGGGGCATTTTTTCATCACTGGCATAGTGATGAAAAAATGCCCCCCTCGCCTCCAAAGTTTTATCGTCAAAATCATTATGCTATATGAAAAAACACCGAAGAATATTTTATTTAAAAATTATATTTTGGTAAATGTTGGTTTTGTTTCCCGAGCGCTAATCCCTTAAATTTTTTCCAAAATCGTCATAATTCCGTGCAAATGTACATGCTGAACTCGAATTAACAATTTAATTATGAAGAAACCTTACCGTTTTGGAGTTATCGACAGGAAAAAAATCGGACTTCTTCTTGGTCATTCGTCCCCCATTACTGCCATCATGAATAGTCATTCACTGCGGGATACTTGCGCTTGCCTTTGGCCTATTTACTTCTTTTACACACTTTCCTTGCAGAAAATCACTACGCACTACCATAAAGAAATGTATTTTTTTTTTTTTGGTAATTGTAGTTTTATTTATAACAAAAACAAATTAAATAATACAATAGAACCTTTTAAGGGATATTAGCTCTCAGGAAACAAAACCAACATTTACCTATATTTTTTTTATCCTTTTTAGTTAGAACATTCGAAATTTTGGTTAAAAATCTTTTCTTTTTTTTTTTTCGTCAGCACGGCAACCAATAGGAAATTCTTGCAAATATGAAATAATTGTCGGATTTTAATGAAACTTTCATGACTTATTCACAAATGAATAAAACTATTTTAGAAATGCTTTGTTTAGAAAATCTTGGTAAAAAAAAAATATTTTGTTTACATCTGTTACCTCCCCACTGGTTTAATCTTATGAAATTTCGAGAGGTTAAATTTTGTAGAGATTAATTAATTTTTATTAGTTAAAAAAAAAAGCAGAACGTAAAACAAATTTTAAATCAATTTCTTTTTGTAATACAGTAGCACTTTTACCCAAAATCTGCTCTGAATCATAAAATAAAAAAGGCAATAAAACTAAGACATTATTTAATGAGAAAAGTTTTTAATTGCTTTAAGGACACTCTTCTTGTCTTCATTTTTGTTTTTTTCGATGAATAATGTATTTTCACAAGAATTGTTTTCATTTTTTTATATTTTAATTATAATAATTTATAAAGTTTTAAATGTTTTAAGATTCTATCTTACTTTGTATAAATGATACAGTCATTAAGTGAAAAACCTAAGGTAACCAAAAAAGTCCTTGAGTTATTAGAAAAAAAGTATACAGTAATAATGTAATCCCCATCAGCATCCAGAACCTTTTGCCAACATGCCTCCAGCTGCGCAATGCTTTGGCAATAAAATTAGGTGTCTTGTGAGTGTGCCACAAGGTTTCTTCATTTGCGAAGGATTTCCCATGAAGATGGTTGTCCAAGGAATGGAAGAGGTGGTAATCTATTGGCACAAAGTCCGTGGAGTAAGATGGATGGCACAGTGTCTCCAAGCCGAGTTGCCATATGGTATCTCTGACCACCTGCGCCACATGAAGCCTGGCATTGTCATAGAGGAACATTGTTGGTTCCTTCTGCTTCGGTGTCTGTTCCAACTGCTGTGATTACAGGTCTGCAGTGATAGTTTGGCCCATTGTTAGCAGCTCAACACTTGTTGACTATTCCACCAGATACAGAGCATAATTTTTCATGGGTGTAGTGATGGTCGTCTTGTGGTATGAGACACAGAATCCCATGGTGACAACCAATGTTTGGCACGCTTGGGAGAGTTATACAGGATCTACTTTTTATCATTGGTGAGCACTCAGTAAAATATGGGTACATTGTGGTGCCAAGAAACAGGCTATCACTTGTTGTTGCTTGTTGGCTTCCAAGAGTGTGTGGAGTACCCACTTGCTAAAGTGGTACGCCTTCCCTATGCGGTGCAGGCAAAGTCTGACTGTTTCATCAGAAACCTGGAAGTGTTTGGCAAACTCACCACAGGTTTGGTTGTTGTTCTCCTCTATGGCCGCCTTCAGAGCCTCCGTATCCAGAACCTGTGGAGTTCAGGGACAGATCTCTCGACCTGAACTTCTGGAATGCTGTGAGTGATCTCACCACAAGGTGAGTTCACTCACAGCATTGTCCCCAACGGCTTGACGTATTTGGTGATGTGATGCGACTGTGGATGTTTTACCTTAAAGTCATAAAGCAAACAACCCTAAAGGAACTGCTTCAACACCACCGTGTTTCTTCACCATTGCTTGAGCTATGACTGATGCATGTGCACAATGCACCTGCATTGGTCAATAGCAATGCCCCTACCACATTGCCACCCCTTTCCTGATACATGACTCACTCATTTGCGTATCAGTGATCACTTCTTCCCACACAACGTAAAAAACGGCAAGAACTTTTTGGTTAACTTATATATTTACCAATCATAAATCAGAAAGCTTACTACTATTCATTTAACACCAATATTTTAAAAAGAATTTTGAAATTTTCTGTATGTGTATAATTGTGTGGATTTTTTTTAAATACTGGCATCCATACACAACATTATCATAAAATAAGACTGGTAACTATAGTAAATTTAAAGCCAAAATACCTAAAATTCAATAAAACATTAGATTACAGAGAATATTTTTCTAAATTTTTAAGATAACTGAGTAGTTAAAAATTACATAAAAAAGGCACTCCCATTATATTCCTCAAATAATTTTTACAGTGCAGAAAATCATTAGATAAATTCCTGTGTCATTCAAGCTGTCAACACTTAAAATAATCCACTACTCCTGTGTTAAAAAAATGCATCTCTGCAATATTTTAAACTCAAAGTAAATAATATTTATTTCAAATCAGATTAATTAAACTTTAAATCAGCTAATATTCCTAAAATAAAGTTTCAGAAAGTATATTTTATTTTTGAAAGATTTTTTAATAAAAAGTATTAGATTGCAATGAAAGATGGCTAAAATGGTGCTATCATTGATTTAAAAATGAAAACCCTTTCCAGTCAATTTAAATTAGTTTTGAAATGCAGCAAAGTATTTTGCTTATTGGAAATATCAAATTTAATCTATTAACTTGAAATTAAAACTAAAATAAAAACTTCAAGAAAATCGCCTTTTTTTTTTTCTTTTTCTTTTTTTTGTGGAGTTACCTATTTTATTTTTGTAAAATTAACTTGTGTGGACTGAAGTATACAGTGTTATTTGTGCACCGTATAATTAAGACAGTAAATGTGGTACTGGTTGTTTTCATCACAGGTAAACAGAAAGATGGTCTAAATTGAAAGAAAAATAATTATTATAAATTTTTTGTCTGTAATTCCAAGAAATAGAGATTCAGTTAAGAAGTTTAATTATACAAAATTTTTCTACTCTTTATTTTATAAAAAAAATTACATTTTTCTTTGAGACTTTGAGAAATTGAAAGTTATAAAGTGGAAGTGAGTGAAATGGCTATAAAATGGAGATTCAATTTACAATATATACATAATGCCAAAATGGACCCTGTGTTTATGTCCGAAATTTTGATGAATTATGCCAAATTTAAAGTGTAAATATATGCTGGTAAACTGGTTTCTGATTTTATGTCTGTCTTTATAAAAAAAAAAAAAATGTGGTTAAATTTAAAGTAAAAAAGAAAAAAGTTTATCTTGTTTGAATTCCACCTTGTTTTGCTTATTGAGAATAAATTTTCTCTATTAGTTTGAAATTAAAATTAAAACTTCAAGAAACATTTTACATTTTTTAAATTAATTTTAAACTCTGGTAACACTTTTTTTATTTATTTTTTGAAGTTGCCAACTTATTTTAGTTCAAGTTCTCAATAAAACAACTTCATTGATCTATTTTACTTCTGTCTATTCCTTTTGAAAACATGAACATATCTGCCATTTTGTAGAAAAAATGCAACATGCAGACAACTTATTTCTTACACTTTTGTTGCATGCATTAATTCGACAAAAACTATATACTTTCTGACCATAAAAGTAAGCATCTATTCCTTTTAGTTCAAAGCACAAGTTAATTACTGTAGTCCATGATGAAATGAAACATTGTCAACCAAACCATCATTAACTTTTTTTTAACTAGTATTTACCTTAATTATGCAATTTCTATGCACTGCTGTAGAATTGACAGCTTGAATGAAGTTAGAATAGAAAGCAAGTAAAAATTAAGATTAAAATAGCCATGAAAGAATAAATAAACACATTTTTGTTGAAACTATTGTGACAATCTTGTTCCTTTTTATTCTTATGACTAAACTTTTTCTTGATATGTTAAACATTACATTTTTTCTTTCTGTTGCAGATTGAAATTAATTTTCTTTAAATGAATCCCTCTGATAAGAAGAACACATTTGCAGCATTTCGGCGTTACAAGCAAATATATCATTGATCAAAACTGATTTAAATGATATTATTATAGTTTAAAAAATGCCTGAAAAACTTTAACTCAATACTGATGTAAATTTTAACTTTAACAAAGTTAAATTATAATAAAAATCTATTGATATTAATCATACTAAATAGACTGACAAAAGAGTAAAGCTTAATACTTTATCCTATTGCTCCCTATTGAATAATACAATGTAATTCTTGTTTCCAATTTTAAAATAGTTCTGTTATAACAAATATGCCAGAAGCCATTGATATATTTATCTTCCATAGTTGTTAAACCATAAACAAAATCAAGAATCAATATGATTAATTCTTATAATATAGAATTGTACAAGAAGAATTTTTCTCTTTTAGAAGAAAAATTACTTCAACGGAAACATTTATGTTTTAACAGAAATGATACAGTAACTGATAAAAGTCCTTGTCCCTCAACAGCTAAAAGGTTGCTTGAAAAAGACTTAAGAATATACAGACCATGTTATGAGGAAGAAATAGATAAAACTTATGCATTTTTTATTGATGCTAAAAGTCTTATTAAGAGAAAGCATTTTTATTTCAATGAAGATTGCACTATAACTGATAGAAGCCCGACTCCATCAACAACTGAGAATCTGTTCAGGCAAGATTTAGGACAGCCCATTCTAAATCATCATAAGTGTACACATCAAGAATATACTGAAAAAGACTATGTTCAAAGGAAATATTTTCCTTTTAATGAAGATGTTAAACTCAGAGATCAATCTCAGTCCTCTGTTATTAAAATGTCTTGGACATATTCAGCAATTTGTTCACAATCTTATGATGCGCAGTGTATAGAGAAATATTTACTTTGTACATTTGGAAAGAACCACATTGAAAGAAAACATTTATACTTCAATGACGATGGAACTACTACAGATAAAAGTCCAAATACTTGCTCAGCTGTAAAATTATTTGAGGATGATATGAAAAATTCAAAATTTAGCCAATCTACTCACACACATGAAGATACTCAAGGGAATCATTTTTGGCTTGATGAAGATGGAAAAATCATTGACAAATCTTCATATCGAACTGTGGTTAGAACTCCCCCCCAAGTCATAAAGGAGGATTTTACAAGTGCATGCTCTTCTTTATGTTTCTCTGAAAGTTTTAATAGTAATAGAACAGATATTTCTGATGAACTGCCAAAGGTGAATTTGAAAAGAGAAATTCCAAATGCAAAGAATCTCATTAAAACAAGCTTTGCAGACTTAAACAGTGATGATAAGGAAACACTCAATCAATTCACATCTTTGAAAAATAAAAAGAAGAATATAGAATCAAATACAAATGTGAAGTCTGTGCCTATTTTGCAATTAAAAACTAAATTGCACATCACAGATGAACCCAAATCAGAGATTGTAAATGAACCTATTTGCATGCTAAGACATTCTGATAACTGTCTACAGAATTATAAAGAAGATAATATTTATTCTTTTCATAAAAAATCTAAAATTACAAATTCAGGTCACTTAACAGCAGCACAAAATCATCAAAGGATTTTTCCTGATGTTCAACAATCTCCAACAAAGGATCAACATAAAATAAAAGACTTGACAACTGGGTATTCTTCAGAGTTTTTTAAATTAACTTTCCAACAAGATCCCAACAAACCTTTTCTAATTAAGGATGACATCATCCTTGAAGAAGAGAAAAAGTGTCCTGTTGTTTCTTGCCAAATGTACACTAAACTGCCATATAAACATTTCAAGCAGTATCATCCTAACTTTCCAAAATGGAAAAAAAATACATGTCTTGCATTGCTTTATTTGAATTCAGCTCATGATAAAACCTTTAAAATCAATAGATGCCTATTTTGCAACTCTATGGAGGTCAACATAAAACACCATCTCTGCCATGTCCACCATTTACTCTCAAACACTATGATATATGAAGAAATGAAAACAAGATGTCCAGTTGAATTTCTAAATAACACTGAATTATTGATCGAGACAGTTCTCAAATCTTTTAAATTTTATCAACGAAGCAAAGGCTTGGATAGAAAAACTATTAACAAACAGGATTTATTTGTTCGCGACATCTTGTTTACATTGGCTGATGATTACATGCCAGAGAAGTTGTTCATAGGGAGCCTTCTGACTAGTAATATGTATTCTCTTATAAAAATTATGTGTCTGCAGAAACGGTCATTTAATAAATTGCTTAAAAAACAATTAAAGATATTTAGGAATTTCTTAGAGTTTCTTCATTTCAATTCTGATATATTTGCTCCTATTGACAAAGATTGCTGGGAGCAGGTGTTACTATCTTGGAATGTTTTGGAATTAAAAGAAAATCAATTGATTCTGGTCAGTTGTAAGGTTTAACTATTTGAACCTTAATGTGTGTTTTATAAAAATAATCAAGTTTGGGCTTTGAAAATGTACCTGAAAATACTTAATAAAAATTGAAATTTACTTATATTGAGTTTTTAATAAAAGTTGATATATAATTTAATGTAAAATGTTTATGTATTGTTTGAATTTTTTTAATTAATGTTATTTGCATCTGTAAGTAATATATATGACTGCATGTATTTTATGGTGATGTGTATTTAATTTATGAAAATATTATATCACAGATTTTATTCTATTCATTTTAAAAGTCAGTTAAAAAGTTAAATGTTTATGTTAAGATTAAATTTAACATTATCATACATAGCGTATGTAGCACACTGAAGGGTAATTTGATACTCTTCTATCGGTAGATAAAATAGTATGTGTATCAAAAACTGCTACCAGTATTACTTTGTTAGGCTGGATTTTGAACCGTTTAGCGGCCTAAGGGAAGCAATTCTGTGTTTCAAAAATGTAAGGTAAATAAGTAATATTTTACTTTCATTTAAAATATCCTATTAACCAAAAATAAATTGATATGCTTTAAGAAATTTAAGATTGCAAACATTTCAGGATTGAATAAAATTCCAATTTCCATCCCAGGAGATAAAATTTGAGTGTTATTAATTGAACCTTTGGTGCTGTAGATCTACCCCCTTATTATTATTTTTCATGACACAATAAAGTTTGGTCAAAATGTAATCATCAAGACATTTAAACTTTTTTATTGAACAGGAAAGACATCTATTTAAATTTTACCATTTATTCAATGAAGGAAAATGTTGAAAAAGGCATTAAATTAGAAACTAATATATTACATATATATATATATATATATATATATATTATATGCAAGTTCAGTTTAGAGATTATTAGGTTGAATATTCAATCAATTTTAACATTTACAACAGGTAAGTTTGAATAAAGTCTCTTCCAACTCAATCATTTGGGATTTCACCCCAGAAATGAATATGTCACTGGTCTAAAAATTTTATGTGCTCCCTATTTCACCAAAATAGCTAAGTCATTTTATTGTGAAAAGTTCCTGTTTTTCAGAGAAACTTCTTGACTCCTCTATATTGCCCTATTAGTCTCCTATCACTTTTCAGCAATTTGAGGCTTTAATCAATGTTGAAGTTAACATCTTATCTCTCACAATCTATTTCTGACAAACAATAGGGATTCTATTTTTTATTGCTGAAATGGCCATCACTGAATACATGTATCAATTTTTAATTTTATATTATTTAGATATTTAAAAGGCATTTACAAAAGTCTTCAAGCTTTAATATTGTTTGATTTTAATCATTCCTATCAAATGAAATATTAGTCATTCTGAATGGGCTCACTTCCAGATCTTTTCACACAAACATTGGTGCCCCCAGTTTCTGATCTTCATCAGCAGATGACACTACTATTTACCCTGTCTTAGCAAATCCATCAGATTTAACCTGGCCATGTCTAGCAGGAAGATTAAATTTAATTCCAAAAGAAACTGTTCTCATTTAACCACCATAGAGAAATGGATCCTTAATGATCATTTTGTTTTATTAAACAGTGTGTATTACATCTATTGGCTGATAATTTGATAAACATTCACAGAAAGTTTGAAGTAATAAAAAATATCAGATGAAAACAAATTTTTTTTAGGTCAGTTTTCATATAAATGGTAAGAATTTAGGTATCTTCATTTAGCTAACTTAATGTATTAGTTTGTAGGGAGGGGATATTCTATTTAAAATACAAATGACAAAATAATTGTCAGGTTGGTCATTCTGAAAGTGAAATGTGCCAATTGGACTCAAGAACTGCATGGAATCTTATTCAAGAACCATTCGGTCTTCATTCAATTATATAAATAGAAAAGCCCCTCACCCCTCAAGAATGGCAATTTAATATGTTCTTCACATTGAAGATCAACTGGAAGCAAAACATTCCTTGGACCAGTCAACATCCATTAAGTAAAGCAATTGGCAAATGAGATTATGGACAGACCTTTGCAGTTCTCATTTGCTCAATTTTTCAGCAGCCAACAAGTATATGTCTGTAGATTGACTCCTCAAGAATTTAGTTTGAACCTCCTGCAAGCCTGCTATCAATCCAAGGGTTTGATATGGGAATTACTTTGGTTATTCAAAGCTGAAAAATAAATAGTTAGTCTGGAGAAGTGATTTCTTCTAGAATTTTCTGTGGTTATTTGGAGGAATTTCTGGGATGATCAGACATCTACATTCAGACTAATGTCCATATCTTTGTTATCATGTTTTGGCCATTGAGTCACCTGGCCTTTTTCAGATGTCTGTTCATGAATTTGGTGACACAGTAGTTGTGAATTCAATCAATAGACAAAAAAGAACGGACTTAGACTCAAGGGAAACAGGGTGAGAAGTACTAAATAAGAACAAGACAAGACATCCATAGATATAGTGGAACAAGAACAGTCTACCTCAGTAGATTAAATAAATAATTCAGTTTGAAATTCCATGAAGGTTACCTAGATTGACAGATACCTGAAGAAGGCCGGAGGCTACAATAGGTGATAATTTTGTAATAAACAAAGCAACACTCAGCCACATAGTTCAATGCCTTTTTGAAATACAATAACAAAATGCAGTTCAGGTCTCAATATCAACGTTTAAATAAGTTTGAAAATTAGGGGCAAATAACTCATGTACAAAAATTAGCATGTCAGTTTCCCCTCATCTGAAAGGAAAAAGAAAATATAAATATATGAGTCATTGTAAAATAACAACGTTTAATCTCATATTATATTGATTTATGAATTTGAACAGATTTCCTTGGTTCTACCAAAGTAGATGCTTCAATATTTTGAACAGTCTACGCATGTTCCACTGAAATGCGTAGATCAGAACATAAACTAAGATTTATCACTGGGTTGGGGCAACTTAATGCTAGACTCATTAACTTTCAAAGACAGTTAAAAATTTACAGGGTATACGGCTAAATCATACATGGAGACTGCCGTCCCTCAGGGTTTTTAATAGTGACATACATGAAATTGACTTCAATAAGATCCGCCTGGTCTACCAATGGTTTGTTCTTATTACATCAAACAAATCATTGCAAAAATACAGGTCCTGGTGAATGCAAACATGATGGCAGGGAGTTTTTGAATCTGAAAATATTTCATGGGGTGTACCATTAGTCGCTAGTTGAATAAAGAACGTCAAGGAGGGCCAGTTTCTAGTTTTGTATTGACAAACCATGTGTTCAGTCAACTCAAAGACATATAGCCTTCCATATCACATTGTATCTTTCTGCTTGCTTGAGTGTTGACCGTTGGGTAATAAGGAGGAGTTGCACTTGTTACAATATCTTTTTTCAAAAAAGGTCTATTTGAGTTCTTTAGATAAGAATGTCTTACTTGATCTAAATGTATATTGTAATGAAAAACAAACGCGGTAGGAGCTTTACTTGAAACTTTATTCAACTATAACTCAACTCTGGCAATAAACGGGGTGTAGCTTCTTCTTGTTATAACTGGTCCAGGGGAGGCCACTAGGGTTGACTTTCAACATAATCTAACCCGCTCAATTTTGTTCAGTCGTAAGTGAAATATTCATCCAAACGATTGGATTTTTTGCGAATTCGTCTCGAACGGCTGTGCATGGTATTCATATATTACGGTTAGAATGTATTTATTTCTAGTCTTGGTTAATAGCGCCCCCTTAAAATCTAAGTCGAGCCTATAAGGAAGGGTTGCGTGGCTTTTACAAGAGTTCCTAGTTTGGGTTGGTAGAACCGGGGTTTGATTGCCAAGTACGCCTGACAGATGTTCATAATACTCCCGACTTCCTCAACGTAGAAATACAGGTTATCATATGTATCATTCTGGGGATACCCGGGTAACATAGTTCTTTATGCAGTTTCAGATCTTCAGTGCCTTTTACTGAACCAGACCCGTGAAAAGACGTCAGCCACTGCATTTTCTTTGTCACGACGGTAGACGACGTCAAATAAAAAGCAGGACACTTCAATTCTTCATCTGGCTGTTTTTTCGTTCTTTTTCGTCCTAAAGTTGTACATGAAACACTTTTGGTCGGTGACTACTCTGAAAAGTCGGACGATTAAGTAATGTCGCCATTGTGTAAGCCTCGTGCTCTATCGCTGAATGTCGTCGTCCCGACCGTGAAAATGTTCTAGTGAAGAACGCTACGAGGCGGCCTAATTGTCACAGTGAGGCTGCAATGGCGTAGTCGGAGGCGTCTGTTTCTACCACCAGGGAAATAGAAGGATTTACGATAGCAGAATTGGCGATACCCGTTTTTAGGCTTTGACGGCAGGAAGTAGAGAAAAACTAGTAATTTGTGTTAGCGGGTGTATTTTTTCAGAGAATGGGGCTACCCATGAGCGAACATGCCCATGGCTCACCATAAGGTGGATATATTATGTGACACCCAGCCGTCGGCCTGTGGTCAACTCCCAGTCGCGGCGCGAAACTGTAATGTTTCTTCTACCGGCGTTTTGGGGTTGACTCTTTGTCGCCGCCACCAGCCTGTGTCCCGGTTGATCGGTGGTCATCGCTACTCGGCGAAATCCCCTGGTCAGGATACCAATATGGGACACTGGCCCGTCCAAGGTCGAATTCTGGTCGTCGATGTTAACGGCTTCACCAGCTGTACCGGTTCAATACCAGCTCTATCATTCCCAGCTCACTTGCAACGTCTGGTTACTGGAGTAACTGCTTCGATCTCAAGTCTAACCTACCAACGTTGTGACTTTGATCTTAGGTAGACGAGATCAATCAGGCATCGGGCCGTAGTGTAGGCTGAGTCCGGAATGAAGGTGGTATCACACAAGCGCAAAGAAAAATAAATAAATAAAAGAAAAATCCAAGAGGTTCAAGTATGTTAAGAAATAAAAAATTAACTTTATCCTATTATATACAGGAGTGTGTTTTTTCTCCTAGCACGTTTTCTACGAAATGTGACACTTCTACGTTTCAAGCAAATTGGTATCTTAAGTCAGCTGATTTTGTTCTTCGGTGCTGGTTTGGCTTCGTTGGTCAGTATAACTTGCTATTGGTAGGATAGGCGAAGTCGGAGGTCGTGGAATCTCTCTGTCAGCTTCTGCGAGGCAACACTCTGGTTAAGCTCTAACTCCAAAAACAGTTCAACTGCGACTCAAACTCAGAAATCCAACCTACTGAACGACCCGAGGACGTTCGTTTACATTGGTACCGACCAAAAACCGGTGTGGGACCAGACGCGGCTTGAAGTTCTCGGTAAATCTCGATTCCCAACAAGAAATCTCTTTTTTGTCGTTATGCTAGGAAAATTGATTACTTCCCATTTTTGGAAAATTAATCACTTTTCATTTCGGCGGGGTGGGGGGTATCTCTCGTCCGTGAGAGAAGGTCGGAGGAGAGCCTAGACTCTTCCTCTCTCACACTGATATCTCATACCAATCTCTTCAGTGGGCGTTAATAACTTCCCCGTCCTTTTCATCCATTCACCTACGCCTACCACCGTTGCTACCACTCGACCAATGGCATCCCGGCCGTGCGGGTGTGACTAAGCTGGCCTCCTTAAAATTATAATCTAGAATTTTTGATTGCAAAATCCTCCTTTTTCCCATCGGCCAAAGTTTTTACGAATTCTACATTGCCGTTTAAATTTCTATCATATCTTTTGGCCACCCAGAATTCACTTAGCCAGCACTCTCTACCGACTCCATCAACCACTGTCAAAGTTTGCCATCTGGTCCCTTCGCTTGTTGAGAAATTAAATTCTTTTATCTCGCCAAATCTCAATTCTCCACTCTATTTTCTGTCTCATGACAAAACTTCACAAACGCCATATTGCTATTCAACGTTTCAGCATCTGAAGCGACACGTTGATAAGATAAATAATAACATTCCTCTCACCTATGTCGAGACAAATTCCCAAATTTTATAATTGCCACATTGCTTTTCCTCTACGGTGTTCAAGAAAAAAATAAACGATATATTGGAAAGATAATTAACATTGATTCTCCCTGCCTGTATCGGCGATCGTCTCAGGCTGAAATTTTTATCACCGCCAAGGTCTGGCCGATATCTTAATATTTGCCTTTCTTCCTATCTCCCTCGGCAAGACATTAATCAACCTGACAAAACCTCACATATGGCTTTTTCCACGGGTTTACTGTCTTTTGTGAAAAGTATCTTTTTCGTAAATAAAATAAAATCTTTTTTAACATCGATCAGTCTATCTTTCGGGATAGCTCTTTTTGCCTTAAGTATTTCCTGTTTTAATTTCTATGGTTAATTAGTTAGCCAACTACCATAGCTAAATAGTGTCAAAATTAGGGATCGGTAATTCTATTAGTGGCTTCAGCCATCCAGGGTCTGAGGACATAATTCTTTAGCTTATGATATATCCTAGTAGGTTGTGTTCAATCCGTACGAATACTTTTCATTGTTTAAAGCAAGGTATTTTTCAACAGCGGTCAGGAACTGCTTGAGGCTTTACTTGTGATCGGTTCTGTCAGCCGCACACCGTTACGTTATCAATGTAGGCGTAAGTGCCTTGCGATCTTTCGTTGGTTATTATTTTATGAATGACTCTCTTTGTTCGTACCAAATGGAATCCGTAAAAAATGTAACATTTGTCCGCAAGCTTCAAAAGCTGTGTAAGGCTTGTCTTTTGAGTTTATTACTATTTGGTGGTAGGCTCTTCTGAGGTGCACGGTGCAATAAACCTTGTACTTAGCAATCTCGTCAACCATTTCGTCAATACGCGGATAAGCATCCAACTGAGTAAATCGGTTGATAGTTTGCGCGTAATCTATAACCATTCGATTTTGTTTTTATTTTCAGAGGATGTTATTGAGAATTGAATGATTTACTTTCTTCTATTATTCCCTCTCTTAGCATTCTGGTTATTTCTGCTTGAATGATTTTTGTATTCGTAAGAATATCGCCTTGATTTGATGGCTACTGGATTGCAGCCCGTAGTCCGATTACCGAAGAGAGAGGGATATTGTATCTCTATAACGGCCAGGGCGCAGTTATTTAGCACCGGTTTGGGGCTCCCGAAAAGAATTTTAACATTGGAATACAGGCTGAGTAAATCTTGACCGAGTATAGAGTCGCAGCATAGGTTGTGCATTACTAGGAGTTTAATATCGCCGTAACTATTTTGTTCATTTGTAGTTCAACCAGACAATAACCTATAATTTGGGAAGATAGTGAGGCGTTTCACATCGTTATTTTACTATAACAACGCACAATTTCCCAACGGTTTCCTTTTGGAATGTTCGCATTGATGAAACTTTGTGAACTTTGAGCATTAATTGTTACTCCGTTAATTTTTAAGATGGGCTTTGAAAGGCATTTAGGGGACACAGTTGATAATATATTGGTTGCTAGGGTCGCTCGTACTGCTAAACGGGGAAAAGAAACGGATAGGAAAATTGCTCTGCAAACGGGAACACCTGCGGCATATCGACTATCGTACAGGACAGAATGCCGTCCTGGGTATGACGATAAACTGCATCCGCGTCCTGGGTAAGACGATAAAGTACGTCCAACAGCAAGGCCTCTGATCAGGATGTTTTGAGGAGTGTGGAACCACCTCTTAATTGCTGATGTTCCCAGGTCCACCCTGACCCGGGGTGGTAGCACCTGTTAGGGTCCCATCTATGGGCAAATAGTTAACCCCCAAAGCCAGATCCCGTCCTTGGTATGACGATAAACTACATCCGCGTCCTGGGTAAAACGATAAACTACGCCCAACAGCAAGGCCTCTGATCAGGAGGTTTTTTAGGAGCGTGGAACCACCTTTTAATTGCTGATGTTCCCAGGTTTACCTTGACCCGGGGTGGTAGCACCTGTTAGGGTCCCATCTATGGGCAAATAGTTAACAATCAGACTATATCAGCGTCCTGGGTATGATGATAAACTACATCCGCCTCCTGGGTATGTCGATAAACTACGTCCAACAGCAAGGCTTTTGATAATATGTTTTTGAAAAAAATAATGTTGCCAGCTATACGTTTTTGAAAAAAATAATATTACCAGCTATACGTTTTTAAAAAAAAAAATAAAAATAATATTACTAGCTATACGTTTTTAGAAAAATAGTATGACACAGCAAAAATATTACCAGGAAATAAAAGTTATCGGAATTAAATGACACATTGAGGTTGATATGCTGTAAAAGAAAACAAACCAAACCAGGACAGAATGAACGGAGGGTGAGAACAGACTCCACAAAAATAACATTTAGACCGGGTTGAGGCAGCAGCAATAGGGTTTACGAAAAGCTCAGAAGTGAGTGCTGGAACTGTGTTATTAAGAAAAGAGTTTTGAAAATGAGTGGTGGGGGAGAGAAACAAGAGATGAAGTACCCTGGTCAGAGGAAAAATTATGAGCCAGAGGAAGTTCCGAGATAGCACCGAGGATTCCAAATTGTTGGTAAGAGGCAGACTTGTTTCTGTGCCATGTCCAATAACAGGACCTGGTCATAGATTTATTTTCGAGTAATCTTTGCCTTATTTGTTGATACGATATCCCGTTAATAAAGACGTCCCTTATGAATCCGTCTCAGGCTTGGTCAACTCTCAATGCCTTGAAGTCGCAGTCTCAACTTTAGTGTCATTAATGTCTGTAAGTAGTGATGCAAGTTTTCCTCCAGCTGTTGCTTTCTACCTGAGAGAAGGTGGCGAGCGAAAATGTCGTTTTTCCTTCTGAATGCCAGTAGCAGTCTCGTAGTCCCCGAAGAAAGAAATATAATCCCGAGTGGAGACACGATGAAATAATAGGGTTAGCTTTTCTGTTGCAGATATTCTCATGAGAGAAGGCGTCTCTAACGCCACGATAAAGCTGTCGAATAACGTTTTCCAATGGTTCCATGTATCAGTCGTGTCTGGGTCAGATGTATCTAAGCGCTTGGGTTTCAGATACTTCTCCATAGTTGAATAAATTGTAATGAAAAACAACCGCGGTAGGAACTTTATTCAACTATAACTCAACTCGAGCAACAAACAGAATGGCGCTTATTCCTTTTATAACTGGTCCAGGGGGGTGGAAACTGAGATTTATTGTATATAAAATACAATTTTGGTATAAGGCCTAAAAGGGGGAATCGGTTGAGGCTGGTCGTCACTTACTATCTTATACCTACCTAATCCGATTCACGACCCATTCATTCGTTACAATTTGCACATCCTCCACAAGAACCCAAAGGAAAGGATAAAATAAATACGACAATGGGGAAAGAAGTAAGCTGACCCAGTCGAGATGAAAAAAGGGGACCAAAAACAAAATGAGGGGGAATTCGATTTGGATCATAACCAAAGTAGAAACCGGGAACGACACTTACTCACATTAATTAGGTATACAAAAAAGGGTCTATCCTAACCATGGGATGGCTTCACAGGAAACCACTCCGATCTGACTTAGGTGGATCTAAAAAAGAAAATCAAGGATAGCCTCGTTCACGCGAATCAGACTCACCCCAGTTACCCACCTTTCACTAAAATCTGTCGTAACCAACCGCTTTCTATCAGATCTAATCTTCATCTTGAGCTGATGCTCGAAGACTCTAATTAGATCCTGATGAGAATAGCGGTCACCTCAAGATTTCCTCCAATCGCGCCGTCCAAATCACCATTCGAGTCGTGGCCAGCAGCGATAGAAACACCATCCGTTTCACCCCAGAATACGGGGGCGACACATTGTCACACGCGTATGCGTGATCAATGAGCACGAGCTTTTCGGGAGCAGTACGAGCCGTCAACGCGCCGACATGATCCTATAGGGGCGGATCCGAGGACAATGGTAGAAGGCGCGCGAAGTCGTTTCCTGTAAGCCAAAGTCACATCGTTCACAGACTGGTAAATCCGACAAACCCCATATGAAGTCGTTGTCATTGAGAGATAGTCTATTCCGAACCAATAGCCAGGTAAGCGAAAACTAAGAGTTGCTGAGGTAATCCGCCGATGGCGCCCAAAACCAAACGGAGAGAAACTCATCCGCCGACAAGTCGAGCTAGTCGCGTATTGAATCCTTAGCGACCCCTCCACTAGTTCACGGTAGAAGACCTTGCTAGGCTGAGAAATGACCCTCAAGGCCGATCGACTATGAGGAAACTGGATTGATCCCGGGGTTTATGATGGCGCTCAACCCGCGAGATGGTGTGGGGAGTGATAGTAAGGCTAGGGAAGGCATTCCTTACAATTCCCGACAAAACCGAGTCACCTTCCAATGCACAGCGTAGGAAGGCCAGCACCCAGGCAGTTAACCAGCAAAGAAACACCTCTGCCCAGTCGGTCCCCATATGCTGAATATACAGCACACAAGTGTTGCAAACAAAGTGTGTTTCCTGAGTCGCGGTGACATCGACACCGAACGACAAGAGGTCACGAAGCAGGCGGGCAGCCTTACTCCGATCCCTCAGGCCATTCGCATTCGGACTGGCTATCTTGATAGACATTCTTTAGCTCTGAAAAAGAGAAAACACAACAATCAACCTATTCACATACAGGGCGAAAATCTGCGGGTGTAAGGACCCCTACGAATTGTTCTAAGCTCCCTGCGCCCATCTCTGAAGCAATACGTCCATCTAGGACAACACTGCCAACGTCCATAAAGTATGTTGTTTTACTACCCTATATAACTAGGGTTGGAGCAATACGGGGACCTACCCTGCGCAGAATTTAGCAAATTTTTGATTTGGGGCGAACCCAACTCAAATACACGGATTTCTGGGAATATGTCCTTTGCTTCGAAAAGGTGGTACTAGACCTTTAGGTACCCCCCTCCCCGTGTTCCTTACGCAAATGATAACACCTGAAGCCTTTGGGAAATTGCGGGGGTCCTCTACCCACTTTCCGTCTACTGTTGTTATTTTAAACAAAGGATCCAATGATTAGAAAGGTCCTTTTCTAGCTCCTTTCTGTCCACCTTACAATATGGCATCCTGGGTCGGGGAAATATTTTTCTTTTTCTTTTCCCTGGCGAGGTGGGTGGGGGTGCAAGAGTGAGGAGGAGTGGACATTGAACTGGCGGAGTAGTTTCAGGGAGAGGGAGACGGAGCTCGGGCAGGTGAAGTGGGGAGGTTGCATGCTTTTGGCAAGACAATAACGTCTGTAATTTCTTTTGACGAAGCAGGAACGGATAGGGACCTGATTTTGTCCATGCTCCTCTTCACCCTACTTCGCCCAGTACGTTTTTCGACTGGTTTTTCTTGTTCATTCTGACATTTTCCTCCACCTCCGATTCGGGTCTTTTCGATTGTGGTTGTTTCTGCTTCTGACGCTGTTTTTGTTTGTGCAGATCTTGCATTTGCTGCTTCTGTTGCTGTTACTATTGCTGCTTTTGATGTGACGTTTGTTTGCATTTCTCCAGCTGCAGCGTTTTCTGTTGTTGTTATTGATACTGCTTCACCCCATCACGCCGCTCCTGTAGTGATGGTTGATGTTGTTTCGGAGGTGGTACGTCATGCTGTTGAGGAGAGGGTGGGTTTGTCGGATTCCGTCACGTCCTCACCTCCGTCCAGACACCGTTGGGGGACCTTTTCCGTCTCTGTTGCTGCTGCTTCTGCTACAGCGTAGTATTATAACCGTAGTGCGCGGGGTAGATTATTAGAACGCCTGCAACAATATACATGACGCAAGTAAGGACCGATGCATGCCGCAAGTAGGGACCGATGTGTAACCAGAAGTTCGGGGTTGTAATTAGCAGGTCCGTTTACGCTGTCGACCAAGTAGGTTATGTTGAAGTGATGCCGGAAGCAGAGAGCAGGGTGTAGCCGAAAGTAAGAGTCCATGGTAGTAGGAAGTAGCAAGGCCAAGAATGTCAGAAGCAATGGTCTGTGGTGGTCTGAAGTTGTGGACGATTGCCGAAAATTGCTCGAAAATAAGAATTACTTACCTTTAACTTTAATTTTGGGTCTCTCTTGTCCGTACTCAATTTTTAAATTGTCATGTTGTTTCTAGAAGCTCTGTCCCGGGAGTAAATCGCAACACACTTTAAAATTCCAAGTGCAGTAGAAAGACAAGTTTGTCAATGTCAGATTACTTCTCATGTAACATTTTTTTTTCCAAAAGTAGTCTGTTCAGTAATTCAAAAAAAAAAAAAAGAAAAAAAAAAAGAAGCAAAACCAGCAAAGTATGATGAAAAAAGACCCCAAACTTAATAAAAACAAAGTTTTATCATGAAAAACTTTTTAGTAACCCTCATTTCAATTTCAAACATTTTTCATTGGTTGTTAAATATAAAATAAGCTTCGAGAAATTTCCATGACAAAACTATCAAATTTTGTGCAAAAGTAGGCTCAGCCGACGTAAAAAAAATTTAAAAAAATCTTCAACGAATTCATCCCTCATTTAAATCCTATTGGCTAAGAAATAAAAAATACAACATTCGCCCACGCATTTCTCAGAAAAATTCGCAACAGCTACCAAGCCCCGTTGAGCTGATTTGGTTGTTAAAAAAAAAACAACTACAAATAGAAACGGCGAACGAATTTTCGTCGCTTTTGAGATTCACACACGCGAAAGATACACACGGGAATTATGTGTCGTCAAAGAAACAAACTTCCTTTATGAAAGATTAGAAAAATTTACACAACAAACTTTTTCACTCAATATCATTCATAGAAAAAACTTTTGTCTAAATTCAACCTTTTTAAATCAAAGGCAAACAACTTTCTAAACATTGAACATTTCCGAAACAGCAAGGAACTTTTTTCTTAAATATACTTTTGCACACATCATTACAAACAAAGAAATTGTGTATATAAAATTTAATTTGTTGTATATCGTTACCATTTGGCCATTTCTTATAATTTGTTTGTAGATATTGCATATTTGATTTGCAGCACAATTTTAAATATTCACGCAGCCTTCCTAGATCCAATACACAAGTTTGTTATTTTAAGAGGAAAGACCAAAGAATTTTTTAATTATTTAAAAAAATTTTAATTCCTTTTCTAGAACGTTTGAAATTTTGGTTGAAAATCTTTTCTTTTTACGTCAGCGGTCGTGTAATATTTAGCATTAGTTCTTTTTTAGCGATTTTTTCAGTTGAAAAACTTCATTAATTGGAAATTCTTGCAAAAGTCAAATAATTGTCCGATTTTAATGAAACTGTCAGAACATTCAAAATCAATTAAATTATTTTAGAAAGTCATGGTAAAAAATAATTTTTTATATCTGTTACCCCCCCTACTTAATTTTATAAAAACTTGATAACTCGAATATGTGTATCTCTGTAATTTTTTAATTAAATGCAAAAGAGCGTTTCTACCCAAACTTTAGCTCTTAATTGTAAAATACAAAACCCAATAAAACTAAGACATTATTTGTAGTGATAGTAGCAAAAAGCATAATTTGCATAGGCAGAAGTGAACAGTCTTATAAGTGGTCACTGAGAATAACCACTAGCAGAGAGAGTCTAGCGATTAATTAGTGTTAACCTCTGCTTCACAACAATGGCGTCGCCGATAGGATTTCAATTGTCTCTGGAAGATCCAGAATTTGTCGATACTTGGATTCGTTGCTTCTCTGTCACTGTGAGAACAAAAAAGTTGAAAGACAACAAGGAAAAGGAATTAAAAGAAAAAACTGATTTAGTCTTGAATAGGTTAAGAAATGCTGGAATGACGATAAATGAAAAAAATGCGTAAGCAATTCTAACAAAATATCTTTTTAGGTTATTCCATTTCAAAAGAAGGTATATCACCAGACCAATCATTGATAGAAAAAATATTAAAAGTAGCTACACCTTCAAATAAAAAAGAATTTGAGTCTTTTTTGTGATTGGTAAATTTCTACAGGCGATATTTACCAAAATACACGGACTTGCAAAGTTAAGGAAAAAGAATGTAGAATTTATCTGGTCAGGCGAACAGCAGAAAGCTTTTGAAACATTAAAAGAAATAATGTCAAAGAAACCTGTAGTGAAAATTTTTGATCCAAAAAAGGACATAACACTCACTACAGATGCAAGTGAACATTCAATATCGGGAATATTATCACAAGAAGGACATCCGATAATGTATTTATCGAGAAGGTTAACGAACACTGAATTTAAATACTCGAACATAGAGAAAGAAGCATTGGCTATTGTGTGGACAACTATCAGAGCCCGACAATTTTTAATTGCAAAAAAATTTCTATTAAGAAGTGATCATAGACCATTAGAGTTTATATTTAACCCAAGGAAAGAATTACCCAAAGTCACGACATCAGGGATTCTACGATGGGCGATAAGATTGATGGCATTTGACTTTGATATAGAGTATGTCAAAAGAAGTTCAATTCCACATGTGGACGCACTATCAAGATTGAGGTTTTACAAGGACTCAAAAGACAAAACGGAGGAAGAATTTGAAGATTCGTTCCTACACTTGATAGAGACTGATGTTTTGTCTTTAGACAGAATGGCTGTGGAAACGAGACATGATCCGGTGCTAAGTAGGATAGTATCGAGAATAAGAAAAAAATCGTGGGGAAATTGTTCTAGGGCGGAAAGACCTTATAAAGAAATAAGGCACAAATTAACAATAGAACATGGAGGGATATGCAATGGGGACCTGGTAGTTCCCCCAGAAACACAAAGAAAGCCGATAATAGAAAGTGTACATAATGATATACACTGTGGAGTAGCGGCCACACAAAAACGGATAAAACTAGAAGCTTGGTGGCCGGGTTATTCAAGAGACATTGAGGAATATGTAAAAAGGTGTAAAAAATGTAAAGAATTAAGAAACTTTACACAAACCAAATTACATGCGTGGCCCAAAGAAGTGGAGCCATGGAGTAGCGTCCATATGGATCATGCATATGTAAATGGAGTGGGACTCTTATAAATATTAGTAGACTCTTTTTCAGGTTGGCCTGAAATAATAAGGGTTGCAAACAAGAAAAGTTCCACTATAAAGCAAATTCTAAGAGTAGTATTCTCTAGAAATGGTGTACCAAAAACCCTGGTATCGGATAATGCACCAGAATTTTGTGAGGAAGAACTTAACGTATGGTTAGAGAAAATAGGGTGTAAACCTTATAAAACTCCTCCATATCACCCTCAATCAAATTGACTAGCAGAAAGGATGGTTCATACCGAAAAAAAGGGGCTGAAAGCATGCTCTCAGCAAAAAGAAAAAGTAGAAGTTTTTCTACCGAGGATGCTTTTAAGTTATAGGACCATACCACACGCGGGAAGACTCGAAAGCCCATCAGCTTTAATGGGGGGACAGATTAGAGCTCCACTATGTCATACTCTACAAGTGAAAAGATGTGGTATAAAAAGAGCAAGGATGCAGATCCGGAAGGAGCCGAGTTTATAATACAAAAAGGCCATAATACAGCCATAATAAATAGAGAGAATGGCGATAGTGTGTTGGCCCATGCTGACCAAATAAGGACCCAGGGTGAAGAGGAAGAACGAAATGACGAAGAAATGTCTTCAATTCCATCTGATAATGAGTTGGTAGAACAACCATTACAGAAGGAAATGTCGGAAGAGGAAACAATGCAGGAGGAAGAGGGACAGAAGAACTCTGAAAGTTCAAATGAAGACCAGAGTATGCAAGAAAACACATGTGACTACAGCCTAGACCGGGACAGATTGAGGTCTCCCAGGGAAAGAAATACAGGAGAGAGAGAGAGAGAGAGAGAGAGAGAGCAGAGTGAGGAAAATGGCAGAAGAAGGATTACAAGATCTACGAGAGGGATAAAGGTTTAGGGAGATGTAGTGATAGTAGCAAATTAGTATGCATAATTTGCATAGGCAGAAGTGAACAGTCTTATAAGTGGTCACTGAGAATAACCACTGGCAGAGAGAGTCTAGCGACTAATTAGTGTTAACCTCTATTTCACAACATTATTTAATTAAAAAAACAAACTTTTAATAGCTTTTATGAATAATATATATTAAGGACATTTTTTCGTCTGAAGCCAAAATATTTTTTCGATGAAAAATGAATTTTTACAAGAATTGTTTTCTTTTTTTTTTTCAATTTCAAGTACAAAAGGTGATAAAAGTTTTTTTTTTTGTTTGTTTTTTTTGTTTTTTAAGCGTTTCACCCCAAGCAAGGCGGGAAGCCACTAGGATGCAAGGGGTTACAGGAAATAGCAAGATCAGATAGGAGTGATAGAAGAAAGGATGAGGGTAGTGGATAGATCAAGGCAACTGGAGATGTCGATTGACATTACACTTGAATCGCTGGAGATTATAGCTCACAGGGAAACAGGAGAAGGGAAGGGAGTTCCACAGGCGAGAGGTGCGAGACATGAAGCTATTAGAGTAGAAGAGACGGCTACATTTAGGAGTTTCGACAGTGAGGGGTGAGAGCGGGATGCCAGCCTCGTAGGGCGCTGGAACTCATGACGTCTGGGAACCAGCGAATGCAGCTCCTCGGAGCAATTTCCATGAAAGTATTTGTAGAACAGACAGAGGGAGGCGACGGCGCGTCTGTGAGAAAGTGACTGTAGACGAGACGCCAGGGCAGGGCCAACCATATTGCATATCCGCCTCTGGAGCCTATCAAGAACCCTGAGGCAAACAGAAGGGGCGCCAGACCATATATGGCAGCAATACTCCATGCAAGGGCGAATTGTGGATTTGTATATCTGGAGGATCGACTCAGGGGAGAAAAACTTCCTAGCGCGGCTCAGGGAGCCAACTTTCCTCGCAGTGGACGAGGCAATTGACTCGATGTATTTATTCCATCTCAGGTCAGCAGTCAACGTGAGACCGAGAAGCCGCAAAGAGTTGCTCTCGAGAAGTTGAGCATCAGACATTCTAATGTAGGGAAGGGAAGGCTCTCTGTGGTGATTAATAGAGAGCAGTTTTGTCTTAGAAGCGTTGAAGTTGACCAGCCAATTCATGCCCCAGTTCACAATCGATTGGAGGTCCTTTTCGAGACGCACGGCCAGGTGAGTTTTGTCAGCGAGACTAGATTTGTTTTTGAGGCAGGAATAAATTGTGGTGTCATCCGCGTAGATGCCAACTTGGGAAGTTATGGCGTTAGGAAGGTCATTTATGTAGATAAGGAATAGAGTGGGGCCTAGGATGGAGCCTTGAGGAACACCTGCGTTCGTGGGATAGGAACTGGAGGAGAATCCGTTGAGAACGACCTTCAATTCACGGTTTGACAGGAATGATTGTATTAGGTTATATAATCGACCCGTAATGACATAACCCTGGAGCTTGCGAAGAAGGCCGGCATGCCAAACCCTATCAAATGCTTTGGAGATGTCAAGTGCCACGGCTCGGGCTTCCCCATTATTTTGGAGAGCTCGGTAGACTGTTTCAGTGATGGCTGTGAGCACATCGGCTGTAGATCGGGCAAAGCGGAAAACATATTGCTTGTCAGAGAGCAGATTATGGGATGTGAGGTGGTTAACTACCCCGGTATTGATTAGAGCTTCGAAGACTTTGCCGAAGAGGGGAAGGAGACTGATAGGACGGTAGTTGGAAGGGTCAGAGGGGTCGCCGGAGTTCTTGAAGACAGGAACGATCGAAGAGGACTTCCAGCAGTCAGGAAAACAAGATTCCTTGAGGCAGTAGTTGTATAGTTTCGAAAGGGCGGGCGCCAGTTCAGGTGCGCATTTCTTCAAGACAATGGCTGATATCCCGTCACCACCACTAGCTTTGTTGGGATCTAAATTAGAGATAACGCCCAGTACCAAAGATGGGGTTATGTTTAACCCACTCAATATGGCCTCAGTTCTAAGAGGGAAGTCGGGTATAGGTACACCGGAAGAGTCGAGCGTCGAGTTGAATGAAAATTTCCGAGCAAAGCATTCAGCCTTGTCGGTAGAGGAGGTCAGGACTTCGAACTGGTTGAATAAAGGAGGTATAGAGGGTTTGCAATTGTTCAATACGCTCTTGCAGAGACGCCAATAATCTTTGGAGACAAATTTGCGAGATGCAATACGTTCCTTCATCCGAGCCGCAAATAGTGACTTAGGATCGTCGAGGACACGCTTACATTCGTTACGGGCGGAGGCAAAGAGACGTCTATTGCAGTCAGACATGTCGCTACGGTATAGGTGGAAGTAGTGGTTCCTATGGGCGATGGCGGCTGAGCAAGCAGCCGAGAACCAGGAGGAGGAGCGCGACTTGACCCTATATTTCCTTGATGGGATGAAAGCGTCGATTCCGGCTTTAACCCAGGAAGAGACCTCAGAAGCACATTCTTGGATGGGGAGCTTAAAGACTCCATCCTAGGGGACATCGCGGAGGAAATCACGGAACTCGTCCCAGTCGGCTCGTTGATAATAGAACGAAGTTCTAGTGGTAGGAGGTTCTTTATACGGGGTGGAGTTAACCGATACGACTGCATGGTCAGAGTTACCAAAAGGGCAGAGTTGCGAGGCACTGCAGGATTCGGGGATGGAGGTAAAGCACAGGTCGAGTAGAGAGGCTTTACCTTCCCGGTTGAAGGCAAAACGAGTGGGGAAGTTAACTATCTGTGTGAGGGAATGGGAGATTGAAAAATTAAGCGTTTGAATGCCTGCATGGTCAGTAGTAGCATTCTTAAGCCACAAGGTGTGATGGGCGTTAAAGTCTCCAAACACAAAAATGTGAGCAAACGAGTGGAGGGAGAGAGCCTTGTCTATGTTGTCAGAAATGCTATCAAGTATCTCACAGTCTTGAGAGGATGGAGAGCGGTAAAGGAAGAAGAGATAGCTTACCGCATTGAGGAGAGAGAGTCGGAGACACATGTATGACTGGTCAGGCGATTCGAGAGAGGACTCTCTGGCCAGAGGGAGATGTTCCTTGACGTAGACACCAAGACCGTGCATGTGGGTTAGAGAGTCTTTTCTGAGGAGAGGAAGATAGCGGGGATCGAGAGATCAGAAGAGGGGATAGATGAGATAAGGTTTGTCTCACAGAGAGCCAGTACATCCAGGCCGTTTGCAGAGAGGAAAGATTCCAGACTGCAGAAGTTTGTCCTAATGCCCCGGATGTTGGAGAACGAAATGTTGAGGGGTTTTAGTGTTTTTTGAGACGCTGGTTTAGGGTTAATCTTTCGGTTTTTGTAACTCATGTTGAATTTTGTTTGTAAGATGAGAAGGCCCGAAGTAAAAGAAACAGAAAGTTTCGACCGTGACGCGGGCAGAGAGGAGTTGGCAAAATCTGCATCATTATGTGGCCTCAGGGCTGCCCACCGGAGGTGACTGCAGGGACACCTTTCCATGCGCGACATGGCACTACAAACACCCCGGTATTATACAACTGTTGATCAGAGCGGCCGCTCAAGACGCTACGCAAGAGTTAGGGCTCCTAACTACCAGTCGGAAACAGCAACCAGAGAACTGTCAGCCGTGTACCCTCAGAATGAAGAGATGTTGCCACAGACTGCACACATCACGGGAGAAACAGAGCTGCACTAATACAGAGGCCGGAGAGAGAAAGAGTACCGGGAACCCCTTCCTAGACAAGAAACAAGGTGTGGGCCTCTACTCATGTCCAGAAGAAGGGGGAGGAGTTTTGACCGGGCGGTAGAAGAGACTACCTACTCCTATTACAGATAACACAAAAAAGGACGACACAAAACAGAGGGAAGGATTGGGGGGGGAGATAACAGGTAAGGAGTCCTGGATCACACTTGGCTATATCCTATCACATTAAGTTTTAACTTAGTATAATTCCCATTGTCTATTCTAAAAAGAAATTGAGAAAAAAAAAAGGTTACCCGGATTTATTATCGCATCTAGTTAAAGACATTCAATTTTCCATTTTTCCCGTTTTCCTTTTTTTTTTTTTCTTTCTTTAACTTTCAAACCGGGGTTTCTTACTAAACTATCAAATAAGGAGAATCATTGGGACAAAATGCCTTTGAGGGGGGGGGAGAAATAGAACAAATTTAAAAACGAAAAGAACAAAAAAAAAATAAATAAAAAAAAAAAAATGAAAAATGTAAATGGGTTTCTGCTAGAGCGAATACTGTACTCACATAGGCCAGCAAGCAAGTGGTTGTCTGCTTTATCGTCTTGAAGGTGACTGAAGAGTGTTAAATATTTAAAAATTAAGTTTGAATATGAGCATCCCTGGAAATGCTCTTATTAAAAGATCTATTTTTACAGAGCATACATTTGAAAGCCTATTACAATAGTTTCTATTTTTACAATATTTTTTAATATGCCAAAAAAAAAAAAAAAAAAAATGTTTCCGGTAAAACTATGGAGGTACAATTCAAGAATAATGTCCTCTGTTTTAAGAGTTGTTTCTCCCGATGGCGAGGATCCGGCCTCATAAATTGCGTTGATTTCGTGCCAAATTCTCTGACTGACCGAAGATCATCGTCGCATTTTCAAAATTTTTAATTTTTTTTTTAATATATATATTTCACTAAATATTTTCTTTTCATTTTTTAAATATAGTCAATTTTATTTTTTTTTCAGTGAGAGATATACTGCAATTTTTATTTTTTTTTTTTTTAGATTCAGTTTTAGGGACGGAAAAAGTGCAGGCTTTGAACTTATCTTCGTTAATCAATAAAATATTAGACTTTTGAAAGCATTTAATTTTTAAGAATTACTTTATAGTTAAATAAGCTGGTTCACTTAAAATTCGGAAATATTGTCACTTCTGCCCTTCTGTCCGATAAATTGCCCTGACGTTAGCTGTTGATACATTGACGTAAACGTCAATTCACAACTCCAAAACCAATCGCCACGGTTAGACATGCTTCTCTTATTTCCAATTAAATTTTTTCTGCTAAAAAATTAAGTAATGTTTGTTTCATATTACATTAAGTATACTTTAAATTTTCTAATTTTCCTAAAATAACTTTTGAATAAAGTATAATTGAATTTTACAAGATTTTTAAACGAAGAATTTCACTTTTGTTTACAAAGTTGTCAAAAATGGCTGACGATCGATTTTATGTAAATTTTGTTGACTCAGAAAAAAAATTAGATTTTTCACTAAAATTTCGGACGTGCTAGAAAGGATTAAAATTTTTTTTTAAATATTCAAAAAATACTTTGGTCTTTCCTCTTATTAATGACAAACATTTAGACGATAAAAAATTGTTTAATCAGTCTGGGGCCTTTTTTTTTCATCGGGGTATTTTAGCGAAGTATTGAACATACCTATCCAAAATTTTTGAAGTTAAAAAATATTTTTGCTATTTTGGTATATCTCCCTATTTAACTTTCTTACGACACTTTTACTGATGAAGTCATCCGGGCTACATGAATCAACTAATGCATTTAATTAGTATCCATTCATGAAAACTGTATACGGATAGAAGATGAATTGAGTAGCTATACAAAAATAGAAAGGGACGTGACACAAAGATGTATCTTTTCCCCAGTTTTATTTATTCAACCTCTACAGCGACGCTATTTTAAGAGAGCTAGAAACCCTACCAACATTTATTATCGGTGTGTGTAAGACAGACAGGTAACACTGTGCTAATGGCTGACGCGGAAAGCAAACTACAGGAAGATAAGGAGCTCGAAGGTAACGAGAAAAAAGGACTATCAATTGCAAGAAGATAGAAAGTCTGGTCATCAGCAATAGAAAAGAAAAACAAAATGCCAAAGTTATTGCTAGGAATAGACGTTAATTAAAGATATTATAAAATAAAATAAAACATATCTCGGCTGATTTGCAGGCAAATAAACTAACATACTCAAGAGCGAGAGCCGGATGTGAACGGGACAAGGCCCCGTCACAAAATGACCACTATCGTCGTTTGCGCATAGGCCCGACGCACAAGTTCCGGTCGAAAAATAAAATAATATTTTAAAGTGTTTCTATTTTTCGACCAATAAAAATGCTTCCCTCCTAATTATACTCGCATCGTTTTTCGAGCCTGTTAAGCCATAAAAAACGCCATAAAAGGGGTCACACGGGGAAGTACTGGCAGTCAACAGGAGGCCAGGAAGAGATCTGTCACGGTCAGTCTGGGCAGTCAGCAGCAGTCAGCAGGAGGAGCGCTATGAACTACTATGAGAGATCAACCCAGATCGGCAGCCGGCTTATGAACTATACCACAAGGTAGCTGTCCCAAAATCACACGTTCCTATTGAAATAAATCACATACATCTATTTCTGATGTTGTCGTATTTCCTTCTTGCAACCATACGCTTGTCTATAACAAAGATAACCAATGAAATCGAGGCATTAGAAAAGATAATAGTAACACTATGTTAGACCTAGGGAGACGTAACAATAACCAACGAAAATGAAGCATTAGAAGCATTAGAATAGCGGTTTAGAAAAGATAGAGCTAGGAATAGATGTTAGGCAAAGACAACCAATGAAAACGATCCATTAAAATAGATGTTTAGAAAAGATAACACTCGGTTAGTATTAGGGATAGATGTTAGTTGTTAGGTAAAGATAATTAATAAAAGTGAAGCATTAGAGACAGTGTTTTAGAAAAGTTTACACGAGGTTAAATTTCGGGATAGATGTTCGTCAAAGAAAACACTAGATTCAAAGCTAGGAATAGAATGTGATGTAGAGTTTACATTAGATAAAGTTTATTAGCTACAACTTGGGATAATTTATGCAAAGATTTCTAATTTTAGACACACGAATAGCCATATATTTCGATCTAGGGATTGAAGGTAACTAAAGATAAACCTAAGTTTTATACTCGGCACAGTCCTTTAGACAAATATAACCGTACGGTTAGACCGAGGCAGAAAGTTCATATAAACATCTCTAACGATAGATCTATGATTTGCGGATAATTATAGATAACCCTAACTTTATTGGTAGCGATAGACGTTAGATAAAAAATAACCATAAAGTTAAAGTATAATTAATGTAAACCCTAAGGCGAGGGCTTATGCAAAGATATTTGGAAGTTGATAAAGAGGATAATTAAAGTTTAATGCTAGGGATAGTCGTTAGGTAAAGATAACCCAAGTCTTAGAGATAAAGGTTTAAGAAAAGAAATCTAAGGTTACATCTATGTATTAAGTCTGCTCGTTTACATTTCAGATTACTAATATGGCGGCGATAGGTAATGGAATGCTAATCCACCCAAGGATTGAACTCTTCAACTTTGGCTAACAAATATTGCTAAATTACCCTGTCCCACCTGCTAATTAAAAATGAACCCAAGCTTATCTATAAAATGCTTCTGATACGCTGTGTTTGGCAAAAAGTTGTTGGATTATGTGTGTGTGGTCTGTGGCAATTAACAAGTCATGGAATGGTGTTAAGTACTTTTTCTTGATTTAACTAACTTCCGTTCAACTAACTCGCTTTTGCTCATTCAACCAATTCGCATTCTTAGAAGTATTTCTATATTATTTTTTTCCTTGAATATGCTCGTATTTAATTCTAGTTGCCTTTTTTTCTCTTCCCCGTAGAAAAAAAAATTGAAAATTTTATTTGATTGGCTATTGAAAGAAAAATAGAAAAGTTTGTCTTTCGCTCATTCAACCAACTGGGTTGCTTTTGCTCATTTAAACTAGATCTTTTTTCGCTCTTTCACCTAATAACTCACATGTTCAACGACATCTATTGATTCCGCTCGTTCAACCAACTCGCCTACACGACAATAATTAAAATTTATATATTTCATTCATCCTGCCACAGAAAGAAAGATTTTGCTTTTTCTTTTTTCGTTCATCCAACTCGGCTGTTTTTTTATGGTTCAACTACCACTTCGTCCTGGGTATGACGATAAACTACATCCGGCTACAAGGGAGATTGCAGGTTTTGAGGAGAATGGAACCATATATTGACGGTTTTTGTTCACCGGTCCACCCTGAGCCGGGCTGGTAGCATTTGTTATGGACAAATAGTGAACACGCAAACAAAAATGAACAGGTCATTTTTTTTATAGCGAAATGACCAATACGTTTTTATACCCTAATGAAATTCCAACATATAAAATACATTTTTATAGTAAAGTTACGAAAAAATATTTTCGTAATAAAATTAAAAAGCAAAAAAACAAATCAACGTTGGCGGCAGAAAGAAAAATAGAAATTTAAATGGATTTGATCACATGAAGAAAAGTATAAAATTATAATGGTTACGCCCATAAAAAAACAAAATTATCTTGATATGTCCACAGAAAAGTAGAAAACGTTATTGGTTTGGCTTCAAAGAGTAAAATACAAATTGTTGCTTTCGATCGTTCAACTAACCCTGTTCAACCATCTTGGTTGCTTTGATCATTCATCTAACTTGCTAACTCGACAGTAGAACATATCTATATATTAAAGATCAGTAAGTAGAAAATGACATTGATTAGTTCGGAAAAAGAAAATGATATTGGTCTCGCTGCAGAAAGAAAAGTAAATTAAATAATTTTATTCGATTGGCCGCAGAAAGAAATGTAGTAAATTATATTTGGCCACAGAGAAAAAAATATTTCACTAGACTGGCCGCAAAAAGTGGTAAGCCATTTCTTTTTCCTTTTGTTTGTTCAACTAACACTGCTGTTCAACCTTTATATCACTCATCTAACTTGCATATTCGACAGTAGATCACATTTGTTTTTATTCTCTTAGCTGCAGAAAAAAAGTAGACAAAATGATTTGGTTGCAAAAACTAAAATACGAAACATTTTGCTTTCGTTCGTTCAACTAATTCTGGCATTCAACCATCTAGATTGCTTTCGATCGTTCATCTAACGCTATTGTTCAAATATGTCGGTTGCTTTTGATTGTTTATCTAACTCTATTGTTCAACAGATCCCATTTACATATTTTATTCTGGCTACAGAAAGTAAAAAGTAATTGATTTGGAAGCAGTAAGAAAAGTAGAAAATGATATTGATTTGGCCGCAAAAAATTAAATAGCTTTTTGCTTTCATCCTTTCAACTAACTCTGTTCAATCATCTCGGTTGCTTTCACCATAGAATGAAAAGTAGATAATGTTATTGATTGGTGAAAATAGAATTTTGTTTTTATTTTGATCGTTCAATTCTTTCATTCGGCCATTTAGGTTGCTTTCGATCATCCATCTAACACTATTGTTAAATCTCGGTTGCCTTTGATCGTTCAACCGTGTCGGTTGCCTTTGATCATTCACCTATCTCGCTTCCTCGACAGTAGATATCATATTTTATTCTTACTGTAGAAAGTTCTATTCGATTGGCCGTGGAAAGAAAATTAGAAAATTACATTGATTTAGCCACAGACAGAAAAGTAGAAAATTATATTTCTTAGGTCACAGAAAAGTAGAAAATTACATTGATTTGGCTGCACAAAGTAAAATAGAAAATGTGTTCCTTTCACTTGTTCAACTAATACTATTTTTCAATCTCTGTCGCCTTTGATCGTTCAACCATCTCCGTTGTTTTGTTCGTTCATCTAACTTGTTCACACGACAGTAGATCTCGTCTGTTTTATTCTTCTGGCTGCAGAAAAATTAGTTTTATTCGATTGGCCTCAGAAAGTAAAAATTCTAATTGATCTGGCCGCAGAAATAAAAGCAGAAAATGATATTGATTTAGCTACTGAGAGAAAAGTCAATTTTAGCGATTTTCTTTTTACATTTGTTCATTCAATTAACACTGTCAGTCAACCATTTCTGTTGAATTGATCATTCATCTAACATACTTACTTGACAGTGGATCTCGTTTATATATTTTACTCTTCAATAAGTTCAAAATTTAAATCTATTGGCCGTAGAAAAAAGTAAAAAGAAAATGATGCTGAATTGGCGACAGAAAGTCGAAAATGATATTTATTTGCGAATCTGAGTGCAATAATTTAACCACTGCTTGAAGGAGAAATCCTTCCAAAGTCTGCGGAAGTTGTCAAGCGTATGTCTAGTTTTCAAGAATGTGTGAGAGCGATGAGCGATGAGCGATCTCACAGTATCAACCTCCGTGAGGCTCTCCTCGGTGTCATTAGCGAACTCTTTGACGCTATAATCAACAAAAAATGTTGTTGATCAGCTCATCTTGAATGACAAGCAGTATTGACTTTGATCTGCCCGGTCCACTGTTGATATGTTAGCTGCGATTACTCACAGAATTAGTGAGGCACTCAACAACAAATACATGTCAAGGATGGTTGCATTAGATATTTCAAAGGCCTTTGACAAGGTGTGGCATAATGAGTTACTGTTCAAGCTCTCTAGTTATGGAGTCACTATAAGTATCTTCTCACTTAAATTGGTAGGTCCCTTAAAGTAATTGTTAATGGCCAGTCCTCCAAGTCCCAGGTGACAAGGAAGAAATCAGGACAGAAGATAACGATTGACATTTCATTTAAATGTTTGCAAATTAAAGTTGTTTGGAAAGCATAGAGCCGGGAAGAAGCTCTACAAGCAAAAAGTTTAGAATAAGAAACTGTCAGCATAGAAGTTACGGCTACGTCTAGCTAGCTCAACTGTAAACTGATGATCTCACCATCAGTCTAGTATTGCGCTAAATTCATACAATCCAGGTACAATAGCGTAGAGCTTATCTGAACAATTACCATGAAAGTATTTATAAAAAAGGCGCAGAGGTAACCTTACGGAGCAGTAGGCAAGTGACTGAAACCGAGCGGCGACATCAGGACCAATTATATTGCTGATTCTTTGGATTTTATCAAGAAACACCAGGAAAATAGCAGAGGCACCGAACCATATATGGCAGCAATATTCTAACCAAGGGTGAATGGTAGATTTACATCTCTACGAGATAGATTCTAGAGAGAAAAATTGTTTCACTCGACACAGTGAACAGACTTAGTAGCTGATCTGGCGATGGATTCAATGTAGTGTTTCCACCTCGCGTCAACTGAGAACGTTAGCCTGAGAAGGTGTAATGGGTCATTTTTTATAGAGGATAGCATCAGCCATGCTGATGGAAGGTTTAATGTAGAACAATTTAGTTTAGGGGGGCATTAAAATTAATAAGCCATCTTTTTCCACGGTTAACAACAGTCTTGATGGCTGCCATTTTGACTTTGTCTGACTGATCAGTCTTACTATCGAGGCAGGAGTAAACAATAGTGTCGTCAGCACAGATGCCAAGTTAAGAACTGATATCCTCGGAAAGGTCGTTAACGCTGATTAAAAACAGCGTAGGACCAAAGATGGAGCCCTAGTGGACACCCGCATTAGTATGTAAGGATGTAGACGAATGGCTGTTCCTGGACAACTTTGATTTCACGATTTGATAGGAACGATTGGACCAGCTCAAAAATGTGTCTGGAGATACTGTAGCTTTTCAGCTTAAGGAGAAGACCTGAATGCCAGACCATGTCAAAGGCTTTCGAGATGTCCAATGTTACAGCCAGGGCTTCACTGTTTTTATCAAAAGCACAATACTCTTTCCGCAATTATCGTCAGTACATCAGTTGATTTGTAGAAAAGAAAGCCGTATTGCTGGTCTGAGAAAACGCCGTGATGAGATGAACCAATTGATTGATTAAGGCTTCTAGGAGTTTCCCAAAAAGAGGTAGATAGTCATTAGATGGGTCAGACGTTTCACCAGTGTTCTTAAAAACTGGGCCAACAGTGACTTATAGGGATGCCATTGTTTCAGGTCGGACATTCAAAGCATGCCATTACAAAATCGTCATATAAAATATTGTTGGTGTGATTTACTGTTGATTGAGCAGGCTCGCCCTGGACATATCCCGATTGCATTGGGCATATGGCCAGTTAGGCACTTCATGGCAAATCAGGGATCCGTTCCGAACACTTCTCTTCAGAAAAATCAAATATATATGTTGGGTATACAACAAATACACTAACAAGAAGGCTTACAAAAAGGAGATACACTAAGGTGATTATCTCTCTGTGGAGGCGATGAAGTCACGTAGGTTGCCTGATGGCTGCTTATTGATGTCACTGTATAGTGATGGAAGTGGCAGCTGCTATGTGTTGCAGCTTAAATCTCCTTGGTGCTGTTTTCCTATGGAAATATATCTTCACCAGATATAGAAATTCTCTGGTTTGCAGTCCTCAATTTGGGAATTCACTGTTTCCTGTTTGCTAGATATATCCTTGCTAGCGACATAGCAAATGAATCTAGCCCACTCGAACCTGGAATCCTAAACATGGAAGAAACACAGATGAATCTCCAGTAGTGCCAGTTCCTGTTGAGAATTATATATAACTATTTTTCTTCTCTTTACACACTTCTAGTTGTTGCATATGTTATATTTTATTTGCATGGGACGTGTATATATATATATATATATATATATATATATATATATATATATATATATGTGTGTGTGTGTGTTGATATAAAACTCTCTGAGAACAAAGCATTTTTGTCATTCCTTTTTGCTAACCCATTCTGTCTGGGGAAATAAGGTGTTGTTATAGTGTGGATGTAATAATGCCCATAATGTGAGAAATACAAGCTAGGAGAATATTCACTTTCTTCCATAGTGCACACATTATCTGGGTCAACCTGATGTGACATAATATTATTAACCTCCATTATTTGGTGATATTATTTAGCCCCATGTACTAGTGATACTCCTGACATATTATTTACTCCCATTATTTCTTTTGGTTCCATTTTACTTATTTTCTTGCAACAACTCAAACTGCCATTCTAGAATTGTGTGTAAACAGTACAGACTGATATAAAAAAAAGAATCTCTTAGCATACAGCTGCTGCAGTTCATATAACTAAGAAAATTTTATAAATGACGGATAAAATCTAACCATAAACACTTATTTTTTTTGTTCCCCTCCCTTGAGATCTACGTTCTATTTTATTTAATGTTATTATATGCTAGTAGCATTAGTGGTAATATTATCTTCAATTTTTATTAAATGAGTTGTTGTTAACTCTGAATTAATTTTAATATTTCTTTCCTCTTAATTTCACTTTTCATTGCAGCTATACAAGCTGTCAGTGTAAAACTCAATATAAACAGCAGATTGGAAATAAATTTTAACTATTTTTTTGAAGAAAAATAATTTCACTAAAGGTGAAAGAAATGCTATTAAAAAAATAAGAATGGCTGACAATGCTTCATTGAATAAAATCTCAAATGACTATATTATATAAAAAAATATATACAAAATATGGTGGCATGAAGAGGTATGTGAAAAATAAGGCATAAGTTTATGTGGTTAACTTTGATCTGCCAACTATAAATCTCCTTTGTTTAATTGGCTTCCTAAAGCAAAGTGGATGTGAGTTGAAGTCTTACTGAGACTATAAATTATTTTTGAACCCCTGCTTACTATGGTGTAGAGACCTTAGAGATCATTTATAAGCTTGTCATTTGACTACAATGACATCAGAATCAAATCATTTACTGAACAGTGAATTCTTGCTTCAGTTATTCAACCAAATCTGCAAACATTGTTTTTTTTTTTTCAAAATAAAAATAAAAGAAATTCAATTTTTTTTTCTTTTATTTCTTGAACAAAAATATATTACAGCAGCAAAATGAAAAATAAATTTGGTTGTTTGTTTTGGCTTTAAATGACTCATTTGATAAGCTGTAAAACAAATCTTAAATTGCATTCCACTACAGATGTTTTGTTGTACACAATCATATGGTATCAACTATTGACTTTTTTGTAATCATATATCAACTAAGTTGGTTGGTTTAGATACCAGTATTTCTAATTAATAGGTTTATATTTTTTTTGGCACAAACCCACTGTTTTGAGAAATTATACATCATCCATCCTTGCTCTTTCAAAGAGCACCTTTATGTTGTTTATATTGTAATATCTTTTCCTAGAGGGAGCAAGAGTTGTACACTTAATGAAAACATGTTTTATAACATATGCAGTTTGGTATGTTGACATGTTCCCTTTCCAGTAAGTATAAGTGTGTAATTCTTGTGTGACCAATGCACAATCAGGCCAATATTACCTCTTCCTTTTGGGATTTGTCTATATCCTGGTTTCAATTCTCAAAGTATTGGCTTGATTTCTAGTAATTTATTTCATGCACTGTTACTCCAATGTTGTTGCCATTTTTGTTTGATAAATCTATTTATTTGGCTCTTCATGTCTGTAAGGGATCTTGAAGTTCAGGTCAATTTCTATATTTGTGACACGTTTAACAGCTGAATTGGTTTTGTCATTTCAAATTAATGATAGTTTCCTTTAATTTTATCAAGTTCTTCCTGAAAGTTAAGAGGGTGCATATTTTTGTGGGGGGGATTTTCATAAGTCCAATATTATTGCTGGAGACCAAACTTGTTTTGGTCCAAGGAGCAATGTTAGGAATGATATCATCAGGTATTGTTTCAATTTTTATTCCAAGCTCAAATGATTTTTTTATTTGTTAATAGAGGGTTTTGGTGTAGAAAGAATATATTTTTGTAGGCAAGGTTAGATGAACAGCATTTTAGTTTTGTATAGCACTGTAGTACTAGTTTTTCACATCTAAGTTTAGGAGGAGTTTTTGCATATAAACTTTCAATTGATGAGATTTTAAAAGCTTCACCAGTTTTATTCTTCCATGAATAGTAGGATCAAGGATTTTTAAAAATATTTTCTTGACAACCTGTATATGATACTGCCATAATGTAGTTTTAATTGAATCAGGGACCTGTAAAATATTTGTAAGGTTTATTGGTCTGCTCCCCATTCAGTGTGAGTTACCACATGAAGGAGCTGTAGTGCTTTGGTATATTTCTTTTTGAGATATGTCTGAGAGATAAAGAAGCTTTTTGTCAAATATTATTCCCAAGAACTTATACTGATCTACAACTGGTATTCAGTCTCTTTTAGTCTTAGAGTAGGATCTTTTGTGTAGTTTTCTCCTCTGGCAGACATGTATATATATTTAGTTTTTGTTTTGGAAAAATCTAAAACCATTTTCAGTTGCCCATTTGTTAATTTTATCAAGGTACTGCTGTAATTTTCATTCTATGGTATGCATTTGTTTGTATTTCTTGGATTTGGTATGTATTTATCTACTTTGATTATTAAAATAGACAGTTTTATTTTCTGTCTGTGGTGTGGGTGTATTGAAATTTAATGTGTTTATATTTATTATCTGTTTTTTTTTTAATTGTTATCCTTTGACAACAATAACATTTTGTTTTTTAACTCAGCTTTTAACTTTACAAAGAGATCTTCATTATGAACTACACATCTAGAGGTGTCTAGTTGTTCTTGTGGGTATGCTTTTACACTAATGTTATAGAATTTTTTAATCTTTAACTGAATGCTCACATGTTTTTTATTTGATATTTCTACAAGAATAGTTTTTTTTTTACTGATTATTTACAATTTAGCATTGAGGATATAACCCTTTGTACTAGGAATGGCAATATTTATTCAACAGAACCACCTCCATGGGTTCTAGTATGAATCTAGGAAAGGGTACCTCAGCTTGCTTCTTGATCAAAATCTGATTCCATGTGCTGTCTTTTTGCTTGTTTTATTTTTCTTTCTATCCATCATGAAATTATTTCACTGACTGTGCTTCCCACCCACCACAGGGACCTACAAGAAATGCCAAAGAATCCCATTCACCTTGACAGATCAGGGCTTCACAGTAGTAAAAAAAATTTCTTGAAGCTTCTATTTTCAGTTTTAATTTTAAAGCTAATAGATTAAATTTACTATTTCTAATAAGCAGAATTATTCGTTTAAAACTCTTAAAAAAAAAAAAAATTTAGCAGAAATTTCATACAATATTTTTTTTTGCATTGGTGATCTCGAAGTTCAAATGTACAAATCAATATTTTAAAAACAACATGAGAAATACTTTCACATTAAAAAAACAAAACCAAAAAAACAATGGAAAATTCTACCAGCGAACATATTGCGGCAACAATTTCCATCAACCTGCCGACGTACAACCACATCAGCGTTCAAGTAAACTAAATGCAATTTTTAATGCAAAAATCACGTCCCAATATGGTCGTTACACTTTCGTAATCGAGAAACCTCCCTCAGATGTAGTATTAGAGGTAGCAGACCTCCTCAGCGAAATACCGACGGAAAAAAAGTATGATACTTTGAAGGACGCTATATTATACCGCACAGACGAATCAGAGGAACGTCGGTGTCACGACTTTCTAATAATCTTCATTTGGGACACTATAAACCCTCCCAATTGCTTAGGAAGGTGAAAGTCTTACTAGGTGGCAATACTATGTCTGACAGTCCTCTGTAAACTATGGATGGATAAGCTGAGTGCATAAACATTGCAAATATTAGTTTAATTCCCGGACGACTTAGACCTACAGCGATTTTAAACCTGTTAAAAGAGGATCACAGTTAAATATTCTCAGTTTGTGCTAAACCCATTAAAATCGGCTCCAGAGTTCAGTACGAAACAATGCTTTCTGATTGGTCCATAAATAATATCATATTTCTGCCTATGTCCGCACGGTTGACCTCGAGTAGACCTGTTCATAGTACAACGCGTCAAAAAAAAAAAAAAAAAAAAATGTAAACATGTTCTCGAGCCCCCACGTGATCAAGAAAATTCATAAATATGAAACTTCAAGGTGACTTAGTCAGTGAGTCCTTAAAATAATCAACCCGTCTAACGAATCCATGAAACCCAACTTTCTCGCTAAAAGTTAATTTTTATTAACATCAACCCGGCTTGTGGAATTCAATTTCTTTTCAATACTAACTCATCTAGTGACGAATTTAACTAAGACTAGATTCAGAAACCAACTCATAACCAACTCAAAATCTTAACAACATAAAGGAAATCGTAACTATATCAGTCGAAGCGAGACAACTCAACAGTAAGTCAAGCAATCTTTCATTCAATTTCATCATCAACATAAACTGTTTAATAACAACAATAACACGAATTTATATATATATATATATATATATATATATATATATATATATATTTGACATACACAAAGTGATGATAGGTTGCTTGTTAAATGTGCCAAGTGAGATAAGATTGCAAATAGTGTCCATGCAGATATTTGGTGAATAAATGTTGATGGTTTAAGTTTGTTTGTGAAATTAATAGTTTGATTTCTGCAAGGTAAAATGTCAATTGTGTGAGTTCAAACAATAGTGTGTATGTGTGTGACAATTGTAAGTGTTGATTCAAGTTATGAAGAGTTGTGTGTCTTTGATTGATATGCTAAAGTTGCTTAAATGTACAATTACTATTTCGTAGTGACAATGTCACTTTTTTTTAGTAAATTGTAAGTTAAGTTTCTTCACGCGGCAATAGTAGTGTGAGTTGTGTTGAGTTGATGAGAGGCCGATAGTGTTATTGAGTCAGTGTGTTGGCACACGTGGAGTCTGCTGGCATCTCTCGAAACTCAGTGTCTGACGATATTTATTGCATCAAACATAAAATTCTGGCACAAGGCCGATAAAGAGGAGAGGTTGAAGCTGGTCTTCACTAACTTCTTTATACCTAGCTAATCCGATTCACGACCCATTCACTCATTACAATTTGCCCATTCACCACAAAAACGTGCCCATCACCAATCAATCCTTCATACGCCATAATAGCGCATCCTTTCAAGAGGGACCTACAAAACGCGCCCCAAACCATAAAAATTTAATGATAATAAATACTTAAAATTCTATGATGAAAAATGAGAGGGGAGGGAATGAACCCCCAAACAAACTAAGCATAGACACAAAGTGAACTAAACATAACTGATGTTAGTAGGGCCCGTCCAACCCTAAAAAAGGAGAGGCCGCTGTATTCTGCCCATTGGGCAGAATCAAGAAGCTCTCTCACTAAGGGAATTAGGAAAAGTGAAAATATAAACGGACATGAGAAATAAAAAGCTGACCCAGTCGAGATCAAAAGGAGCCAAAACAAACTGGGAGGTTGGGAATCTCGACTTGGATCATAACCAAAGAGGCTGCCGGGAACAGGCCAGGAACAAGATTTACTCGCATTAACTAGGTACACTGAAGCTTGTCTAACCTAACCAAGGGGAGGGCTCACAGGAAACCACCCCGATGTGACGTAGGCTGACCTAAAAGAGAAAATCCAGGCTAGCCCCGTTCAAACGAACCAAGCTCGCCTCAGTCACCCGCCTTTCGCCGAAGACTGTCGAATGCAGGCGTTTTCTATCAGTTCTAATCTTCATCTTCAGCTGATGCTCAAAGAATCGTATCAGATCCTGATGAGAAAGAAGGATGCCTCGCAAGACTTCCTCCTGTCGCGCCGTACAAATCACCATTCGGGCCGTGGCCAACAGCGTCAAAAACACCATTCGTTTCACCCCGGAATACAAGGGCGACACATTCTCACACGCGTATGCGCGATCAATGAGCACGAGCTTTTCGGGAGAGAGACGAGCCGTCAACTCGCCGACACGGTCCCACAAGGGACGGACCCGGGGACAATAGTAGAAGGCGCGCGAAGCCGCTTTTTCCAAACCAAGGTAACATCGTTCAGTCTGGCAAATCCGCCAAACCCCATATGAAGACCTTGTAATTGAGAAGTAGCCCATTCCGAGCCAATCGCCAGGTAAGCGAAAACTCGGGGTTACTGAGATAATCCGCCGCTGGCGCCCAAAACCAGTAAGATCGAAACTCCTCCTCCGACAATTCGAGCCGCTCACGTAGAGAATCCTTCACGACCCGCTCCACTAGAAGACGATAGACCTTCCTAGGCCGAGAAAGGTCACTGGACCGAGGAACAGCCAACAAGGCCAACCGACACTCGCGAAGGAAATCCAATTGATCCCGGGGTTTACGATGGCGCTCAACCTGCAAGATGGGAGGTGGGGGACTGATAGTAAGGAAAGGGAACGCGTCCCTAACAATCCCCGCCATAATCAAATTTCCTGTCAATGCGCGGCGTAGGAAAGCCAACCTCGAGGCGAGATTATGGCTCGCCAAGCGTGGCATTTCCAGCCCCTATGACACGGGCGTTGTGCACATACTCGTCTGTTGACCCGATTTCCGCGTCCTCTCCATAAAATGGAGGATAGCGAGCGCTCGAGCGGCTTCCTATGGCCGTCACAGAGAGGAAGTACGGACAATCGATAAAGGACAATCGGGAAAACACTCCTCATAGGGCACACTCCTCCACCCTGCCCTTTACGGACAACCTTCGTCGACGCCAAGTCTGACCGGCAGCATCGACCATTGCTCGTACCTCAGACTAATTTTTCTCCAGCTAGAGGTCGGGTCCAAACCACATTCCAAGAATGCAGACAGGACCGTCCGTCTAACCGAAGGGCCCGAAAGATCACCCCCTTCCAGGCACCTAATCGCAAGCAGGACGACTTGTCGCGGTTAATCTTGGCCCCTGTCACCTTTTCGTACCGATCAAGCGCCTTCAGTACCGCCACAATGTCGCTGCGGGACGACATGAAAGCAGATACATCATCGGCGTACGCAGAAACCCTGGCTCGAGCACCTGCAGGATCTTGGCCAAAATCTTTAACTCTGTGTTTAGCAGAGTTATGGGCCTGTAATCATCTATTTCCCCCCCCCCAACACTCTTGCCCTTTTTCAACAGCGTGATGGGACCCCTGCCGGAACCAGTTGTTGAACACGACAGTCAAAATCGGGACAAAGATGTGCTACAGCCTCAAGTACAGTTCATAGGGCAAACCATCCAGGCCGGGCGACTTTCCTCTACCGACCTTCTTCAATGCCGCGTAGACATCGCCTTCCGTGATCTCTCCCTCGCAGCTAGCCGCTTCAGTCTGCGAAAGCCGAGGAAAGTCAGCCAAATTGCTTGGAAACTCGTCCTCACGAAGACCAGGCTCCTTGGTAAGGCGGCTCTCGAAATGCCGCCGAAACGCCTCGCACATGTCGTCAGTGGCCCGAAGACTATGCCCCTCCAGGGTTTGGACTTCACGAATGTAACGATCGGAACCTCGACGAATCTCTTCCTTGCGCAATTCTGCGCCCATGTTCACAGCTTCGGAAGACATCTTGCTTAACCTATGACTAATTACCTGGCCCATGTAGCGCTCGTTGTTTGAACGCTGCACAGCCTCCCTAGCTAAGGCTATCTCTAGGTGTGTGTGGAGATTTGGGAGGGAGTGGAACACGGGTAAGTGAAGTGGGGAGTCTCCTAGAGGCTGGTTTAGCACGTGTATCTGTTTCTGGCGAAGCATGGACGGATAGGGACCTGGTTTTTCCCTCTTCAACCTACTTCGTCCAGTGTGCTTTTTCACTTGTATCTCCTCTTCCTCTTCCCGGTTCCTTTTTAAAGAAGAGGACCGTGTCGGAGGCACTTCCTCCACCTCCATATCATTGTCAGACATTTGCTGTGTGTTTTGTTATGTATTTTGTTGCTATTGTTGTTTTGCTGATGGACTCTTGTTTCTGTTGCTTTTGTTGTTGCTGATTCCATCATTCCTTCGGTTTCTCCTCCAGCTGCTCCTTGGGTGGCTGCTGCTGTTTTGGTGGGACTTCTGGGAGGACGAGAGGCCTGTTTCCCGCTTACGTTCCTTAGTCGCCACCTCCTTCCAACCCTCACCAGGTGCCTTGCCGGGTTCTGCCTCTGTAGCTGTTGTAGTTGGTGCTGCTGTTACTGTTGTTGGTTGTGGGGTCGCTTTCTTTCCGGGGCACGCCTTGGCCATGTGCCTCGAGATCCCACACGACCAACAGTATGGTTTACGTCCCTCGACCACAACCAACATTCGTCTTTCCCTACACATTATGATGTTGGGGATGTCAGTAAAGTTCTGACAGGTCAATGTGAGTTCTATTGCTACGTCGCAATTCCAGCCTTGCTGATCACTCCTGCAACCTTTTCCACCTTTCCATACTGGGCAAAAAAGGCCCCCAATCGATCTTCGTAGATGTCTATGGGCACCCCGTGCACTGTTACATTTGTTCTTCGGGTGCCCATATACTCTGTTTGAAGTCGGAATGTCTTTGAAGTCAAGACACTTCCTGCCAACTTCTTGGCTTCTTCCTCTGTTGACATCAACAAATCCCAAAGCGCCCTCGATCTTCTTGCCAAAATGTTGGGTATACCATTTAGGTTCTTAAGGGCTTCCTCCATGGCTTCCCTGCCGACACCAATTAAATTCCGGCTTTTTATGTCGGTCGCCAGCAGGGAAATAGTCTTTACATTTACGACGTCAAAAGCTTCCTACTCCTCATATTTCTTCCGGAACTCGGCATAATATTGCGCATCCTTTTTGACACAGCCTTATATAAACAAAACACGAATAAGCTCTCTCGTGTTTCTCTTCATTTCTCTTTCTGCTTGCTGTCAAGATGTAATCTTCAAGAGCTCCCATCTTAACCGTGCTGTCAGACGTTAAAGATTATTACTAACATCTCTTACCGACTTTCTCGCAAGTCGTCAGTAGAGTCCAGCTATTACGTTTGTCTACACAAATCCACGACTTTACTCACAACGCACACACAGACACGGATTTTTGTATCACATTACATTCTTCCTCTCTGTGACTATGCCAAGTTCATGAACCAGAACTCTCTTACTTACTCAAAACAACATACTTCTTAATTAACTGTATTCTATTCTAACACCAAACTCTATTCAACATAGAATCCTGAACATTCTTATTCAAGAGAAATTCTTTTGAACATTTAATCTTAATCAGAATACAGTTGAAAGGAAGCAATTTTTTCTCCCTTAATTACGACACACCATTGCATGATTGTTTTGTATGTTATTTCAATATATATTTTATTGTTGATGCACAGTTGGAGTCTCGTTGTTTTTTTCCTTGAATCAATAAATGTATAATAGATAAATGCTCTTAGAACACACAATTACATTTGATAACCTCAACGCATAAACCCAAGCAGCATTTACAGAGGATTCCATACTGGTATTTTATTTATTTTCTGTTAAAACAAATATCTGTCTATTTGATTATTTCTCGTGTTGTTTGTTGTCTTTGTTTTATTTGATTTCGTAAAAAATAGTAGAGGGTCAATTTAATTTGTATTTTCTCATCGATACAGATTGGCTAACCCACTACATCAAATAGAATCGAAATTTAAGTTAAGTATGCGTTACATTTAAATTAAAATTAATTTTTCGTTTTATTTTTTTTAGAAATTCCGTGGCGATACCTAGAATAAACTAACCCCGTTGATTGAATAAAAATGGTTCAGTTACAAATTCCCTAAAGTTACCGGGATCGACAGAAACCTGAAGAAAGACCAAAGAGCACAACAACCGAAACATGATCGCGACAACAAAGATGAGGATATTCGTCCGCCTTGTGTTAGTCTAAGCTGGATAAGTATAGCACAAATAAAAATAGTTTAATCTCTATTCTTGTAAAAATGTAATCTATACGCCCACATTAGATGCAGAGAGAGAGAGATACACACGTTGTTATTTCATTGAGCAGTTATTTTCTTCTTCCTTCTCTTCTCCTTTCCTGTTTCCTGCATGTAATGTGACATATTCTTGTCCCTGTCTAACAAAATAAATACTTTACACATTAGGTAATCCTTATAAAAAAAGTATTTATTAAAAAATGTAATATCAGAAGATAATTGAATTTCTTACAGCAGAAAATTCTTGGAAAACTTTACATTTTTAAAATTTTTTTTGTGCTACTGAACGAAGTTTCAAAACAAAATATTTTTCCAGCTCTGTTGAAAGAAACTGAACTAAATTTCTTTATTTTCTCTATTTGCCATTTCTTTTAAAAATATTTTTTAATTCCTTTTCTATTAATTTCTGAAATATTGAGTTGAAAATAATAATAAAAAAAAAGATAAAAGAAACATTTCTAGAAATGAACAGTCTCCTGACGTAATAAAATTCCATATTTGGCGCGCTAATTTTCACCTGACCAATCAGAAAACGTCTTTCCTCTGAGTTACAAAAAAAGTTTCAGTCAGCAACAAAATCATTTCAATAATTCTGTTGATTTCATTAGAAGTTAAATTGCAGTTCTTTTAACTTTTTTGCTTTTTTGTTGCCATCAGTTTTTGAAATATTCGTTCACGAAAGTAGGTATTAATTTTTCTTTAATTTTGTAAAAAGCTAGTTTTGAATTTCTTTCATTTAACAAATGTTTGTCTCTTTTTAAGTTTTTATATAAACTTATGATTTGATATAAAAAATTACAAAAAGATCTAATTTTGTTTATTTCAAGAAAATGATCGAAGAAATGATTCATTAACTAAAAAGAAAGTTGAGTTCTGAAGTCTGAACAGACCAACTTCTGATTAATAATGTAAGTTAAACTTTTTATCTCCATAAAATTGCTTATGTAAAGAAAAAAATTGAACTTTTCAATTCATAGTTTTTCATACAGGTCTTTATTTTTTAATTTGTCTTTTAAAATAGGAATAGAAAAACTTAATGGCTAAGTCTAAGAAGTTTAAGAAGAATAACATTGTTATTCTACTGGTTTTGTTTTAAAATCTTATGTGACTTTGTGCCTCAAATTATTAAAAAAAATCAATTATGAGACTAAAATAAATAATACATTTTTTTAACTTAGAATTTAAGCTTTTTTTTTTTAATTTACATAGCAAACTGTTCCCCTTAACTTAAAATTCAACAAGTAGATTAAAATAATATTTTTAAAGGACAAAAGAAAAACAAAAAAATACAGAACATTTTAAAATGGTAAGATTCTTTCCAACAAGGATAATGTTGAATTTTGCGCCAAAATCAGAAAGCACCCGTAAAATAATTTTTCTTAAGTTAAGCTAAGCATTATGATTTATTAATTAATGAAAAAAACATGAGCGCAAATCAAATTTCAAATAGTACAATTAAAAACAATAATGGATTTTTGAAATATTGAAGTCACTAGTGTTAATTTTTTTATCTTCATAAAAAACGTCAATAAACTTATTCGATTATGAATATTGAATATATTTTAGTTTGCACACAAGTTTAAAATAATTTATGCAATAAAACATTAAAAACTTCAATTTCTCATTCAGGAAATGGAAAATTAATTCAAACGTGAAAAATATCTAAAGTCTTTAATCGTAAAAATAATTAGACTATTTTCTTTTAAACTTTCAGCAACTGAAAAATTTTAATCGGTTATTGTTCAGAAATATTCAGAAAATTTAATCTAAATTTAAGAATAAACCGAAACGTTTTCATCTGAACTACACCTCATGGTTTGAGCGCTTTTTTTAAAGTAAAAATATGTATGACGTTTCTTTGAGTTTTTTTTTTTTTTTTTTTTAATAAAATAAGACTTGTTACATAGCTCAACAAAATATGGATGCTTTCTCATAATTCTTAGTAAAACTAAGTTTCTATCTCCAAAGACAGAATTTATATTAAGATTTAATATAAATTTTAATAATTAAGTTAATGTTTAGAATTTATTTTAATTAAAACTTTAATTAATGACTTTGATTTTCTCAGGACTTTTAATTAAAAATAAAACTTTGTGTAAAGGTTTTCGATAGTAATGATTTTATGCGTATTTACAATGTTTTTCTTTTTTTTGTAAATTATTTGTTTGATGAATCATTCTTTAAAATAGTCTTGAGTTGAGTTTTTAAAAAATGTAAAAGCAAATCTTCAATTAGCGCTAAAAAAGTTTACTTTTTTTTGTAATTAGAAATTATCGAAATAAAAAAAAACTTGCTATTACAAATTATAAAAAATATATTTGGAATTGATGAATTTTTATTTTAAATTATGGGAAGGATACTGAAAAGTTTTAAATAAAATGGCGTGGAACATTTTTTTTGTAAAGTTCAAATCTTTTTTTTTCTTTTTACACAGCAATATCCATTGCAAAGATGGCGGTTTTTTAAAGGCTTTTTCACATTTCAATTTCATTTATCTTTAAAATTAGTTTGATTTCCAGGAATCAACTCTTTTAGTTTTACTTTTTTAACTCTCGAATTTCGTTTTAAATACAGAGAAATCTCCCTAAGATTTCTTTACGCGGGCTGGTGTTCTGCTGACGCTCTTCCGTACTTTCCACTTTTTTTTTTCACTAATGTTCACACGAGCCGCTCAAGGTAGAGCGTTATTGTACGGACTTAGCGTAGGAAAAAACAAGCGTTGCGGGTATAGAGTTGAAGCAGACTTTAGAACTAAACGGGGGGTAAACCTTTCGGGGAGGAGTGTGAACAGGACGACAGGCGAACCTATCTACTTGCATTGGTAGAGGAAAGAAAAAAATAAAATGCAATAGTTCTAATCTAGTGTTCTGCCGAGGGTTAAAAAAAAAAAAGCCATACCTCAACTTTGCAAAAACAATTTTGAATTTGATGCCCAATTTTAGAATTTGAAAAGGTATACTAGAAATTATTTATTCCCAAACTGTAGATTCTTATGGAGGCATAGAAACCAATTTTGTAGCTCGGTGCTCATTTTTGGAACACAATCATGTATCTGATGGAAGAGTAGAATTTGAAGACGTGAGATGGTCACACTTAAGAAAAGCAATTTTGAATCTCATACAAGATTTTAGAACTAGAAAATGAAATTTAGTTGAAAGAGATGTGCTCAAACTTTGGAAAAGCAATTTACATTCTCATGTAAGACTGCCATCAGACTTTTAGGCTAGATTAAGGGAGGTAATTCAGTATTCGAAATGCAAAATCTTTCATACATTAAACATGTAAAATTGTAAACTTAAAGTAACTGATTTTCTTGAAAGTTGATTACAAGGTTGTTTTTTATCAATGGTTCATTGTAATTTTGAAGTAGAACAAGTTTTTCATATATTTGTAATAAAAAAAATAATCAATGCTAGTCACATTTTTATCTTAAATCTTTATTAGCACTGCTAATTTAAATTATCTCCATCTATAAAAGGCAGGATGTGTGTGTGTGTGTGTGTAACGAATGCACGGCCGCAATTTTCGACGGATTTGCACCAAAATTTACATGCACATGCTCCAAGTTAGCGGGAAGGCCAAGAACGACTTTGCATTTGCCAACTCCCATCGATAGTGGAAATAGTCGATTTTTTCATGCTTCTACGGCAGTTTTCATGTAGTTTGCAGCCATTTTGTACTGGCCAGAGTGAGAGCCTATAGCTGGCTGCCACGAATAGGCAGGAAGATTCTATTGGCCAGCGTGAGAGCCAACAGCTGACTGACACGAATGTTAACTAGCATGCAAAAAAAAATCGATAGCTGCATTCATCACAAGTGGGAAAAATTTAAATCTGCATGGCACTTTACTCCAATTGGCTCATTCGCTTGCTTAAACTCAACGTTGAATCTGATTCCGCAGAACTGGGTTGGGTGTGAAAAAGTATTTGTTGTTAACATTCTTTTTTCATTTGGTTTTTCCAGTTACGAGTCTTTTTTTAAAGCTGATCGTTTTGTGTTCATTTTGTTTAGTTCTTTTTTCGTAACAGATTTAATGTTTAGTATAGAGCTTAGAAAAAATTTGCAGTGTGAGATAGGCAAGAAGTAAGGCATGTAGCAACATCAGCACGGCAAAGGGCACTCCTTTAAAGGCAAGGAAGGGCAAAAATATTTTAAGTCAAGTGATAGCGATTACTGTATGAGACGTACAATTTTTGAATCAAGCATGGGCAACGCCAGGCCATGCTGCTAGTTATAGATCTATCATTGAGTTCTTAATTTTCCTGTATATTGTCTGTTTTTTACCGATAAATGATAAAAACGTTTACTGAATTAAAAAAACTAGTATTAAAAATGAATCTGTAAGATTCAAATATTCAAAGATAGTTTTCATCTTATTTTCAGTATAATCTTTTTGAATCACTATGATCCATCTGTTTCCTCAACTTTTTCTTCTCCATACTCCAAGCAGTGAACAAAATGGTTACTTCCATCTTTGCATGTTTCTACCACAATTATTACAGACAATTCTTATTTCTCATAAATATTGCGATTAAAACCCAAAATTCTTTGTAGTTATTTGATAGTCAGAAGGAACTTGACTAATCATGAAAATTTCATTTGCCACTTGTTAAATATTAATGAAAAAACATTTTGTTGATGTTCAAACACCTCATGGTACTAATGGATTGTTAAATACTGGCATAAATAATTCCTTTATATATGAGGTATTGCTCAGCTTGATCAAGATGCTTTTCAAAAAGAAAATAATAATTTGGTTATATTTTGAAATTCTTAGGATTGGATCAGGTAGCAGATCTTTCAGCATGCCCTCATAATGTATCCACAAGCACCATGCTTTTCTCCATAAGAAATATGGAGGGTTCCAAATTTGTAATATGGGTACATGGATGATTTTTCTGGCACCTGAATCCAAAATGAGTGAACTCTTTAATTTCTGGCTTTTCTTGCATTTAAAGATTCAACTGTTATGCAAGTTTTCAAAATGCTTAATGCTTGAAAGATATGTGTTTTGCATTCAGGAAGATTATTGTATTACCATTGCACGGTAATCCAACACTTCTGAAACCAAGGGTATGGGGTGGGGGGATGTACCATACCTGTATTTCCAAACAACATAATTTTTCTGTCAAATCTTGTTCTAAAAGTAACACCATGTGTGAAATTATCAATTTTTATTTCAGATAATTAATAAAAAGAAAGAAAAAATTAAGTATGGATATTTCTCCACCAAACAAAGAATCTAATTCGAAACCTGTGATCATTACAGTGCGTGAACCAAAATGCACTCGGTGCCGTAATCATGGGATGATTGCCAAAATGAAAGGACATAAGGGGTCATGTCCCTATGTCCTGTGCACATGTATCAAGTGCATTTTGGTGGAGGAACGTCGGCGCATTAGCCGGCAACAGATAAGATTAAGGCGTCATGGTAATATTGATATACAAGAATTGCTTGAATGTCCAGCCAGGATTCCTGTTTCTGGTCATCGAGGAAACAGTGTTTCACCAAATAACCTTGTATCAGACGGTGAGTTGAATTTTTTAAATATTTTTGAACTGTAAAGAAAAACTTTTTTATTTTTTTTATTTTTTTAATATTTACAAAGGCCAAAAATATTTATCAGACAGACAACATTAAAGTGTTACTGAAATGATATGAACATTTTTATTTTTTTCCTCTATCTTTTCTACAGTGATTTCCTTTTTCATTAAATTTTGTTCAACTACAAAGATCCAGAGACACACAAGGTAAAGAGTTGAAATAGTAACAGGAAATAAGGTGTGATATGAATTAGAGATGTGTGTGGTTTAACTGAAAAACCAACTTTTTTTTTTTTTGTTTCATCTTCACATTGAAATTTTTTATGAAACCGAAATTGTTTGCTATCACTACTGAATGACCACAGCCACAGAAACATTATTGAAAAAAGACTTTCAAATGTTAATAAAATTAAATTTTATCAACATTTATAATATTATTGTAAGAGAAAAAGATTGAACAAAAATGATAAAAACATTTAATTGACTAGTTTTAGGAAATAAATGTGAAATCTATTTGTTTACAAAAAAATGAAGAAGAAAAAAATTACATGATGTCTGAAATCTATTTGTTTCAGTTTTCCCCTCAAAAAAACTTTGTGGTAAAATTAACAAAATAGAAAAAATTTAAAAAAATAGTTGCCAGTTTCGTCTTAATGTTAAATTTTATGAAGTCAGATTTTTTGTAAGCATAATAATAGTTTTCTAGTGTAAGCCAGTAGTATGCCAATCACTAAAGTTGTTGTAAACAAGAAAAATGAAGGTTTTTTTTTTTCTTTTATCTAGGGAATGCACCTAAATTAGATATTAAGAATAATTAAAATAGTTTTTAATTTCACTTTTAAAATGGGATATTTCCAGATATGCCACAGCTGTTTAAAACGCTTGTTTTTGTCATATAGGAAAATCCAAAATGGCGCCTAAACAAAATATTCGATGAAAAAATCTCATTCGTCAGTAACATTTAAACACCTCATAGAATGCAAAGTTCTCAAAGCAAACCTCTGCCAAACTGTTTTCCTTGATGACTTGTCTGTCCAAAAATGACAACATCCAGATGGAATAATGGAAAGTGACAGTGGAAAACACAATGTTTTCAGGCCATGTTATAGGATCCAGACAGCTATTGTTTGCATATTGAATTATTCACTGGTAATTAATCTTCAATTTGGTTGTGAAAAATGTCACTCGGGGATGACATTAAAAAAAAATTACAGCCAATTTTCTGAGAAAAATCACTTTTTTTTCTTTTTTTTTAATGAAAAAATATTTTTTTCACTTCAAAACAATTTTTTTCAAACTTCAATCCTTTCTATTTAAGTTGGTGTGAACATCACTGAATAAAATGAACCGCTATATGACCCAATGATGGGAAATACAAAACATGCAGTGAAAAAACAAAAAAAAACAATGTCGTTTGCTAAGTGTTATTGTCATCACCTGGGTCACAAGGTGTTAAAAAAACAATACACATCAAGCTATTGTTCAAACATAGGTCTAAAAAACAACCATATCAAGCCCTTTTTTCCACTCTTTCACTCTTTGATCTTATATTGTAAGTGGTAGGATTTATTACAAACTGATGACAGCTTGTTCTAACGTTTATCAATGACTGTCTAGCCTTTGACCCAGTCATGTCGGTCAATTTGGCTTAATTTTCCTTATTGCTGCTTTTTTGGAGGAAAAACAAAAAAATAAACCACTGGTTTCTGGTGGTCAGGAATTGTGGATAAATCTTTTGCCTTTTACTAAAGATTTCTGTGGCCGGGTGTCTTTATTTTTTTTTTTTAACCCCTTGCGGCCATATAATTGAAAATTACCAATGGGCTTTGTCGCATTTTAACCCCCTAGGAATGTTGTTTTCCTTCAAACTCTCAATTTTATGCCTGAAATAGTTTCATTATGATTTAGTCTTTCTGATTTTCAAAAAAAAAAGAATGGTTAATATTTCATTAAGGAAAATTTTTGTTCAGAACTAGAAAAATACAAAATTTTCACTATTTTTTTCACATTTTACCTCCTGAAAAAACATTTTGAGTGATTTACATCAGCTAATTTTACTTTTAAATGAAAGAACATATTGTTTGCTTTCAGAAAATACCCAGTTTCATGGGATTCAGATCATGTTTCCTTGATATTTTGTTCAGATAATTCATTTTTCAATATTTTAGCTTGTTTTACCCCTATAAAAGTATGATTTTTTTTTTTTTTTTTTTTTTTTTTTCAGAGAAAATAAGCTGTGACAAAATGACTTGCCATTTTTGTGATGTCTTTTACTTGGGATAGAAAATTTTTACCAGAGCAAACCTGAATTCAGTTATTGGGGCTATAGGAACAGCAAATAAAATTGTTTCTATCAAGTGAATACACCTAAAAATAGTTTTAATCTGTTTTAAAATGTGTATATTTTCAAAACTGCAAGTCATGTTTTTAAAACCCAGAGTAATTTTTTTTTTTTTTTTTTTTCTGCTTACTTTATAATTTTTTGCAGGAATTTGCTTCCCCGGGTCAGAAGAAATGAACATTTTCCTGGTTGTAGTTTAAGGTTTCTTCTAATTGAGTGTACAATTTAAAAAATATTGATAAAGATTGGTCACTTGATTTTGCAAAACAAAGTAATGTGTAAAATTTTAGTCTCAAAAAAAAAAAAAAAAATATATCATTTTGCATTTTCGGGTGTTTGAAGCAAAATACCATTTTAACCGTGAAAAAAAAAAATTCAATGAATAAAAGCACATACAAATTACATATTTAGGAAGGTTATTTTATTTTCTTTCCAGACATGAATATTTTTAAGATTGGACTAGAAATAAACAAGATATTGTGAGTTGAGTGGACTAAGTTGCAAATTTATCAATCTCAAACAAAATCAGATATCGATTGGAAATGCTATCATTACACAAGAAAATGAATGGTTTCCTTAGAAAGTAAAAATAGTAAATTAAAATCTGAGAAAACCATAGTATCATGGGAAAAAAGACTGGAAACCGATACTGAAATATAAATTGCCAAACCAACCAACTTTAATATGAATGGTAGAGTTAGGAATTGAAGATTATGAGGATAAGGTGGATAAAGGGGTTACGATTGTCATGTTCAGGGAAGCATCTACACAGTAGTGTCTTCCATGGAGTAGCAGTTCTGGTTGAGTGAGTAGAACTTCCTCTTTCCATTGGGAACATAAAGATAATTCAACACTGTGGAAATGATATGCCATGTGCAAGCAATAAAGGTTTGAGCTGGTGGAATTAGATAATAGTGCTTATCTGAGTGGGAAATGATTTTGAACCCTATCAAGGCTGGAAAGCAAAGATTGAGTGGACAACATCTCTCTTCAGAAAACTTCTTGCTACTTGTGGAATTGATGCCATGTTGCTGCATTTTGACATCTTAGAGGGCGATCATACATATGTAACACATTATGCTATAACTTTTGACCTATTAGTGTACATCTCAATAAAGTTACCCTAAAGTAGCAAAATGAAACTCAGGGCTTTCATTTCTAGTAGAATTAATTGCATATATCTTGCTGGCACCTGAAGTCAGTGTTCAAGTTCAGTTAAAAGCAAGGATTTAAAATGCTTAAAGGTAGTTAGGTCCTCTCCAGTTGGGAGTCGTATAACACAAACAACTTGCTTTTATTTCTACTGTATGGCCTTGTGCCAGGCAAAGCTATTAATTAAATATCCAAAATGTATAGGATAAAAAAAAAAAGAAAAATTACGCTTTGTTCTAAATTCTTTCAAAACTTAATAACTGTCTCTCCGATTTTCTCAAGTATAACAATAACCGAACATAGTTATTTCCTTTAAAATTTGATTTTACAAATATTTGTAGTTTTTTTACTTTATAAAACCCCCAAAATAATTAAGAGCAAAAACGTTTGCATAAAAGAAAGTGGGTTGTAGATTTTCTGAAAATTTTTTTTTTTTAATATTTTAAGAGTTTTTTTAAGAAAGTGTATGTAGCAAATGAGGTGAAAGTCAGGTTATGGCTCAGTTGTGGTCACTTAGATCCAATTGCTAAAGTGGAAATGGAAGACACATCAGTTGCTGTCAAAATTGGAGTAGGGTGGGGGGGAAGACTCGGATCAAACCAATTCCTTTAAGGCCTCACAGAATTTACAAGTAAGATTCTAAACAACTTGTTTTATGAATATGAAAGAAAAGTAAATGCATACAATTTAGAAATAAAGAAATTAATTCTCCAAAATCACCATTCTATGAAACGACTGGCTTGTCTAAGCTTACTGTCACACAGAGATTCTCCTGTATTAATAATTGCATCATCTTCAGTGCTTCTCCATTGTAAACAAATTTAACAAAAAAAAAAAAATCCTTTAATAACTATTGATTATTTTTTTCATATTTTATTTATATTTTGTAATCCAAACCAATTGTATGAATAAGGAACAATTTGCCAAGATGACTGAATAAAGTCAATATAGTGAATCAACCTAGTTCGGCCTGCTCCTCTAAAATTTGTGCTACGGCCAAAGTACAGCAATTCCCTGATAACTTTTATGCAGAAGAAAATGTCATTTTGCAAATTCTGCCTCCATAGTGTTGACATTTTTAGGGTTGACATAAAGATCACATCAAATCAAAAACTCATTTGACAAAAAAGTCGGCTCAACTGAAACAGAAGACAATTGTAACTTTGTTGAAGGGTAAAGAGGTATGAGATGATTTAGTTCTTAATTTTTAGAAAATATGCACTTTGCCTGACATTCCCCTACACAAAATTGACAAAATGAGGCTATTCATATTAAAACATTGTAAAGAAGGTGGTGCTAATCCAAGTGTCAATTGTGTTAGGCAACTTTATCTACCAAAATTGTTTGCTTGTCACTTTGCTGTTCTGAAAGCCAAGTTAATCAATCAGTCAGCATGATAACAGATGAAACAACTATCATGACCACAGCATTTTGAATGTAATTGCAAGCATTTTTGGAAAATCATTTCTCATTGATGTTGTAACCTTGGGAAAATGCAATCATCAAAGTATAAGTCAGGCATGCATATGAGCTGTAACTCATGTGGATATTACATTTGAGGATATTATTGCCTTTGTAACAGATTTTGCAGCCTATTGCAAAAAAAAAAAAAAAAACAGCTCATAAGGAAGTACTGTCAAATGTCTTTGTTAACAGTTGCCATGTGTTGTGCTTAGCACATATTTTAAATATTGTTGAAGTATTTTCACACTGGTCAGTATTTGATAATGTTACCCAGCGCTCTACTTTCATCAAGTCAGCTTTTTTTAAAAAGCCTAGTCAGAAAAAGCGATACTTAAAATGGCTTGAAGGTTCCTTGCCTAAGAAACAAGTGAAACTACCCCCTTGTAACAGTGGCAATCAAATGAAATTCCTGGCTTAATGTGGCCAAATATCATTCATCCTTTTTTACAGTTTTATGAAAGGATTCAAAAAAAAAAAAAAAAAAAAAGAAAAAAAAGGGAGCCATGGCCTTCCAGTAGATAGGATTCTAGAATTAGTAGATTATGGTTGACTACATCATGCCTCTTACCATAATTTGTGCCTAAATCTGCATTTTATAAACGAGAACTGCATTCCTTTAATAACAGCTTTGACAAACTTAGAAGAAACTAAGTCTCTGCTTGCATCTGTTGTATACAACATGGAGGATACAAAATAGTATTTGCATATTGGTACATCAAACTCAACATTTGGCCTAGAAACTGATAGTCTTCTGTCTGAACTAGAAAACACACAGAGGTAGTGAGTTCTCAAATTCCCAAGATTTTTTCAGCACATCTTTTTTGAAACTGAATAAATACCTGGATACACACCCTGTGTAGAACTTTTACATGGCAGCTCGCCTGTTTCATCCTAGACAGTTACCCTGTATAGGCCATGATTTAGATATAAACAACATGAAAGTCTTACCCCTGAGAACAACAAGCAACTCAATGTTGCATTACAATGGAGATTTAGAGAAGAGAGTTTCAACTTGGGTTAAGTTGTTTTATTTAAATTTTTAATTGATATGTCTAATTTGTTTTTTGATATTTTGTTACAAAGATTAAGTTATTACGGTTTAATTACTGTTTTGTAAAATTTTAGTCAAAATGTATGACTTTATTCAAATATTTATTATTGAGATTCAAGTTATTTGCGGTTAATACTTTAAATGTGAATTTTATATTATGAATCAATTATTCAATCTAAATATTTTTACTTAAACAAAAACATTTTGAATCTTAAAGAAAGAAGCTCTGATTAAAAGTCCTATCTCAAATATAATTTATGCACTGTAACATTCCACTGTTTTATTGTTTAGTCATGTTACATTATTTTACATATTTTTGGACTTGGATTTTAACATTTAAAAAAAAGATTTGTAGATATTTGTTATTTCTTTATATGCAATAAAACTTTGAATTATGTTTTTGTTTTCAGTTTTAATAATTTGTATTTACACACACCTCCCCATGAGGTCAGGTTGTGACACAAGGTTGGTTTAATGTGGGAAGCCTGAGTATGTACACCCAGGCTAGGATAAAAAAAAAATTGCCTGGGCCCCCAAAACCTTCAGTTATGCTGGCCTCGGTGCAAGCACCAATCCCTCTCTCTGGTGCAATAAGAGGGCATGGCCTCGGGCACATCTCAGTATAATTTTCCTCAGTTGTGACTGTCCTTTGATGGAGCCGCCCTTGAGTGCGCTCTGCCCAAAGACACACGCAACTGAGAGATGATAAATAAATGTGTTACAAACTACTTGAGAGAAATTTACACACTAGTGATTTTCTAAGCATGGCTTAGATGTGGCACAAGGCCGAAAGTATGGGGCACCCAGTGAGGATCGAACTCACTACTCAGTTGTAACTGATCTAGCAAGACAAGCTTTCTAATCATTACACTACATCAAGGTGCCCAGGTTTTTCTCCTAAAGTAAAAATGCAAAAAACTGAATTTACCAAAAGTGGAGACAGAATCAAGGAAAATTTAAAATCGAAGATTTGGGTCCCTATTTAGTATGCTCTGGCCATTTTCAGGTGTTCATTATTTTGGTAGGGAAGTAGGTTGCTTCAGCACCCACTTGTGTTACACACACACACACACACAGACATATTCCATAAGGTAAATTTACCTAATGGTTTTTATTGGTTTAAACCAAAGCTTAAAATTTCTCAGATGACCTCTCTCAAATCCTTCTCTGTGTTGCATTCTCTGTTTGTTTCTCTACATCCCTCTTTTTCTCTGTTTCCATCTTGGATGCTAAACAGTCTGGCTTCCCTCAGTCTGCAACAAATTTGTGAAGATTTAATTTTGATTTCAAAATGTCACTTGGAGTTTAGGGGTGAATTTGTCCTTAACAGATTATTATGTCATGAAACCTGATTTCACACTCACTACAAACAACTGCCTTTTATCTAAGTGTTCCTGTGTTGTGCTCTATTTCTATTTTACTCTGTTTCCCTCTAATGTTCCAACATAGTCTGGATTTAATAGGATTAGTATGACACACACAAACTTGTACCTACCTAAGTATGGTGTATTACTATATAGAAGGTTGTAATAATATAGAGTTGATTCATTTTGCACATATGACACAGCAATAATTATTGATTTTTGACAAGTGCTCTTGTGTCATTCATTTGTTTTTTTTTATTTCATGTTCAAATCAGTTCACTATTTTCAAAGAGTCACTAATAGAAATTCTATTTTTTTAATTTAGTATGAATTTTATATTTTGCCCTTTAAATGACGGGGGTGGGTGGCGTTGAATTTGATCAGGGTTCTATTTACCTAATACATTGTGATTATTGATCTGAGCAGGTATCCCTCCTATAGTCAAATCCTATCTTCTCTGCTTGTTTGTTACTAAAATAAACAATCATTTCTTTCTCTTCACCAGTGTTGGTTGAAGCAGTTTGGAACCATTTTTTTTTTTTTATCAAAAGCCAACCAAGACACACACACACACACAAGCATCTGTTTTCATTATTAATTTCTGTTCATTTTCCTGCTTATGATCCAGACTGATGTAAGACTGTTATGGGGGTCATAAAAGGAGGTGACCATAATTGGAATCATGAAGTCAACATGAATGATCCTTTCCTTAGCTGCATACTGTGCTTTGTCAGGGCTACATACAGTTTTGAATTCAGTTTTCCTTTTCCTATACTGGTTACCACTGAAGGCTATAGAACTATTTACCCATAGCTAGGGGGAGAAGAGTTGGATTCATACCCTTCCCAAAAGTATTAGCATATAAGTGAATGTAATAAACTTGACTGGAATTAGAACTCTGTTCTCAGATTCCTCAAATCTGAGCCGCAATATATTACTCTACCATCATAAACCAAGTATTATCTCCTCCATATTTGTTTTCTAAAGGAGAACTATTGACCCTCCCTCTATTTGAATATGTCTCGATTACTATAATCTCATGGCTGGGGAACTAATTGACTTAAGCATAACTTAAGCCCCAATTCTAAATCCTAACAGCTAAGATGAGTTAAAATTTCAGTTCAGTCATGGCTTCCATTGTGAACACATTTTGATGCTCATTCATTTTATCGAAATTAAATGCTTTTTGTAATTCTAACCTTATCCTTTACTTTAATTCATAATAACACTTCAATTTGCTTTCATTTTCTTCCCCTCCCTAATAAATTTCCATTTTCAATTACTTGCCTTGCATTTTGACTAAATTTTCTGTATTTATCATATTAAAAATTTTCTTGTATTTTAAAATTACATTTTTTCTGTTCATTGTAAACACAAATGTTATTGAGTCCTCCAAGATATATATATATTTTTTTTTTTTAATTTGGATGTCATTCACCAGTTTAAAAAGAATTGCATAATTTTGTTTATTTACATATTTATATTTGGACTGTGTGTTTTTTTTTTTTTTTTCCTGTGTGCTCATTTATTTTAACGCTCAAGCCCTTGGATATTTGCTCTTTCCTCCCTCAAATCTAAGTGATTGTGCAAAAAGAAACCTATTTATTTTCAAGAGAAAGTAAGCAAATTAGAGACACCATTAGTTAACAGTATAAAATGGCTTTTTCTTGCATTCTTAGATATTAGCAATACAGCAAATTCAAACCTTTCTTTTGAACCTATGTGCAATGAAAAAAAAAAACCCACTGTAATATCACATCCTTCTCTTTAATTTTTTCTTCTTTGTATGTTTCCAGATCCTGGCCCACTGTGTTCCTCCATGACCTGGCCTGTAAACTTTTCAGTTGGACCACCACAGCCAAATCCAAGCCGTCTACACTCAACCTCTGCTGCTCAATCTGATCTTGGCCATTATCATTCGCCTCAAAATGCTCACCTCCCAGCCTCCTGCAATCCAAATTCAGGAAACTCTATGATAGCAGAAAATCACAGTGCTAACCTTTACTACCCTCCCAACAAATTATCTGATTTCACCCCCCCATATGCTCACACCCCTTCAAGTTATCAGTTAACATCAGCACCAACACAGAATCTTGCTTACAAAGGTTTCAACAGTGGTTCTGCTTCTTCATGTAGCAGGTCATGGTTTTTTAACTCTGTCAGTTATAATCTGAACCCTGTAACTCAGAGAATAACAAATAGCAGAGTGGGGTCTTTTCAAGGACTCCGCTGCTTGGGTAGTTGGCCAGAATCAGGGACAGCAGACTGCCCAACTGATTTAACTGAACGTGGTTCATCAGAAGCTTGCAAGTTGGTTAATGACAATGACAAATAGATGTGAAAATCAGACACTGACTTCTTCAGACTTTTTATTCTTTTGAAGGCTGGATTTTTTTTGTTGAAGATATAAAAATATTCTTGTTTTGCTCACTTGTATTTGAAACTTTAAGTAGTTTGTTGAAAAATTCTCTGATTATCAAGTGAGGTGAATAGTCATCTATAATTGAGTTTCTCAATCATCTCCGCTTTTATCATCATTGTCCATTTGTTGAAAACATTTCAAGTTGTCATTTGCATCCTTTGTATTGCTAAAACAATATCCCAAGTTAAAGAGAAATGTAGACTATTGAGCTGTTAATTCCGAGACGAATCTTTATTCTTCATCGGTTTTTTTTTTTTTTATACAATCCGTATATAAAAGGAAGAATCTTCATTCTGCAACTTCCAAAATCATTTTCCTAAATAATTTTTTTTTTATGAAATTTATTGTCTGTTATAGACAATAAATTTCATAAAAAAATAATTTTGAGAAAAAAAACAAACTATCAACTTGTTCAACATCGTTTGGATGTTCAGATCTCTTTTTGTTTATTTACTGTGTTTTTTTTTTTTTTTTTTTACTTTACCACCTATTTAGTCCTTGTTGTGAACCGTTGACTTAATTCATCAGAATGGATTGGCTAACAAAATATTGTACATTTTGTTGTTAATGCAAAGAATTGTCCTAACAATGTTGGCTTGGAAATAGATTTGTTCACTCAGCCCATTATCTTAAGAAACTGCCATTTTTCTTAAGCTTAGAAATCCATATTGGCAATTTAATGTTTTATAAGAAATAGTTGTATTGCTCTCCCTCAAATATGAAATATTGTGATGTTTTAATTATTAGTTCACTTTTACATTGGATAGGTCACCATACAAAGCATGTCCTCTGCTCAATGGCACATAGATCAGGAACAGTTGAGTAACTTTGTTTATTGATGTATTAATGTCACATATCAGTGAATGTTAACTACTTCAAATTAAAAACGTGATTTTTTTTTTCTATGCTTGTCAGAACTATTCTTGGCCTTGTACCAAACTTTGTTTTAAGGGTGCTTCTAAACCAGTGTTTCTGTAGCATGTCTTTATGACTTTGATCTTGTGCCAAATCAAGCTAAATTTAGTAAGTCTAGTTATGATTTAAATTTCACTTTGAATACAATGTGTTAGTTAAATTTGTGCAACTTCTGACCACAGTATATTTCAAACTGGTTAGAAACAAAAACCTTTTGATATTGTCAAATGATGTTTTATTAACATCAATATGTAGTATGTCTAAGAAAATAAAAAATAATTCTGGAGACTAGTATCAAACCGGTTTGCTTAGGCATTCATTTCTTTTCAAATGTGAGAGGAGAGACGATAGGAAATTACTAATTACAGGTGCAAAATATATATTGCTGCCCTCTTATCATTACCCCAATCATTTTCAGTTTCTACAAATTGTGGCCAAAATTAAGTGCTTATTTGTAAGTCTTTAAAAATTCTAGGGTGTCTTGTAGAAATTTCCATGCCCTCTCAGGACCAGGTTCAAAATATCCTTTTGGATATTGCAAATTCTGTTAGTATTAAGGAGTTTGTGGGTAATGATCCTTTCTAACACAGCACTTTGAATTGTTCTGATTACACTATATAGTAAGGTAATTTTTAGGTATTAAAATGTGGTTTTAACAGATTTTAAATGGAATTGTAGAGATTTTTTTTATCCATTTTTAAATAAATGTACTCAATTCAAATGTGGACAACTTTGATTTGAAATTTAAGTTTTTGTTTTTTAAAAAGCAAAGTTTATTTAAATTATAAAACTTGGTATTGGGAAAAGGCAAGTTTCTTTCTTTACAAAAATTTTTAAAAATTTTTTTTATTAATCTTTTAAATATTTCCAATTTGGAACAGTTTGTTTTTATTTTAAAATTCTTAAAAAATTCCTGTATATGTCTGCATAAATTCCCTCTATTCCCTCTCCTAAAAAAACACTTACTTTTTTAATCCAACAGCAAAGTTTAAACTTTTCTTTTTTTCTTTGAGTGCTGGTATTTAAAAATGTAGCTTCATGTTACATCATTAATAGCTCCAGTTAATGCAGCTTATTTTAAAAGAATCCCCCCCCTCTTCCAACCAAATCCAACTTTCACAAGTTGCCTTGTGTTGTGTCATTTCTACCTGTACTTACATACAATTTTTATATGCTGGCATATACAGTAAGGTTTTAGTTTTTAAAAAATTTAGAATGACAGTTTCTGAATTAAAAATGTCACATTCAAAATCTTCTAAAGTAAGAAGATTAAAATATTTTATTTCAAGCTGTATTATAAGTTTATGTAAAGATTTTTTTTTTTTTTTCTTTAAATTTGAGATAACTCTTTCCCAAGTGAATTGCAAGAAGTCAATTTAAGATATGCCCCAGAAATTAACCCCCTTTTTGTGCATGCACACACTCTATGCTCTGAATCTAAGGTAGAATTTTTATTCATGAATCTTGATAAATTCCCAGATATCAAATGTAGTTATTCAGATGAATTTCCTGAATATTTATATCTCCCAATGACAATTAAAAATAATGAAATAGATGAGGGAATTAATTATAGGCATCTATTTCCCCCCCCCCATACCACCAAACTGGCCTTGTTTCAGGCTGGCTGCTCAAACTTGCAACCATAAAGTATTTCATTTAAACTGTTAGATTCTTCTTTTTAGAAGATACCAATTACAGTATATGAAACCCATGTTTACTGTGTAGTTTGTTTCTGTATTTACATTTAAGTCTATTGCAATATAAAAATTTTATGGCAGTTAACATATGCTTCTCTGTATGTAATGGGGGCCCATGCATTTCTATATTGGAAAGTAGGTTTCAGCACTTATGCAAAAAGTGTTTAGCCTGTGAACCTAAATCAATTTATTTCATTTTTTTTTTTTTCAGCCTCCTTCCTCTACTTTATCTAAGCTTAAAGCAGTGGAGGAATTGTGACTAATTGTGTGTGTGTGTGTGTGTATGCATATCTTGTAAATCGAAACAACCAAAATTTAATCAAATGGTTGGTAAGTGGGGCAAAACTGTTTTGAGTTGATACTGGCATAATCTCACATCTAACCTTGACTCCAATTGGAGGCTGGGTTCATATTTTAAAGACTGAAACAAAAATAAATTATATGCTATATTTTTTTTTTTTTTTCAATAAAAAAGAAAAAAAAAAAACTCATTTTGTGTTTAAATTTTACTGTGTTTGTTCTTTTATTTGCTTTCAAAAAAATAAAACTCACTCCATTCTTGCAATGTTTTAAATGAAATTATGATGCAAAAAAAAAAAAATCATTTATAGGCCCTTGTAATCTTATCTGCTTGCAAAATTATTACAATTTCTAAATAAGTCAAATTTAGAACTTAATTCCAACTAGATAATATACTCTAAAAACTGTAAACACTCCCCCCCCCAAAAAAAACATTGGGTTGGAAGTGTTTTTGTTAACGAATCAGCTGGTAAAATCTTTTGTACATTTTAAAATGGAATCGCCAATCCAATTAGCATCTGTGGTGTACAATGAATGTAAAAATTTCATAGCATCATTTCTTTACCGATTTCATTAAAGAGGAAGCCATTCTAAGTGGTGATAGAGAAGTTTTCCTAAAATGAATAAAATTTACCTTATAAAAAAAAAAGAATTAGATTGTGTTTGTAATAAAATGATTTAAAATATTTTTTTTAAAACACCAGAAAATATTTCGAAATATCACACTTATGCCCCGGTTTTGAAGGGACCTAACTTGATAGGAAGTAATTTAGTCTTTTTGAATTATCTCCCATGCACGAAGAGCGGCTTACTCATTTTTCAAATCGGTTAAATGTATTTTAAAGTTTAAGACGGTTTTAATACTTTGACTTTATCAAAAACTTAATCCCCCACCTTTTTGAATATCTGGTTTCTTTGACAGCAAAATAAGTGGCTAAATATTTTGCTAAGATTAATTTTTGTTTTTTCTGTATACATTGAAAAAGGCACAATTATCTCCCATTGTATTACATTGAATAAAAAAAATAGCAGCAACTTAAGTTTACCTAAAGTTTTTATTTATTAGGAGAATTGACTGGAAATGTAAAGTTGTTTTATTCTCATATGAAAGTTGAATAAAACTAGTAGTAAGATCTCAACAAAGATGTGTGAATAGAAAGATCATAAGATTTATCAGTTACTTTTATTTATATTGGCATGAAAGATATCTGGATAAGGGTTTGAGTCTTAGTTGCAGTTTATTTTTGTGTTTGTTTCAGGAAAAGAGGCTGACCACATATGATGGCAACCTGAAATCTTCATGTATAAATAGCATATGTGTCTAAGTCCCAGAACCTCTGTAGCATTGAGTAAAGTGTTTTTTTTTTTTTTTCTTTAAGAAAATGCAATCTACAAATTAAGTGGTTCTATATTTGCATGTTTTAGCTGAATATTTACAGTTCCGCATGCTGGTGAAACTCCTTATGAGAGTTCAAATCAACCAAGGTTTTTTTGTTTTTTTTTAAATTTTTGTCACCCCCTTTTTGTAGAATATCAGGCTGTACGAAATAATGCAGTTCCAGTAGCCAAAAACAGTCTTACATAGTTATGGCTAAATAGGACAGTTGGAAATATTTAACAATGGAGAAATAGTTCCATGCTTTTTGTAAGTACCTTAGTGCAGCAATATGTCTGCTGGATTTTGAACTGAATTTTTGGTGGTGTTAACCATTATGGCACCAGGAGAAATTTTTATGCACTAAAAGAAAGAAGTCCTGCAAGATCCCTGGGTTTGCATGAGTACATTGACTTTCTAAACATAGCTCTTTCTCCCCATCAAACAGGAAGTAAAATTATTTCTGCTAAAGCAACTAAATAATTGTATACATTCTACTTATTCCAGTCACATTACATTTTTTTTCTTTTAAGCATACAGCTGAAATAGTTTCAAGGATGATGTTCCTTATTATATAAATAATGAAAAAGGATGATGAGAGGAGAGAGAAATGTTAGGGGAGAAAGGAAGGAGTGTCAGACAAGTGGAAGTAAATGCAAAGGAGATGAAACTTCACTCTCTTCAGGATTTGATAGATGATGTGCAAAGGGGAGAGCAAAGCAACAATCTCATGAAAGAAAATATTGTTTTATCAAATAAATCAAGAAACATTTTATAGTGAATTCCTTCAGTGCAAAATTTTGTCAACAATATGACAAAAAAAAACAAAAAAAAACTGAATTATTTTTTATTCTGAAAGAATTTCACCCACCACAACAAAAAATAAAAACGAAACTTGATTTTCTGAAAAAATAAACATATTTCCAAACTACCACGAAATATAAAAACGAAACTTGATTTATCTTTAAAACAATCCTCCACCAGGCACCATAAAAAACGTGATTATCTCTAAAAAGCAAAAATTACCCCACTACCATAATGAAAAATCTATTTTGCCTTAAAAGTTTTTATGCTAGAATGGAGGCTGCTGGAAATTTAGTTACAAAAATGCTAAGTCAATTAAGTGGGACAAATGGGGGGGTTGCAGTAAATAATTTTAAAATTAGAGCTGACTTGTAGAGATAAATGGGTTTCCTGCTTCAAATGTCATGCAAACAATTATAAAAATGGAAATGTTATCAGTTATTTTTGTATATATATGCAATTATATAAAGATGCTTACTCTCCCATTTTACAATTTCATTTTTTTTTTCTAATCATTTCACCCCAAGCAAGTCAACAAAGCCACAGGAGGTTATTGAGTGTGAAAGAATATAAGAAAAAGAAAAACATTAGGGATTGTGAACAATAATAGAACAGGAATTAAAAAGACAAGATGATATTGAAAAAAAAAATAAAAATCCACAAATTTAATGTTTATTTTGGGTTGTATGATGAAATTTAGAAGAGTTCCTATATATTGATAAAAATGTTAAATCTTTAAATATTTTTGGGTAAAAAAATACACCCCCCTGCAAAAAAAAAACAATATATATATATATATATATATATATATATATGTAAAAATCACTGCACAGATGAAAAAAAAAAAAAGAGAAAAGAAAAGAATGGGAGAGAGTCTACTAACTGGAATTGTTGAAATTCACAGAAAGATGGATTGAAAAGTTGAGAAAATTAAAATGAAATGCATTGAAAAATCATGTTTTGAAATCATTCCAAGGAGAATTAAACCCAAATTTAACTATAGATGAAATTCAGTAAGATTGAGTAAAACCAAGACTATCTGTCCTTCCCCACTTCCCACTGATAAGAATGAGACCATTATCCATGTATATGTAAGATAAAATAAAAACATTGTCAATAAGGAGATGAGAGCAGCCACCAAAATAAACATTCAAGAAGAACCATCTGTTTTGAATCCCCCACTCAGAAGAGAAGTATTGCCACAAAGGGAGAGAGAGAGACCAACTAGATGCATTTGTCATTATAATTTCTATGACATTTGTCCAGAGAAAAATTTTTATATACAAACATCAATTCAGATTCCTTTGCATACTAGTGATAAGGAAAAATTAATTATTATTTTGAAGTGACCATAGACAAAAAGGCAGTGTGGTCTATTGATTGTAAAAAAAAATTCATAGACAAAGAAAAGATAAACTTTTGTTTTAAGGACTTTTCTTTCCTTTTTCAATTTTTGATTGGTCTGGTTGATCGAGAGATCAGCATGCGGTAGGCTGATAAAGAAGGATTCATGACTGAAAATTCCTTTTGTTTTCACTGTGCTATTTAGAAGTTGGATTCATTACACCAACCCTAGTAGCAGGCTGAGGTTAGCTGCTGAGAAAGTGGGAGAAGGAAGAGAGAGATTAGCATCACCAACATGGAGCTATGGTGCGAGGTGAGGTATGAAGTTGGACTTCAGGTGTGGCTTGATTCCTTCGGACACTCTCAAAACGGGGGCTGGATGACCCCAAATTTAGAAAACCACTTGAGTAAATGTATTTTTATATAACCAAGAATTATTAAAACTATTGAAAAAGGGAATTTTATTAATTTCAGTGTCACTGACACTGAAGCATTTTCAGAGAGAGAGAGAGAGAGAGAAAAATCTTGACTATATCAAGTCTTAGAAGTTTGTTAGAAATCTACTTTAAGACCAAAAATTAATTTTAAATTCACATTTAGTTATTATCACTTATTATTTTCCCTCTTTTCATAGGAACACAGTAACATGCCAAGATTCACTCCATCAAAATTCTAAGTTCTTTGTTAGCTGTAAGTTAGAACAAAAAAAAATTTACAAAAGACTTGCTTAATCAGATTTGAAAGGCAAAGAAATATAATAATATCCATAAGAAAAAGTTATATGTAATAAATACCCAAGACATTTTTGGTATAAATGACCCCCCACCTCTGTCACAAACACATTTTTTAATTTTGACCAAAAAATTTTTTATCTGTCATCAAGTATATTCTGTGGGATTGGGCAGAGGTACTGCAAAATTTCAAGAAGAAAAAAAAAGAATCCCAAAAAGAGTGATAGGAAAAAAAAAAAAGAATCAATACAGAAACTTGACTAATGCATATCAGCATGCAAGTAATACTAAATTATACCTGGTGAGGGTGAGCTTCTCAAACATCTTAGCTAAGCAAAGAAAACTGCAGTGTATTGAAATTTGTATTTACCTGACTTATGCATCTGGTCAACAAGTGGATACCTGCAGTCTCCATCAACTTACCCTCCAACAGTACGTCTGTATTTGGTGTATCTTGTATTGCTAAAATCAATTGGTTTGGTTGGTACACAAATGAACATTTTTTTTTTATTTCTTGATTAAAAAAATTCACTCTTCTCACAGAATCTATCTGACAAATGAGCAAAATAGTAAAATATACATTGATTCATTTGGATCACAAGAGACAAATGTAGGACTTCTATTAAAATCATCCAGTATTATTAGTGATTATATTTATCAGCAAACAAAAGCAACAGTCATGATATAGAAAAATAGAAAAGTTCAACAGAAGGTAGTAGGGAGTGAAAATTGAAGAGCCAACACTGAAAATGTAAGAGGATGTTGTTAGAGATCTTGAGACAAGAGCAGAGGTCTGATAATGAATATGGGCAACTATTTACCACCAGGTAGAATTAAAAAGGAAAGAAAAGAAAAAAGGAAAAAAAGAAAGAGAAGAGAAAGAGAAGAGAAAAGAAAGAGAAGAGAAAAGAAAGAGAAAGAGAAAAGAAAGAGAAAGAGAAAAGAAAGAGAAAGAGAAGAGAAAAGAAAGAGAGAAAAACTCTTGTGATTGAGTTGATGTATAATATTTTCCTCTGCTATTAAAAGAAAGCTGTGTAGAGTCATGATTACCTACAACTTGAAAATACATGGTACTTGGGAAGAGAGAGTGATTGAAGATGTAAACTGACAGGAGATGAGAGTTGCAACAGAAAAAAAAAAAATCAACTTTTGTTAATATTCAAATGAAGATCAGCCAATTTTGCAGTTTTAACTGGATGGTAAAACATTTTAAAATTGAAGCATGTTGAAAGATGATATAATGTGAGTATAGATTTAACCTTGGCATCAGTAGCCTGATTTTAATACATCCTGTTATAGATGAGAACAATGAAATCTGTAGGATTTTTAATTTCAGGGTTCAAAAAGAATTCCATATTTATTTTAAAATACATGACATATTTCTACAAATATATCATTGATAAATTTCATTAAATTGTGATCATATTTGATTTTATTTTTAAAATAATTCCTTAGCTTATAAAGTAAGTACCTCCTTTATGAAAGGCATCTTTAAATCGTCTCCTGAATTCTCTTTGTTGGTTAATATGTCCTGTCATGTAACTTTTAAAAGAAAAGTGATTGGCAAAAAGGATTTCTTTGTATTTGTCTATTTATTAAAGGCTTGAAACCAGAATGTATTTGGGGCTGAAAACTTTTCACTGACCAGTAAAGAGTAAAAAAAATAAATGAGACTAGATCTTCAGCAGAAAACTGACTCATTTCAATTCGTTTGTTTATGGCTAATATTTTAGGCTATTTATAATCATGACCTTCAGTTTGCTTATGTTTTTTTTTTCTTAATTTATTTCATTTGTTTTGTATATTTTTCTTGGATTCTAAATTCTTATATTTGAAATAAAGTTTATTAGATTTAATTTATAGTCATTTAGTCGTTTTGGTCATGATGTTGTAGGTAGTGTAGTAGGAATTTGTTTTTGTGTCTACATTTGGAAATGAGTTCTGATCTTTTGTTTATGAATTTATATTGTTCAATATTAGAGACAGAGGAAACATCTCTGCATGGAGACTGTCAGTTTTACACATCAATTTCTTAGATCACATTGGTGCATGAAATTTGTGACCACCATGTAGTGTTGATTCCTATATCCATACTGCTTCTTTGTCTTTGTAAATGTAATCAATACCATGTTGGATATAGAATGAAAAGGGTAGACACACAAATTAAATTGGATACCTTTTTATTTTTTTTTTTATAATTATTTTACTTTATGGAGATTAATAAAAAAAGAAACATTAAGGCACATACAAAAACTAATTGTTTTAAAGAGAACATTTCTAAAAAGGCATAGAAATGCTTATCAAGTTTTCTTTGATATTTTAGATAAGCCTTTCCTAAATTTGGCAAGGTTAAATTTTTCAAGGTTACTGAAAAGAAAAAAATTATTTTAGTAAAGAAAATTAGCTTAATTACAAATTATTTCTGATGGCAGAAAATGCAGGTCATGTGACTGACTCACTTAAAAATGAACTTTTTTTGTAAAATATACTTGCAATGTAAGAATTTTGTATAAAATGAAACCACAATACATGTGGGTCAATGCATGAATATTATCTTATTGTCATTGAAATTTTCCAATATTCCTAAACTATTGTATTCTTGAACACAAAAGCACAAATCAATGATAAATTACAAAAGTAATTATTATTTATACTATCCTAGCATTTAAGATGGTTCCAATATTTCTTTAACTTGGTCAGCACAATTTTTATCTGAGGAATGTCCTGTTATTATTTTAAGTTATTCAAAATCATTGCTTTATGATTTTATATAAATTGTTAAACATCAGTTTTGGTGGTGTCATTTGCTGTAATGACCTGTTGATTTCTCATGGTCATAAATGTGTGTTTGTGTGTGTGTATATATATATATCTTATGGTGCATTATATGTGTACAAGGCTGTTGTAAAAATGCCTGGTTCACTTATATATAGTCTCAACAGAAGTCAGAACAGAACAGTGTCTTAATTCCATTTCCATATTTTGATTGAAGTGGTCAAACTCAGAAATACTTAATGTCTAATGAAGACTGTTTATGACTAAAAAAAGCCTTGAAGAAAAATTACTTGAATAGTGAACCTGATGATCAAGAGAAAGTTAAGATGGAACAGGAAAATAAAAACAAACTAACAGGCCTGCTGTACAAATAAAAGAAGAGATAGTTTATATCTTGTAGATTAAGATGATTTTATTCCCACTTCTGTTGTTGATGTTATCTTGATTAATTGCAAAGAGATAAAAACACTCAGAACTGTTTGTAACCAAACAGGCGAAAACCTTAAATTTTAATGGCAAATGGATTAGGAAAGATAGCAAAAGACAAACTTTACTAAGAGCTACAAAGGTCCGGAAAATGTGAAGGTCACCCACTTTCTGAAGGGACATGGCACATAGAAGTTTCCTTTATAATATGAACAAAGTTACTTTGCAATAGGATAACATTTGAACACTAACCCACAAAGGTGAAATACATGAGTTTGAAAAGAAAATATTTCAGGTGAAAATTGTAAAAAAATACTGTAAATAAATACAAGGCAAAATGTATTAAGTAGTTAAGAGAATGAATAAAAGTAAAAAATGTTAGCCAATAAGTTGTGGTTATCTTTCAGTTTTTATCATATTGCGAAAGACTAATTTTTAATTGTATTTTTCTGTGTTATTTCAGCATTGATAATAAGAACAAATTATGTCACTTTAAATGTGCTCTCAGGTCGAACAAGAAGAATTCTTAGATTTCACACAATTTAAAGACATGGAAACAGAAATCAAAAACTGGAATAATCAAAAATGAATATTAAATAAAATTTAATATCAGTAATTTTTAAAATATTAAAAATTTCTACCACTGGCATTTCTTTTAACAATGACATTCAAATCTATTTTATAATCTTTTAAATAATTTTCTCATTTGAGACTTGCATACAAATTGCTTACTCACATTTTCCGGATTTTTTTTTTTTTTTAACCAACTTTCATTAAAATTTGATAAGGAAAAAAAACATGAAAAAAATACTTATGATTTATGACCAATTTGATTTTGAGGTAACTTTAAATCAGTTACAAACTGATATGCACAATTTAAATTTCTAAATAATGAGGAAAGTGGGCTTGGAGAATTTGATACTCACAGGACATATTGAAGGTAAAAGTAACAGAGTAAAGCAGTGAATAACCTACCTAATCAACCTGCGTAAATGGTTGGCAGAACAGAGTATCAGCGATAGCAAAAAGATAAATCTTACTAAAAGCTACAAAGGATAGGAAGTTGTGGAGAACCATAATTGCCCAAGCCTGAAGGGACATAGTACATAAAAGCAGAAGGAAGATTTCAGAAGACAGCAAGAATAGTGTAGAGTCTGTTTTATCTCAAGTATATTTGATGGCATATAAGACCATATGCACCAGATCCGATGTGATAGCAATATTTAATGCATAGATAAATAGTAGACTTATAAATGTGCAAGATAGATTCTAGTGAGAAAAATTGTCTGGTGTAATACAGTGAACTAATTTTCTTAACAGCAGACCAAGCAATTGATTCAATATAGTCTTTCATGTCACAAGAGAACATTAGCTCAAGAAGGTACAATGAATCACTCTCCTGGAGGTTAGCATTAGCCATGCTGATGGAAAAAAAAAAAAAAAAAGGTTTCTAAATACCAATACATGATGGTAGGCACCATAAATTCATTCAAAATGTGCTTGTGTAGTATTCTATGTACAAGTAATGTACCATATTTGAGAGCAGGTAAGACATCTGTCCCATTTGCATTTAATATTGCAATTTTTGGTGCTACTTAAGTAGACCGTTCCATTCGTAAAGAATAGGAAAAAAGTTTGGAAATAATTTTGGTAGATTAGCATTTATGAGATATTTCTCAAGGTGAAACATTTTTTCAGAATGAAAAATTATTGATTATTTTTCATTTTAAAAGTGGGGTCCCGTTCATAATATTGATAGTGTAAAATTGATCTGTCTTTTTTATATAATTATCTGGACTTAGTCTTTTGATACACAGACCAAATTTCTGTTACAAAAAGATTTCTTTTAAATGAAGAACAAATGGATATATACATTTTTGTTAAAGAACAAAAATTTACATGAATTAATAAAAGTAAATTCCAATTCTTATTTTTTTTATTTAAGATAAATAATTATTATTCCCTAAAGTTTGTGCATGAGTTTCAGAAAAAAAAAAAAATCTCTTCCAAAAAAGTTTAAAAAAATTTTTTTAAATGTAAAAAATATTTTAAAAATTCAGAAAATTAAAAAAAAATAAGATATCTATGATGCAAGCACAGCTTCAAATTTGTAAATAATCGTGAAGTCCAATAACTCTGTAAAATCAGAGAGTGATTTTATACTGTATAGATATTATGAACAGGATCCCTCATAAAAAATCAGTATTTTTCAAGTCTGTCAAATGTGACTTGAGGAAGATCTGATGATTGCTAATCTACAAAAATTTTTCCCTATAGTTTTACAAGTGGAGTCCTCAGTTTGTAAAACATTCTACACCAATCTGTTTAAGTTGATGGTGTTAAAGAAAAAGTGCCATTTATTCTGATCAGGAAAGTGGAAAGAAAGAATCCTGAAACAGATGAACAAGGTATTGGGCAAGGATGGTGCAACAAATGAGATATTGCAGACTAGCTGAGAGCAACTGTGGAAATTAATCACTATGTTTCAACCATTATGGAAAGAGGTGAACACAATCCTTCTATACTAAAAAAGTGATAGAGAAGATCTCAAGAATTATTGCCCAATATGCCTTCTGTCTCAAATATGTAAGATGTCCACAAAGATAATTGTTTAAGTATTGTCATAAAAACTGAACCCAGATAGCACAGCATAATGAATCACATATTCTCTCTGATCCATTTTCCAATTTGTGCAAGTGAACTAGAGAGAATCAATTGCTTCTAAGCTTTGCATTTGTCAATTATAAGAAGGCCTTCAATAGTTTTGAAATCAGTACAATGCTGCAATCTCTAGAGAAGCAGTGTTGCATTGAGGCAAAAGATGGGTACACCAACATGGCCTTGTTGTCATTAACCATGTGTGTCCTGATTAATGAGGAGAAAACATCTCTCCAAACCTCTTTATGGCATGTCTCAAGATGGTTATAAGAGACACTGACTGGGATTGTAGTATATGATCAATATCAGTCTAATTTCCTACCTTGGATTTGTAGACAAACTCATCACAGAAAGCACTGGACAGCTACAGAGCATGCAAAGTGAGCTGGATATCAAGAGGTTCAGCAACTGGTCTGAAGATCAAACAATGTACATGCAATCAGGTGTGGCTTTCAGTTGTATAATGGTCAGAGCTGAGGAAGTAGACAGTTATGTGTATCTTGGATAAATGAATATGAAATGCAGTATGAAGAAAAGCAGGATGGAGAGCATTGTTGAGGAAGCTTTTGAAGTTATATCTTGACAGGATGACTTGTGCTAGCCTCTTCAACAGTATAGTTTTGCCTGTGATGTTATACACAAACAAAACATGGCCTACAATGTAGAGGGAAGAACAGTGACTAAGCACAGTACAGAGGGTCATGGAATGGTTGAGGCCAGGAATCTATCAATGATAGAATTACATTCAGAACAAGGATTCCAAACAAGGAAATAGAATGAAGAATATCACTGCATATCACAAACTCAGATGGGCTAGACATGTTGCACAGTTCACCAACAATTGGTGGACCAAATACCATTGCAAAGTGGTAAAAACCACTAGGAAAGCTTCCATTAACATGGGAAGATGGGATCAGGAATTGGACGGGACTTGCATCTGGAAGAACAGCTATAAAACAATCAAAATAGACACAATTAGACAAATTGTAAAGCTGAATAGTCAGGTTAGTTTTATGGAGTTATTCTAGGTCAAAACACATTCAGCTGGGTTGGACATGTACAGTTCACCAATGATAAATGGACCAATGCAGTTGTCAAGTGGCACCTGTGTGAACAGAAAAGACCACTGGGAAAGCATCCATTAAAATGGAAGATGAGATCAGGAAACAGGTAAGGGTTACATGGAGAAAAATTGTAAGACTGTTTGGTTCATCTTGGAAACAATGAGATTGAAAATGGTTATGCTAGGTAGAGGTACTGGTAACATTTAACATTTGTGTATTATCCTACTAAAATACCTCAAACTTATAAGACTTGAGTGATATTGAATCACATTTTGGGAAAAAAAGACAACTTCACTAAGGTTCTGTCTTTTCCAATAAATGGTTCTTAGATTCAAGGATAATAGAAGATGATTATGATTTTAAATTTTAGTTCAATGATTTAAGTAATTGCGAAATCAGTAAGAGCAACTATATTTGTTTCAATGAAATTTGCTATCACTGAATTAATAATTAAAACACATCATTTAAATATCTATTCAACAGTAAATACAATACAAAAAAATAGAAAAGAATTGTTGAAAATCTATTTAAATATTTACTTATATATATTTAATAAAAACCGCTGAGTAGTTTCATTGGTGAGGAGTCCAACTAAGGGTTAGTTATTGTTTTGTGAAATTATCAAATGTCTAAGATTTTGCAAAACTAACAAGAATTGTTAATATTCAATGTGTTTTATATATTTTAAAAGAATGTTTTGTTTCATCAATTCTTTGAGTATGTTTGAATTATTTTTTCTCTTTGGTGTAGAGAATATTCTTTCTTATTGCTTTTGTACAAATGGATTAGGCAAGTTTATTGAAAACCACAAGTCAATCACGAAAGATAGGGGAATTGCCTCATCAAAGGGAAAATTAAGAAAAGAAAACAAAAAAGAAAAGGCACCATGACATTATGACATGGCCCATAGACCAGACTATAACCAAGACAAGGCCAACAACAATACAATGCCAGATAAAGTTCCCTGAATACAGAAAGAAACAAAAGCCAAAAACATTTTTTTAATGCAATACTCCTGAAAAAAAATTAAATAATAAAAAAAAAAAACCTGTTGTGAGTCATTGAGCAAACCGAGAACTTGTTACCCTTTTGACTAAAATCTACTCAAAAATGTTATTGCATTGTTATTGTTTTATAAAATCTTTCTTCTGACTCCTTGAAAAATTCCACCATCCTATTCTGTTATGCAAAAGTGTATCATTGATCTTATGAGGGGAAACAATTTTAGTACATAAATATATATATATATATATATTTATATATATATAATATAATATATAAATTTAAATGCTTAAATTTATTGACAAAGTTTAAAAAAAAAAAAGAAAAAAAAGAAAAAAAAGGAAGAAAGGCATTAATTTTTAGTGGATTTTTGGTGTTAGAAAAACATTTTCCAACTATTGTTCTTATGATAAAAAGAAAATGGTAATTTGAAACTGTTTTCTAATACAAAATTTTCAGTCTGTTTTTGTTGCATAAATAATATTTTATTTTGAAAAAAAAAAAAAACCTAAAAGATTTTTTCTTTACTTGCAATCAGAAAAGATACCAAAAATCTCATGTCATACACTTATTATAAACATGTTCATTTTATGGGTAATAAGCTTGCAAATGTTCAATAGTAATGCTATTTATAAAATGGAATTTGTAATTACCTGCCTGACCAGAATTTATTGCTTAAGGAATCAGTTGCAGCAAAAAGTATATATATTATTTTTTGGTAAGGGCAATATGACAAAACTGAAAAATGTCAGCAATATAATGATTAGGGTGTGACTCAGAAGGAAAAATAACAACAAACAAATGTCATTTTCAGGGACATTTAATAACATTACATGATGACCCAGAATTTTTTCATTTTTTTTTTTTTTAAATTATTTTTAGTACTTTTTCCTTTCTTTTAAAAAGTTAAAAGTGGGTTAGTTTTCAGGAGAAAAGAAGAAGGAGAGAGAGAAAAAAAAAGGAAAAATAACACAACAACAACAAAATAAACACAACAAACAATTAAGAACAAAGCAAAAATGGAATCTAATTTTGTTTTTGTTGCCATTTTTTTTTTGTTTTCATCTCCAAACCATCCTTGCCTGAATGCTTCATTATTTGCCTTCAGGATTTCAGTCTTGTCTTCAAGTGTCATTGGAACCACCCAGCACCTGCAAACGGAGGAGGAGGAGGTAGGATAGTGGGTGGTGTAAGAAGAAACTTGAGCAAAAAAAAAAAAAAAAAAAAAAAAAAAAAAAAAAAGCAGGGGAGATTTTTTTAGGAAAAAAGAAAAAAAAAAAAATGAAAGCCAAATCCTGGAAGGGTTTTTTTTTTTTTTTGATTGACCCCAGTAAACTGAGGTAAACTATTTCCAAGATAATTTTTCTTCTCAAAAAAGGAAAAAATAACAAAAAAGTTATAACTCTAAATATAAACATTTCATTTCTGTTCAGATGTTCTTAAATTTAATCTCTTGTTTTAAAACACTTTTTTATCTTTGATTTTCTTTAAACAAAAAAAAAAAAAACAAAAACAAATAAAAACCTTTCGGTCTGCCTGCATTCTGGTTGTACATCCTCTAATGTTTTATCTACAGACATTGGACATTTCTCCTCTATCATTCCCCCCCACCTGCAACACTTATGTCCTATTTGAATCTTTTACCTCAAGCTATCTCTGGGGTTATTTGATGAGGACCCTTCTGAGAAAACATTATCACTATCATTAACATCAGTGTCCTGATCAGTGTCATCAGCATATCTATTGTCATCCAAATAGTCTACAGCTGCCAGGTTGACGATATCATAATCATTGTCCTCGTCATGGGGGTGGACATTGAAATCCTCTATAGCCGGAATGTGATCAACAAGCAATGTGTACTGCTCATCATAATCCTCACAATTGTCATCAAAAAAGTTTTCATTGTCTGAATGTTCCCGATCCGACTCCTCCAGATCCGACGGATACTCTGGCTGGGGCACAAGTCGATTGACAAATCCATTATTGACGGGACTTTCAAAGTCTTCTTCATCATTGTCATCATCATCATCTGAATTGCTTTCAAAGTTTCCAGCCTGATTCTCCTGATTGAGACCTTCTACACTTTCCACCATACTGACACGATTATTGTCCAATACATTCCCATTGTACGTACTACCACCACGATGTTCCGTCAAGTGAGTAATTGCATCATCATAGTAATGCTCAAAATCTGGATTTTCAGCTTCATCATCATCATCGTCATCATCGTCCAGAATGTCTCCATCATCATTGTCCAGTCGTTCATAGTCCCATTCATCCAACTCCTGAGCTATCCGCCGGTATCGTGTCTCTTGCAGCACGCCCTTGGCCCGACGCGTTTTGGGGTGGTCTGGGCCGAGGATTTCCTCGCTGACACGTGCCCACTTTTTGAAATATTCGTAGGCTTTCCGGTATTCTTTGTTGTCCTCATAGACAATTCCAATATTGATGTAAAGTCGTGAAGTCAAAATGTGGTATTCTCCATACATCTGCATACACAAATCCATGGCTTGGTTGTACAACTGAAAAAGACAACAAACCAATTATATTCATAAGCTGTGAATCAGAAGTTAAACTGATAAATTCTAAGCACTTTAAATACTTCAGTGTATGGATCAGTTATAACAAATTTAGTATAGAAAATAAGGAATAAGTTGCAGTAGGAGTACTTTTGGTCAGGACCATAAAATGCTTATTCTTCTTCTATGTGCTATGTTCATTCAGGACATAGGTGATCAAGGCTCTCCACAACTTCTTGTCCTTTGTAGCTCTTAGTAAATTTTTTTTTTTTGTTATTTCACCTAATCCATGTTCACTTTCCAAATGTACCACATGCACAGATTGCCTCCTCAGGTTGATAACATGATGAATTTTTTCAAATTGAATAAATTCATCATAATGAGATTTGAACCAAGGTCTCATGGTCAGAAAGTGTATGTTCTAACCACTTGGCCATGCACCAATCCAGGATGTGTGTGTATTTAAGAATTTGCTATGTTTATGGGGGATGATTTCTCAATTTGGAGGTAGAGCTTTTGTAAATGAAGACTGTGTCTGATGATTGCTTGATGTGTAAAACAGACAGTCATGATGCAGTGTTGATTTTAACCTCTACACTGTTTTGCTCTCTCTCATTTCATTACATATGATGGACAGATATATATATAGTTTATGTGTGTAGAGTAAAAGTTTGTCACTTAGTTGACTGATGTTACCATGCACGCACACACAGGTTGTCCCATAATGATGGGAAACATTTTAAATGTAAGTATTAATTTTCTAAGCGTTGCTTAGATGTGGCACAAGACCGAAAGTATAGGGCACCCAATGAGGATCAAACTCACTATTCAGTCGTAACTGTTTTAGTGAGACAAGCCATTACACTACGCCAAGGTGCCCAAACATTTTAAATGCCAGTATCTTGGATTATAAAAATGACATAGTAACTGATATACAAAAGTTCAACATGTTATCTAAGACTTTGCTATTTCCTACAGGTATCTGAAATCTCTTTTGCTGATGGTGAACCCTCATAATGTTGTGGACTCCAAAAGAAATTGCATATGTCCATGTTCTCTTCATGGTGGTGACCATCTCAGGGATGTAATATTCAAAATAGTAGAGAAGTAGAAGGTTTCAGTGAGTAACCTAGCTGACAAGTGCAGGATATATTGAAGGTAACAGAAATGTTGAGAAACATTAAATTACCTAACCAGTTTCTGTAAATGGCTAACAGAATGAATGAAATAAGGATAAAATAAGAGTCTAATGTTGCTTAGAGCAACAAAAGACAGGAAGTTGTGGAGAACTATGATCTCCTACACCCTGAAGAGACACAGAACATAAAATTTTTGCTATGATAGAGAAAAAAAGTTGTGGTGGCCAGAATATTTCTTCCAAATTATGGCTTTCTTCAAAGTGTCATGTGACACGATGGTTAACAAGCTAGATTTGGTAAACAGTTTAAATTCTTGCTAAGATTGCTTACTCCACTTTTGAACTTATGTCCTTGGAAAAGGCATGAACTCACCTCTCCCAGTGATCTCTCCAACTGAAAGTTATCATTATTAGAGTCTTGTTACTGGCATATCATAAGAGTAGATACTAGTCTAGTTGGGGATTTTTTCCCCCCACTGTTGTTATGATGAATCACCTACATCATGCTTCATGAAACTTAGATGACGAGCAACATCAAGTAACTCTCCTAACCCCCATCTAAAATGTCATACATATATGACAAAAGGACAACAAGATATTGATGTCCTTTGAGAAGACATGCAACACTGTATGTCTTAAGAACATTAACCATAGAACTTCCCAAGTAATTCCTAATGACTTCATTTTTCATTGGACACTCCAAAATATGTAGCCTTGTGCTGAATTTGGGCTATGAGCAACAGATTGTATGTTTTTTTTTTTTTTTTTTTGAGTTGCATCATAAAAATAACAAAGGTGTGGATAGTTGGCCAAATACTGAAATACTCTTTCCCAGAATTTCAGACATATTGATAAGTTAAATAACTGAAATTGGCAAAGTTAAAAAACATGACTATTTCTCTGTGAATTCATGGAATGAAGAATTATCATTATTTACATTTGGATTAATGCCTTCAATTTTGCAAAGATGAAGATATTTGTTTGAATGTAATTAAATAAATACTAATAACAAATATGATAGTAGAAAAAAAAATAGTAAAATTGAGTCGAGAAGTTCAGTAAATGTGTTGGGTGGGGTTGGTTGATTTTACAGCATGTTGACCCCTGTTAGGTTATTTAATGTTAAAATTTTTTTTTTTCCATTATCATATTTAAGTCTATAAGCATTTATTTGGTTTAGGGATAGGTAAATATTGGTTGTTTACATTTGAGTCTCCTAGCCAAATACTTTTCTCTGTTTGTAAGATGTCATAGTCCTTGTACATCTCTAAAACCTCTGTATAAACAACATTTTCATCAAGACATCTATTTTCTAGAGATATTTTTTTGTCATTATGCTAAGTTTATTTGAATTTCGTCTTCTAGACATAGTGCAGAACATGAGTGAAACATTTGAATAATTTGGTAATGTTTGTATTTATAATGATAATTCATTTAGAAAATTTACTAGTTTTTCACTTGATTAAATAACTTAGTACAGTTTTAATAAAATCGAATTTAAAATTTCATTTTTCAGATTATTTTGACTTATTTAGATAATTCCATAATTTATTTTTCAACTCAATTTGACTAATTTTTAGCCTTACACAAATATATAAAAGATAAGCATTTACTTTTAGTTTGGGGATAGGTAAGTATTGGTTGTTTATAGAATCTATAAGTATTTACTTGGTAGGTGGACCATTTGGGGGGGGTGGAGGTGGTGGCTCTTAGTGCATTCTAAGTCCTGATGACAGGGCAGTTCAGCAGGTGAGTGAGCAAAATTCAAAACCAATTTAAAACAGAATAATACAATAGTAGGTATGCTGGCATTATTGCTTTTCTATTGGTCAATGGAAAACTTACCTTCAATTGTTCCATGCTGCCTCTGGGAGCGAGCACACCTTTAGTCATCAGTGCTTCAGCATAATGTCCAATGTCATTCAACTGAATAAAAAAACAAGAAACATGTAAGACAAGCAAGCTACACAATCACAAATATTTTGTTTTAAAGAGTAATTTTGGAAAATATCAAAAGTGACTATTAATTTCAGTTAGATCAAAATTCTAATGCCTTAAATTAAAAATGACCCTTTAACCATCTAGTTTACATTTTTTCTTTAAAACTGTTAAATATTCAGATTTACACAGGTGGTGAAAATGAGAAAAATGTAATTGGCGAACACAGTTTAAAATTGTTGTCATTTTTGCAATGATAACAAAAGCATGCAAGAATCTTATCTTTTTTCTTTCTTAGTCATTACTTGGTCAGTCTTGGTATTGGATTCCATAATGACTCAATAAATTAACAAAGCAGTATATAGCTTTTTTGATATATTGTTAGTGATGATTGATTTATGTAAATAAAAATGCAGTTGATATTAAATAATCATGCATTTTACTAAATTAAGAATTATTTGATATTTGTGTTTGTTTAAACTCAGTCATTCAGTCAAGAGCCATATGTGATACAGAAGATTCTTCCCGCAGTAGGTTGCCATTTCTTTTTGTAGTAGAGTGGTTGCCAATCAAAACTATAGAGTGCAGTCTGTCCTGCTATCCAACCAACAGCTGGGGAAGAAAAGATGGATTTGTACCTTTCACAAGGATATCTGTATGTAAGTAAATATAACAAATTTAACTGGAATTTGAAATTTGTTTTTCAATTTCTCATTCCAAGCTGATATTCATTACACCACAATGTACATTTAAACTACAAAAGTTATAAGTTTGGAATTTTCTTAATTTGTAACAAGAAAGGTAAAGAAAGTTGTTTCAAATATTAAAGATTTAATTACAAATTCAAGTCCTATATTCAAACTTCCTTTTAATCTGATCAACATTAAATCAAAATGATTAATTCCAATTTACAATGGGTTTATGCTTCTATCCATCCATCCATTCCATAAGCGCAACTCCTGACCAACATTAGATCAAAACTAATTTACTGAGTTTTTATAAGAAATCTAACCCCATGGCTTCTGCACATCTGATAATTCAACAAAAATGCTCATCCAACCAGTATTTGTGAAAACATATAGAATGCTTTATAGGACTAGAACCTGTATTTTTGTACACTCTGCTCATAGGTGACCTGGAAGTATACAAAGCAAAGAATTTCAACATTTATCCACTCATCCTTTTGTTATCTCCTTCAAACCTGTTAGAGAAATATTTGCTTTCTTGCACCCTCATCCTTAACAAGTAGCCAAAAAACCATCAGGTGTTGTGTCCTTTGCAAACTTCTCATCATCTTACCTCTTGGAAAATCTTCAATGCCATATCAATGCAACGGTTCCCTTCAGCTAATGCTTCATTGCCTGACATTTCAGAGCTGCCCCCACAGGCTTCCCAGCTTTCCATGTTGAAAGCCAATTTCATCAAACTCATTCCGAGTTTAAACTGAAAAGTAAGAAATAATCATTCAGTTCAAAATTATACAGAATCCAGCACTCCATTTCCACATTTGAGAATATAAATCATAATTTTTTAATTCTAGCTTCTGGTGGCAGGGTATTATAGAATAAAATTGTAGATGTATTTTCATGGCTTTTTGCCACAAGTGTGCATCCTTGAATATCTGGAATTAAATTTATTCAAGTTTGGAATTAGTTTTTAAGTCAAACTCATTAAAAAGTGAACTGTATGAGTGAAAACTCATATATGACATAAAAGAACTTCTAGTTATGAACTAAAGAATTTAAAAAAAAATTACACAATAATCAAATTAAAAAAAGAACAGCTTTTAATAACAGCATTTTCCATATTTCCAAATGTTTTCATTATTTACATCTTTGTTGTTGCTATCACAACATTTTGGCTGGTATTCTGTCATGTCTATTGATCCAAGTAACCTTCACAAAATTTCAAACTGGACCTTTTATTCAATCTACAGGAGTAGATTGTTCAAGATGGCGATCATTTTGTGACTTAACTAAACCAAACAAACATTTACTTTAACAAATTCTAACATTAGTTTAAGAGGTTTGGTTTGTTGGGTTTTACAGCATGTCGACCTCTGATGGGTCATTTTATGCTGGATCCATTTCTTTTTTTTTTTTATTATTTAATTCTAATCAAAATTGAGTTGTATTTCAAAGTAGTGTTGTATTTAAATAGTTTGTACAGATAATGTGATTTTCATTTTTTTTTAATGTTATAATTTATTGTATAGTCCTACCACTTTCAGATCAACCTTAACTCATCAGTCCCCTCCTTAGATTTCTTGATTCACGGTTACCTCCCTCTGTTTAGAAAGGACTCTAAAATCCACATGCATGGCCTGGGAGTTTACACTAGTGACCATCTCCCACTGGTTAGGGAACTCTCTCTTGAATCTCCTGGCCATCCATACATGTATCTCCGTCTACCTCACAATTCTGTTAGCCATCTCTTCTTTCTCTACCGTTCCCCTTCCTCTCAAGACTGTGGTATACTTGACAGCATTTCTGATAATATAGACAAGGCCATCTGTAGAGAGATGGCCTTGTCTATATCATCAGAAATGACTTTCTTACACATTTCCCCAGTAACCCTGACAGTAAGGATTCCCTTCACAATCTCTGTTTTACTTCCATCCCTGACTCCTGTTGTGTCAGGCATCTCTGCCCTCTTGGCAACTCTGATCACATCATAGCGTCTGTTAACATCTCCTTCTACTCTTCACCCAACAAAGAACCTCCTCTACTAACAGGATATCTTTCTGTTATCCCTGTGCAGATTGGGACATTTTGTGATTTCCTTTGCAATGTCTCCTGGAATGTGGTTTTTAATCGCCCTGTTCAAAAATGCATGTCTGAGGTCTCCTCCTGGGTAAAAGCTGGAATTGAGGCTTTCATCCCTGCAAGAAAATACAAAGTTAAATTGCACTCATCTCCTTGGTTCACAGTCACTTCCTCAGCTGCTATTGCTCATAAGAATCACTTCTTCCATTTGTACCGAAGTGACATGCCCGATCGCAACAGATGTCTCTTTGTCTCTGCCCATAATGAGTGCAAGCACGTCTTCAATGAATCAAAGCTACTATTTGCTGGAAAGATGAAACAACGTATTGAATCACACGAGTTTGGTTCTAGAGATTATTGGTGGCTTTGCAAGAGTGTGCTGAACAATGTAAATCCTCAATACCTCCTCTATTCAATCAATTTGAGGAACTGACTTCCTCAGCTGATAAGGCTGAATGCTTTGCTCAGAAATTTTCATCAAATTGAATGCTCGACTCATCTGGTGTACCCACATCTGATTTTTCCCCCTAGAACTGAGGCTCTGTTCAGTGGCATAAACATAACCCCATCAATGGTCTTGGACATTGTCTCCAAATTAGACTCCCATATGGCTAATGGCGGAGACAAGATACCAGCCGTTGTCCTGAAGAAATGTGCTCCTGAACTGGCACCAATTCTCTTCAAACTTTACAACTATTGCCTCACTGACTCTTGCTTTCTAGCCCGTTGGAAGTCCTCATCTGTTGTCCGTCTTTAAGAACTCTGGTGACCCTTCTGACCCATCTAACTACCGTTCTATAAGACTTTTACCACTCTTTGGCAAAGTCTTCAAGGCTTTAATCAACACCGAAGTGGTTAAGTACTTTATATCTCATATATCTGCTTTCAGACAAGCAATATGGTTTCTGCTTTGCCTGGTTCACCACTGATGTGCTCACAACCATAACGGAATTTATATACCAAGCACTTGACAATAATGGAGAAGCTTGAGCTGTAACTTTAGACATCTCTAATGCATTTGACGGGTCTGGCATGCTGACCTTCTTCGTAAGCTTCAGGGATATGACATTACAGGATGATTATTTCACTTATTAAAATCATTCCTGTCAAACCATGAAATGAAGGTTGTCCTAAACAGGTTCTCCTTCAGTTGCTTTCACATGAATGCTGGTATTTCCCAAGGCTCTATCCTGGGTCCTACACTGTTTCTGATCTTCATCAGTAATCTTCCTGATGTTATCAACACCCAAGCTGACATCTACACTGATGACACTACTAATGACTCCTGCCTTAATAATAGACCTGGCATCATTGACAAAATTAATCTGGGCTTAGGCCTTGAGAACAATCTGTTTTTGACTGGGGCAGGAAATGGCTTGTAAACTTTAATGCCTCTAAAACGAAACTGCTCTCATTTACCCACCACAGAGAGCCCTCCCTGCCTCCCCTGCCTGATGAGCATCTCTCACCACCTGCTTGGTCTTGCACTGTCCAGTGACCTGAAGTGGAACAATAGCTTTATCTACTACAAGGAAAGTTGGTTCTCTGTTTCGTGCCAGAAGTTTTTTCTCGCCCTTGTATGGAATACTGCTGCCATATATGGTCTGGTGCTCCTGCTGTTCGCCTTAAGGTCCTCGACAAGATCCAGAGACGGATATGCAAAGTGGTTGGTCCTGATCTGGCATCCTGTCTGCAAGAAAGTCCATGATGTTTCTGATTTTTACTTTTTAAAACAGTTTCATTAGGTTCCTTGTCTTGAAGTATTTTTCCTGATATAAGTTATGCTTCTACATACTGTCAGGATAGGTCAACATGTACAATTTGGTTGTTCTTGTTTAAGTATGTAGGCATGTGTCCTATGTGCATTTGACTCAGGACGACCTCCTCTCTTCAGTTTATTTTATTATTTATTGTCCATTTTTCCAAAATGAGTTTTATTTTAAATAGTTTTTTTTTTTCTTTATGTATTTCCCATAATTGCTGCCATTTTATTTTTATGTATTTGTTTATTTTGGGTTTCATATCTGTGTAGGGTACTTTGAATTTCTTATTGTTGGTAATTTCTAAGGATTACTTAGCTGCTGAGTCAGCATTGTGCCTCTAATTAATATTATGTGTTTTGTTTTTTCCAAGGTGTTGATCTTATTTAGCAGTTTTATAACCAATGGATTTTCTAGTTTTTTTCTCTTTAAAGGAGACTAAGACTGATAAGTATATGATAAATTTTTGGTGGTCATTCTTGGATATGATAGCTAGTGCCATGTCTATGGCACCAGCCTCTGTACTGAAAATAGATACCTTGTTTGGTAATCATTTTTTGATATCAGTTTTGTCAAGTACTGCTGCACTACCTGTTCTTTCTGTATTTTTAGAGCTGTCAGTAAAAGTCCTTAGGTGATTTGGTTTTTAGTTTTTTTCTAATCCTGGAGAACTTCTCGAGATAGATAATGAGATGAGTTTTTGCTTTGGGAAGTTCATTTAGTTCTCTTATTATATTTGGTTTTGTAGTAGTCCATGGAGGAATCTCTGTTTTGTTTTGTGCATTTTTTCCAAGGGGATCTTTGATTCTTCAATGATTTGATTCATTTGAAGTACAAAGGATTTTATTTTATTTTCATTCTAGTTAAATAGTAGTTTGGATTTTGAATCCATTGTACAGTCATATGCAGGGTTGAGATGACAAGATCCCAGTTTGAGATAATATTGAGTGACTAGCTTGTCTCTCCTCAGTTTCAGTGGTGCTTAGCGTACATATGCAGAATCTCCACTGGAGAAGTAATGAAGACCCCAAGTGCAAGTCCCTCATGGTGTATTGTATCCAGTGTCCTCAAATAAAATTGCCTGGCTGATCTGTAGACCATGCAGCCATAATCCAACTTGGGAAATACTAATGTTCTGTAGAGTTTCAGTAATGTTTGTTGACTAGCTTCCTATTTTGTCATGCAGAAGTTGTAGGGCCTTGTTACATTTTATTCTTAGGTTTTTGATGTAGGGTATAAAGGATAGAATTTGTCATAAGTTCCTCCCAGGAACTTGTATTCCTCAATGACTAGTATCTCTGTATCTTCTAGTTTTAGCACCAGGTTATTGTGCAGCTTACATTGTTGGCAAAAGTGGACACATTTTGTTTTTGTATTTGAGATTTTAAGACTCTTTGATGTTGTCCATTTGTCTATTTTGTTTATACATTGTTGCAACTGTCTCTCCATAGTATGCATATATTTTGAGTGGTATCATATAAAACCATCTACAAATAGTGAGCAGTCAACCTCAGAATTGAGGCAGTTTGTTGTTCATTTTTATGCTGAACAATATTTTACCAACAGGACCCTGTCAGATTTCTTCTTAATTGCTTTTTAAGATCCTATGTGTACTTTGAAGGTTCTTTATGCTAAGAAATTTTTAATAAAGACTGGCAATCAGCCTCTCAAACCAAGTTTGTGAATATCCTTCATAATCCCATGTTTCCAGTGTCATATGCCTTCTCTAGGTCAAAAAAAAAAGACAGCAGTTAGATGTTCTTTTTTAATGTTAGTTTCCAATCTTATCAGATTATCTACTGTACTCATTTTTTTTTCTGAAGCCACATTGAAATTTTATTTTTTCCAGGAACCAGGTCAATCTCCTATTAATCATTTGTTCCATAATTTTGCAAAGCAACTGGTTAGCAGTATTGGTCTATAGTTTTGTGGGTTTGCATGACCGTTTCCTAGTTTTGGGATAATTGTTGTTTGCTTCCAGGTTTTTGGAAATTCTCCATTTATCCAAATTTTATTGAATACATGTAATAGGTATTCTAAGGATTTGTGTGTGTGTGTGTGTGTGTGTGTGCTTGATGAATTCATAGTGTATCCTGTCAGGGCCCTCTTTTGTGTAATGGGATATTTCGTTGGTTCTGTCATAGTAAGAGGTTTGTTGTAATGTTTGAGGTTATTTGATGAGAAGTTGAGTTTAAGCTTTTCCTCCTCCAGTTGATATTTTGGAATCTGGTTTCTATCCATCTTGGAGTTTTCTATTTCTATCTTGCTACTTATGATTACTTATCCCTAGATGCTTTATTTGGAGGGTTTTGTTTTTTCCTGATATTTTTCTTACCATTTCCCAAATAATTTTCTGCTTTTGAGTAAGAGTTGAGATTGTTTACATATTTTTTCCAACACTCTCTCTTTGCTTCCATAATTGTCCTGCAAATCGTGTGCTTTGAGGTGTTTGAACTCAGATTGTGTGGGGTGGACATACGGCTGAATTTTTGCAAGGCTGCTTGCCGAAGTGTGATTACCTCCTGGCAATCTTTATCAAACCACAGCTTGTTTCATCTATTCATTTGTCCTTTCAGTATGCATTCTCCTGCTACGGTGTTAAGTATTTCCATAAAGTTATCCTATCATCATTTGTGTCATTGATTAGCTGTTTTTTACATTTACTTTCATATTTTTTCCAATCTGCACATTTTAGCCTCCAGTGTGTGCAGCCTTCCTTGTTTGGTTCAAAGTTTTCCAACACAATTGGGAAATGGTCACTACTGCAAGTGTCCTGATACACCCTCCAGTCAGTATATAGATCAAGGGGTCACATAAGGTCAAGTCTATAGCAGAAAGATTGCCAGAGGTTGGGTTTAAGTATGTTGCAGATCAGGTATTAAATAAACATAGATTGTTGCTGTTTATTGTTTCTTCAAGCATTCTACCTTCCCAATCTGTTTGTTTGCTTCCCCATATAGTATTATGGCTGTTTAAATCCCCCAGTAGGAGGAGGAGGGGGTTTGTAGCTGTTTTTTATCAATGGGATCATTCAGTGGAATATAGAGAGAACACATGTTGATTTTTCTATGTACTGTTGCTTTAACAGCAATTGCTTGTAGTTTAGTGTCAAGCTGAATTTTGCACTGAGGTATATTATTTCTAACTCAAATTGATATGCCACCAGAGGCTCCGAGTCCAGTATTGTGTATACAGTTACATGTTTCATAATTTTTTAATTTTAGTTTATTATCCTTAAGGAAGGTTTCTTGTAAGCACACAATGCCAAGGTTTAGGTTAGTCAGCAATAGTAAAAGCTCATTAAATTTTGGAATATTCCATTGGATTATTTTGCTTTTCATTATGTGTTTTGGGTTTTCTCTCTTTTCTTTGGTTTGTTTCTTGTGGCCTTAGTTGTCTTCCATTTCCATTCTTTCAAGCAATATGAATTTATCTTTAGTTTCTATCAAGACCTTTTGTTTAGAGGATTCTTTTGGCTGTGTTTTTTGCCTTGTGGGATGACCAGAATTTTGGTTTTTGGTTATCAATTTCCATATATTTCATACATTTTATACTGTTTGTTTTCCTTGTTTGTTTTCCTTGTTCTTTGTTAAACATTTGTATGTTCTTGATCATTTATGACCTTTTCATTTTATTTTCTTTCTGATTATCTTCATGTGCGTTGTTGTCCTGTTTATTTTCATTTTTTTCTGTTTTGGGATTTCAATTTTGTTTTGTATTGAGGTTTGATTGATTTTTGTCACTTTTCTGTTTGGGTAATTTTCCATTTGAGAAGTTTTGAGTGTTTTGTAGTTGAGTTGTTGTTGTTAGTGAATTTTGTGTTGGATTTACATTGTTTGTGATTAGTTTTGGTTCAGTGGTTGGGGTTGTTTCTGAGTTTACAATTGGTTTTAATGTTTTCAATATGGTTTTTAATTCTTGAATTAAGAATGTTAGTTCTTATTTTTCATGGGTATAGCTTGATGTTGCTTGGGTAATTTTTGCATATGATGGTGTATTGAAGTTTGTTTCAAAGCTTTTACTTGCTTTTGAAAAAGGTATTTTTACTGGTATGTTTAATTTTTTAAAATGTCTTTCTTTTTTCCTGGTTTCACAGTCCCTAGAAATTGACCTATGCTTTTGTATACAATTAGGACATTTTGTATCATTTGGGCATGTGATCTCTGTCTGATTAGCGATCATTATCCCCACATTTTCCACATACTGGCTTCCTTCTCCATTGATTCTTACCATGTCCATATCTTTGGCAACTGAAACATCACAATGGGTTTGGAATATATGTTTCTATTTTTGAAAGTGTATATCCAATTTTTATTTCATCTGGTGGTTCTGGTACATCAAAAGTAATGATATATGTATTGGTGTCTATAATTCCATCATAATTTAACAGATATTCTTTTTATATCTATAATATTCTGTTTTTGATAGAATTATTGTTTTTAATTTTCTCCAGTGTATACAGTGAGAGTTCAGTGATTTTCATTACACCTTTGGAAGAATTTAAATATTTGTGTAGGTAAATCTTTACCTTTATATCATGAAATTTGGTCATCCTTAGTAGAGTTTCAGCATCATGTTTTTCTTTTATTTCTATCAGTAGCCTATTATTTCTAGTCTTTGGAGTTATCCAAGATGATAAGACTTTTTCTATTACAAAAGGTGATAACTTTGTTATTAATTTGTCTTCTGTTGGTCCCATTACTATGAATTTCAAAACTTTTTTTTCTTTGATTTTTTGTGTCACTTTCTGTGTCTGCCTCAATGTGTAGTCTCTTTGTTTTTTGTTGGTGCTCATATTTTGTTTAATATTATTATTATTATTAATCAGCCATGGTCTCTACCCACTTCAAAGTCCAATATGGGGAAGATAATAAGTGGGAAAATTCAATTCATTTCATTCCTCCAGGACTGGTATACTCAAAGGTGAGGAAGGTTCCAAGTACCTGTTATATCTGGGATCATCCACTCAAGTATGGGCTTTAATCAGAAGTTGAAATAGCCATGTCAGATTCCTTTCTTTCCTTTCTTGACTCTACAGCCACTACTTACTAAGTTAGTTTAATCTTTGATATGGTAAATGCGAGTACATTTTGTTTGTTTTGTTAGTTTGACTTAGGGCTTGACATGACCAGCTGATTGATTGGGTTTGGACCTCTCCAATTGCCAATCTAGATCAAGTAAGGGCCAAAGTGGTGTTTTAGAGTTTAGGAATGTATGTATAGCCCAACTCCCAAAACCCTCAAGCATCAGGATCTTGTCCTCAAGCATCATGGGTTGCCATCCACGGCAAACAGGTGCCCCTCTTGGGGAACTTTTATACCCTGCAGGGGTGCAGTTGGCATATTCTGAAGCCCTGCCAACAGGGTGTAGTTTAACAGGAATCTATACTCTGGTTCATCAATTTATAGAGGAACAATCATGGATTAAAGTATTGGTTCATGGATTTGGTGGCATAGTAATTGTGAGTTCAATCCCTGAGTACAGATTCAGTTTCAGTGGAAACAAAGCAAGCAATAACTGAGAAGTATTCTTGAACTGACTAGAGAACTGAGGTGTGAAGAGAATTAATGGGCTCAGGAGGAATTTGAACTCTTTTTGCTGCTTTCACTTTCTATGTTGATAGTAAATATAATACCTTCATAGCCTTCAATACTTAAAAAAAAATAACAAGTAATTGTGTTCTGATACATGACTGCCCACGTCCTGAAGAAACACAGTACATAGAAGAAGAAAAAGAATTGTGTTCTATGCTAATAAACTTTTTTAAAAAGGTATTTTTATTGTACATTCTTAAAATACACAAGTTATTTCTTAAATGACAAAGATGCACCAGAGAACATCTTTGAATTTTGTTTATTTTGAAACAGAATGAGACAAGATAGAAATTTTGTTCATGAGTATCTTTAACTTAATGTTGCTAATCTTGAGTTATATCTAAAATGACATCCTTTAGTAAATAATTTAGGAAGAATTTAAACTTTAAACCTTTATTTCACAAGCAGTGACACAAAATAAAGATAGTATCATTCTAGAAATTTTCCTCTATTTATTTTTGTTACTATTAATTTTTAAAGTTGTTTTACTTAGCAAGCATTTCAGGATTTCCTGTTAAAATAATGTTATCTTTAACAAAGTAAATGCTTCTTTGGTTTAAATAAGTCAGATAAGATGGCACACCATCATCATCAGTCTCATGACCAGGTGTGGTCAAAGTATCACTGTGCTGCTGAGCACCTGACAAGTTTCTCAACATATCTGGGCTGAAAAATGGCTGACATATCTAAATCTACAACATTTCAGATCAGTGCAATGTTAGCCAAATGGTCAAGAAAGACTACTCCTGCATTAAAGAAGAAAAAGTTATTTCAGAAGAAAAGAAATTTGTACTTGCAGAAATTAAAAAATACACAGTGAAATGTTTGACAAGTTCTGGAAGTTAAAAGGAAAAAAAGAGAGTGCAGAAAAGTAAAGGCCATCTTGTAACTGACCTTATGATAACGTCCACTAAGTTTTTTCCGCAAAGCAATGGCTTTCTTTCCATAAGATATTGCTTTTCTTAAATCGGGTAGTTGGCTGGGAGACACAAAGTCATTCAGCTTCAGTTTCTGAAAGAGTTTCAAAAGAAAACATTTAAATTTCTGCTCAAATGATTAGCAACCTGTGAAAGCTTAAAGGATTGAGGTTCATTTTGAAATTCTCAATGTATTTAGGATAATCATTAAAATTTAGAAGAAAATTTTTACACTGCAGTTTTAACTAAGAGGTTGGGAAAAGTGAATGCATGTGAAATTGGGGAAATTTATTCATTTCCAATCATCATCACATTAGATCAATGGAGAGTTTTTAAATTAAATTTAACCAAAACATTTTGATGCAAATTTTAAACTCCTGATTTGTTAAAATATTAATGATTTATTGAAACTATAATTGTAAAATTAAAAAAATTATAAAGATTTTATTCTCAAATACAAAGAGAAAAAATCTATTTTGTATATTATGTGAATAACATTTTTTTGACATACTGATATCTATATGGACCATGAAAACTTTGCTTCTGCAAAGTATTTTGTAGTATATAGGATGTACTCTGAATTTAGCATGAAACAATTTGAAAAAATAAAATTGAGGACTTTTTATTTTTTACTAAATGTCCATCCAGTCCAGGAGCCACTCAAGGCAGATGGTTACGAAATGAAGTTGTTGTATGGATGTAGGAGGTTGAAGTAAGGATGTGTAAGGTTGACACTAGACTTGTAGAGGTAAAGATTATAATGTTCAAGGAAGTATAGCTCAATGATCTGTTCTATAAAGTAGTGGCTTTTGTAAAGAAGCTGTTTGAATAGAACTTCCTTTTTATCAATGGAATATAAAAAGGGAATGAAGATTATTTGCCCCTGTGTATATAGCACGGAGGTTCTTAGCTGTATTTACAGCTAAGAACCACCATAAACTGAACTAGGGAATGTAGCTCATCAGAATATTTTTCATGGAATAGCAAGAGTAGTGAGAAGCTTGCAAAATTATAGGGTGAAAATAATTGCCTACAAGACTGTGTCAACACTTTTGAACTCTGTCAAGGTTAACTTGCCAAGGACCTCTCTGTTGGGAGATCCACTGATCCTATGTTTTACTCCCCTCCACCTAGTGTCTAGTTTGCCATAATAGGCACCATGGAACAATAAGGAATACTGAAATTAGCATAGGAAATCATCAAAAGACAAGTAGGGAATTTGAACTTGAAATTTACCCAAATTTATCTGTAATACCCATCTTTGTCTTCTATTATCAACATGAAACAGAAAAAGTTTATAAAAGGCTGTTATGAATAAAGAATATAGAATGGTTACAAAGAAACCCAGAATTATATTTTTGTTAAATGCTGTTTGACTCTACACAGCTGGAATATAGAAAAAGGGAAATATTTTAGTGGAGGGCTGATAAAAGCTGATCAATTAGCAGAAAAAAGAGGCCCAACACGTAGTCTTGGCATTTCTTTTTGTAGGGGAGAATGTAGAATAACTAACTGTATGACATTGGTCAGTAGTTAATGATCGCTGGTATCAAAATATTTCAAATCACAAACTGGTTAAAGTCGGATCACTTTTTAAGTTTCTATACATGTGCCCCCTCCATTTACGATAATAGAATGAATGCCCATTTGAAAAATGTGGATTTACTGGAGAGTAGGGTCTCCATAGTATCTTGTCAATGTAAAGACAAACTCATTCAGGGATCCTAAACATATCTTGCAAGAAGTAACGGATCTTGCAGAAGTTCATTGCAAGAAAGAAACCACATGCATCCACATACCAACATATTATATTTGAGAAAGAAAAACAACTTCTGCACATGTGAATGGAAAGCATAGACATTTCTTTCCAACTTATGCCTGATGACCATACCAGAGTGCACATCACAATCAACCAATGAGAGGAAATAATAGTGAATAAAAGCCTGACTGATGAGTTCACAAATTGCTGCAGTTGGAAACAGTGTGACAAGGTGTGACCAATATTATTAGGTGTATTTTCTCTCTTAATTCTGTCTGAAAACCATAATGATATTATTGTGAAAGTTTTACGGTATTTATGTGTTACTAATACATTTTAAGTTGGTCCACTTGAAATTGTGGGATTTTCTGTTAAAATAATGTCAGACTTTATTAACCTTTAATGTCTTGTTGAAAATTTTCCGATTATATTGAACAAGTATTACAGAACAGAAATGGATGCTTGAGAAAGCGATTAGATTAAAAAGAATGTAAACAAAGGACAATTTGTGCAGTATTGCATGATTCATACAGGATGTTAAGAATTAATGTTGAACTACATAAATAAATTTCTGGCTGAGACAAGTAAGATATTGGCTGATATATCCTAATAAAAACATTTCAGATGATTGCAAAATCAGCAAATTGAGTAGAATTTTGGTTCCTCTTACTTCATCGTATATTTCTGCCATGAGGGCATAAAGTTCTACCATTCGATGGTTACGTGCTCCCAGCTCTTTCTCTTCAATCTTCATAGCAGTCTTCAAAAGTTCCAGTGCTTCATGATTTTTACCTGCTTGAATCCTAAAGGAGAAAAAGTAGACCACATTATTTTACAGGATGAAGAAAATGGTATTTTGAAGCCAACAAAAGAAAAAAAGATTTACTGAAATATAAACTGGTAGAAACATCATCATGAATAATTTAAAGAAGACATGGAAAAGATTTTGGTAGATTTGCTTAACAGCAAATAAAGACGGGGCTTTTTTTTTTTTTTTTTAAAAAGACAGTTTGATTCTATTCTGGAGAAATGATAAAATGTAAAAATCAATTCAGAAAATTAATTTTAGTCAATAAATGATTCTAGTGTTTGAAAAGTGTTGGATTTAAACTTAGAAATAATTAAAGGAAAATCCTATTAAACCGTGAGTAATATTTGGACATTCAGGCCACATGGTCACATTTCTTCCACACTAGACTGAAGCAGTTGACAGATATGAGCCAGACAGTATATTTTCTAAATGAAACAATGAAATGAGTTTAAAATTCTAATAGCATTCAAAATAGATTGCCAAGAATGAGTTATGATCAAATATGTGAATATTTGTGTCATACGACTTTGGGAACAATGTAAACTATAATGCTTGAATGTCTTGTTTTTTATTTAAATGATGGCATAGTTGTTGTCAAAGCAATTACTCTTCAGAAGGAGTCAGTTGCTCTTCTAGTCCTAGTAAGGGTGAGTAGCTGTTTAGAGGGAAATAATGGATATCTGGATTCCAATGAAAGTGAATTAATCTTCAAGGCAAGTGTTGCTCAAATTCCACTACCTTGAAACCTGCACAGATTAGTTGATAATAATGTATAATTTCAGCCAACTTTACAAGAAGCCAAATGTCACAATCTCTCATTGTCCAAACTCCTGTAATACATAAAGTTGAAAACAAACAACCCAAGAGAATATGAAGTAGTGAACAGTCTGCAGAAAAGATCATCTTAAAGGACATTTTTTGACTTCCATCAGCATGGCTGATGTTCAACTCCAGGAGAACAACTCACTGCACCTTCTTGGTTTCACATTTTCCACTGATATGAAGTAGAATGATTACATTGATTCAATTACCAAGTCTGTTGGTAGGAAAGTTAGTTTACTATGTTGTGCTAGACAATTTTTCTTGGTAGAATCTATCTTGTATATTTATAAGTCTACCATTCATCTGTGCATTAAATATTACTTCCACATCTGGTCTGGTGCTTCTGCTATATATTGAGAGACTCTTGATAAAATCTAAAGAATCTGCAATGTTATCAGTCCTGATCTGGTATCAAAGATTCATTTACTCTCCTAGCACCATAAGAGCTTTTCTGTGCCTTCAGAGTAATTGTTTTGATGAGCTTTCCCCTTAGGTATCTTGGCATTCCAAATTTAAGTGCAGTACTAGATTGACTGTTAGGTCACAATTTCACTTTTGGAATTGCTAGTTTTAACAATAAGTTCTATGCTAATAGTTTCTTCTGTATTTCTCACTCTTTTTTGGTCTTTTGCTTTCCTGTCAACAGATCTTCAAAACTTTAAATGCAATGTCAATCATCATCTTCTATCTTTTTGAATCCTGTTCTTTTATTGTTTGCTCCTTCTTTCACTCTCAACAACTAATTGTATCCTAGTGGCTTTTATTGCCTTGCATAGGATGAAATGATTTAAAAGAAAAATAAATTCCCTGTATTGAGATAAGAGAGAGAGAGAGAGAAGGAAAGGGAGTATAGTGTGAAGTAAAATTTTGTTTAAAAGCAAAATTTTCATGAAAGTTGCTATTCATAATATTTAAACTAGTAGTGTAGAAAGAAATAATTGAATTAATCTTTAAACCAAACAGAAATTTATTTACATTAATTTGAATTGACAGCTGTAGTAGCCTCTGAATAAAGATAAGAACTGACCAGTTCAAAATGACTTGTTGCAGTTTACATTCTATTATTTTTCTTTGACAAAGTGGCTTTTCCTTGCAATGGGAAGCAGCTATTTGAAAATATTAATTAGGTTTTGATAATTGACACACCATCAAGTCAAAATATAATTTGAAAATGAGGCTAGGTGCATGAAGATTGTTGTTTAGGTAAAATAAAACAGATATTTCATCTGTCGTTAAACAAGGCTTGTTCATTTCTGGAAGATTTTGCTTTGGAGAAAAAACAATTTGATTAGTGGGTGATCACTATAATTCATGTAATCCCCATTTCTGGAAAAACCAGGAAGAATATCAGTTAGTTCACAACACATTGCCCAGATTTGGGATTTTGGAAGGCATTCCAAAGAAGGGTAGAAAAGGTTCTTCACATCTTTAAGTACAATATATATAAAAGAATGGTCTCTCATCCCTTTTTTGAACCATATATCAAACAATATCCTATTTGGATAATTTAACACTAGACTATGGGGCAGGGTCCTCACAATTATTTATTATAGATTTAATACATACTTGATTATACAAACATAAGTAATTTTATAAAGTTTGCTTTATTTTGTAGGGTGGAAAGCAAGAATGACCTTCCTATTAAATCAATAATGCTTGTCTTAATTGTTGGCCACCAACAAATACTTCTTTCTTCATTTGTAATACTATTTCTATAGTAAATGTTTATATATTATCCATATAATGACTTTATTTTCCCAGTATTATTATTGTATTAATTCTGGGCCAATGAAAATTACTTTCTACCACATTTGCAATGTATTTCTATAGTAAATATTTATATGCAAAGGTTGGTCAAAAGGAAATGCCTGTTCTAATTTAATTTGTAAAATAAATGCCAATTTTCTTTTCTTTTTTTTTTTGAGATATAAACCATAAAATGTTTAGAATACTGGGGGAAAAATTTGTGAAGCTACATTCTTTTTTCATCACTATAATCCTCTTTCAAGGTGGCTTCTCCTCTGGAGACACAACAAAAGAGCTATCATAGAAATTCTCTTTTTATCAGAAGAAAGTGCTGCAAACATTTACAGGATATCAGTGAATGTTTATGGAAAGATTATCATAGATGTAAGCAGAGTAAGGTGATAGTTCAATAGAGTTAACGGCAATCCTTGAACAAAAGGAGAAACTGACATTGGTGACAGGCCTGCTGCTGCTGTGAATGAGAATAAGGAATTGGACAGGTACTACACTCTGATTCTAGATAGAAAAGTGTAACAGTCATAAATTACAAAAGTAAGTACTTAATCGAAGAATTTTAAATAATTTTTTGCTACATGTTTTACAATAATGTTGCTTCATGTTTTAAATAATACATATATTGCTAAATTTAGTAATAATGGACTGAGAAAAGATAAAACGCATTCAGTTGTTTTTTTTTATTCTGAAGATAATAACAAGTTTACAACATCTCATAGATGCCAATTTAACAAATGATTAATTTCAAATAGTTCTTTGTTTTCTAGGAAGCGAGGTAATGTCAAATAGTTTTTTTATGTTTTAACTTTAAGCATGTCAAAGAAAGCTGATGAATGATATAGCTTAGCCAAACATGAATAGCAGGTGTTCCACCATCTCGAGTACCCCAAAATCTAGCAGTCTTTATAAGCCTGTTGAGTAGCCAGCAGGGAATAATTTGAGCTTCTCAATCACCCATCACCAGAAAAAGAAACATCTTGTTGAAGTTTTATAATGATTTAATTGTAACTCAATGTGATAGAGTGTTGGCCTGACTAGCCATTGTTAGTGATTTTCATCCTTATTGAGTGCTATATGAAAATAGTCCTTAACTGAAGTTAGCTTAATTGGTCAAATACCAACTGTTGAGTTGTTTTACTTACACAACACGGCAAACTTTTTCATATCGAATAGACACCAACTCTTCCATGACATTTTCGCTTTCTTCAAATCCACTCAGAGCTTTTTCATAATAGCCTACCATCACATTTGCTGGACCAACCTGAAAAAAAATAAAACAATTAAAGACATAAATCAATCTGACTGGAATATCATAAATCAAGATAGAGACAATGTTAACCAATCTTAAGAGTTTCAGAAAAAAAAAATAAAAATAGATTTCTATTTGTGCAAAGGGTTGTGGACATAAAGAGACATTTTCTATTTCAACTGCTGAGAGGAACAAGAAAAAAGTTCCTCAGAAAATTGAACTTTAATTAACTACTCTTTTTCCACTTGTTGCAGAGTTTTGTATATCAGGCCTTGTTTACTTTTAGATAAATATATTTTTTACATTTCTTTTCCAAGCATGTTTTGTGAAAAATGACAGACAAGTTATGTGTATTATATTTTTTAATAAGTGTTTCTTATTTGCAGGGATGTGCAGGTAGTGTAATGAATAGTGGCTCAGAATGAGAAATTGGAGAGCTGAGTTCAAGTTCCAGTTGAGATTGTTACATTCATTTATATGCAAATGCCCTTGGGAAACACTATGAATCCATCTTTTCTCAAATCTATGAGTTATATAGTAGGACTTGTATCTGGAATTACATCATTGTTCAGTTCTCAATGAGAATATATATATATATATATATATATATATATATATATATATATATAAAATAATTATTTTTTAAAAATATGATTCCATTGCGACACAGAAATTATTGTTTCGAAACTGGTCATCCATATTCAAGTTTAATTTCAATATTAAAACTTAACTGTTGGGTGATTGTTTCACAAGACCAAAAAGGACTGTAACTAATTACAAAATACCATATAAATGTATTAACAAATTCAATTAAAACAATAGGTTTAAAAATACAACCCAATCATAATCTTAACAAACCATCAACAAAACAAAACAACAAAAAAACAAAAAAAAAAAAAAAAAAAAAAAAAAAAAAAAAAAAAAAAAAAAAAAAACAAAAAACAAATAAATAAACACCAAAAAGGACTATAACTACAACATCAATAAGTTAGAGTTTTAGTAGAGAGTAATAAAAAAAACAACGGAGCCTGATAAAATTAGCCATTGTAGCCAGACAAAAAAAAAAAAAAAAAAAAAAAAATCCAACCCAACCTTACATGACTCTAAAACCTTGATATATAACAAACACCCCTACTTCTATCAAAGCAGAGATCCCTTGATAATGAAAAACTAACCCCGGATTACACCTCCATTTCAGAACTATGAGTAAAACATTTTGTTGCTTAGTTATTCCAAACATCACTTGAGCAGTTATGGTTTAATATTGAAATTAAACTTGAATATGGAGGACAAGTTTTGAAACAGTAATTTCTGTGTCGTGATGGAATCATATTTTTAAAAAATAATTATAATTTAGGCTCTACTTTTGTATCAGGCACTGTTTTTTAAAAATAAAAACAAAAATACTAAAGAACTTAGGATCATCCTATTTCCTATTATATCAATATATACACACACACACACACACATATATATATATAACACATAAATACTTTAGTTAACCAAGTAACCTGTTGAGTTAACCTTCTAGAGGAAAATTAAGAAAAAAAAAGTAAAGATTATCATGCAATACGTTTCCCCTTGCAGATGATGCTTACTTTTGTGTAAAATGGAAGCTACTTATTCTTTGCATCAAGATAATTACTAACATCAAGTAAGTAAATAAAGGCTAGTACTCTATAATTTGGTAATCTTTGTGCCAACAAACAAAATGTGTCAATAGGACAGTTTTTCCCTTGACACTGCTATTATTTTAATTATCTTCACTCCTTGGTAATGTTTGTTTTAAGTGATGATTAGAATTTTAATAAAACTTAAACATATAAAAGGGAATTTATACATTTTCTTTGTAGTTGTGAATTTACAGCAAAAAAAAAAAAAAATTGCCAATCGATTCAAATGGTAAATTAGGATTTCCTTATAGTTGGTTCATCTATTTTAATAATTTAGTAAATGTTTATAAATTTATGAATAAAAATTGATTTCATATTTATTTCTTTATAAATTGGTAAATGATAAATATCACATTGCATTAATGTTATTACAACTGTATTAATTTTTAGAATGTTTTAAATATAAAATTATTCTTGTAAATAAACAATCTATTAAATAAATGGTGTGTAATTTTTGTAAATTCTCAAGAACAAAAATGTATAAATTCACTTTCATCATATGTCTAAGTTTTATTACAATTCTAATCATTGTTTTTAAAACAATAGACATTGCTGAAGAGTGATGGTAGTTAAAATAGCGGCGTCAAGGGAAAAACCATCCTTTTGACATTGTTTTTAGTGGGCACAAATGTTAAAAATTGTTGAGAATTCAATAATTATCTCCCTTGAAAAATAATTTTTTCCACCTTCTTCCAGTCAAGTGTGAATACAATACACATTATTATCACTCAGTTACAAATAACACTGGTTTTTCAAGTGGTACCTGTCAAAACTTCTGGCTACAAAGCACTGTTCAGCTCTCTTGAAAAATCGTTATTTTGAGTATGACCACAGACCCCCATAGGATTAGCATTCAGCTGTAAATCACACAGATTTTTCAAGGGGTACCTTCCTTAAATCAAAACCTCTGGTTATAAAGCACTGTTTTAACTCTTGAAAAATAATTATTTTAAGTTAATGCAATATCTCTGGCTACAATGCAGCACTTTAGCTACTTAAGGTGTCAGACAGACATACAAATCTAATTAGTATTATAAAAACAAAGTAAGTAAATGTGTGTACACAGAGGCATATTCAGATGTTGGTTGCATATAGAAAGTTACAAACTTAAAAAACTGGAAATACTTACCTTTCTCCAAAGTGATAATAATGTGGAACTATATTCTTCATGATAAAGGGCATCAAACAGGCGCCAATCACAGAGACATTTTGACAATCGATACGTATCATCAAGGCATACTAACTGATATGGATATTCCTGTAAAAATAAAAAATAGAGTGTAACAAGTGGTAACTATGAACGGCAGCAGGTGTCAATGACTAGCATAAAAAGAAAATACCTTTCTCCACCTGAATTTTTCTTCAGATTGTACATGCATTCATTTTCCTTTTGAAAAAGAAAACTGAATGTGATAGAAATCTTAGGAATCTTAGCAATGCTAAATATTTGAGCTTAACAACTTTAACAAAATATTGCAATAACAATCATGAATATGAATGCAGGTAAAAGGTTAAATACAAATAAACCTTATTGACTCTTCTTTCTCTCTTTTTGTCATTGGAACCAAACAGCATCTCTGATATGTCTTTTCCATCTTGCCTTGCAATCAAAATGGAATAGTGTATTATTTATGAGGTATTAGCAGAGTGTAATGTACATGCTAAGAAACTATGGAACAAACAGAATTGTAATATTTTTTTTTTTTCAGTTCACCTTATGGAAATTTTGGTATTTGCTTATTTCTTTACATGCTTTTACTATTTGTTGTGAATTCATTCCAAAGAGTGAACATTTTTTTTTACATTTGTTTAAAACAAAAAAAAAAAAAATAACCTACCAGTGATATCATGAGTTATCTATACAACTATGATGTAAATAATTTCTTCCTTTATGGCGATTTAAGGATTGGGAGTTTCACAAATATTTTAAGGGATTTTAAGATAAGAATAGATTATTGAATAGTGGGAAAACAGTGATGTTTAGAAAACTATAACCAACTCATAGAAGAGCAAGGGTTTACTACTACCCTGTTCAGAGTGTCCATCTTGATGCTATCTGGATCCAAATCTAATTAGTATTATAAAAATAGCTGGACTAATTTGTTATGTATAACAGATAAATATAATATATATTCAACACATATATAACAGATAAATATAATATATATTCACTGAGAGAGAGAAAGAGGGAGAGAGAGAAAGAGATAATTAGAATAGATATAAGAAATACTTACTTCAATCATTCGATCTATGTTGGGTGTAACTTCAAAAAAATCAGCAAGTTTTTTATGCCACCAGTAATAAGAATGTCCCTTGTCTAGCTCATTCTCTCCTGGTTCGAAATATCTAGAGTGAAGATTAAATGTTTTGATATAAAATAATTAAATTTTCTGTGAGATGAGTTATTAATATTGAATAAATCTTACATTTTTTATTCTTTTTTTTTTTTTTTTTTTTTTTTACACAGAGGTTAACCAGTTCAATCTTTGGATATCTTCAGGTAACAATTTTGTTCAATATCAAGTCTGTGTAGTAGCGGTGGGGTCCTAAAATTGTCCCCATTATTTTGTAACACAATTTTTCATTTCTAATGTAAATTCATACATATATTTGGATAGGCAGGAATTTGGAGGTACATGACTTTCACAAATATTCATGCATTGATTTAGACAGACGGCAATTTGGAGGTATAATACACAACTTGCATAAGGGAATTAACAATAAGTAAATTTAGTTTTAATATCAGATTGGAATCTCTCACAAGCTTATCAAGATTCTCAAATGTCCATAACAATGTAAATTATGTTTAGAAAAAAAATTGCATTTTTAATCCTAAAACAAAATCATAGCTGGACTAATTTATTTATGTATAACAGATAAATATAATATATATTCAACACATATTAGTTACAAATTAAATTTTGTGTTTCAAGACTTACAATTTTCTCACAGCTTTGCTTACTGCCCTGTGGTAGAAGTCAATTCTGCCTTCTTTGCTGTCTCCATAGGGTCTTAGAAATGGCTTCAGGATATTGTAGACGGACTGCCATTCTTCTTCAGGAAGATGCTGACATTGTTTATTACTCTCCTTTTCAGAACTCTCCTTCTCTTCTGCAGTTTAAAATAAAATGACAAAATGTGGTCAGGACATTCTTAAAAATTCTTTTAAGTAATCACAAGAATGTGTTTCTGATAAGAGAGAGAAAAATTGAAATTAAGTTAGAAGTGAGACACTGATCAAGAAAAGAATACCAGATCAAAATGGTTATTTCTGGATGTAGGATATGATTCAAATAGAATGTGGTAGATAAAATTTGAATAAAATCAGCCATGAAATATTATGTACTCACTCTAAATAAATTAATATTCTAAGCAGAATACAACCAAAAACATTATTTTGATGTCTTGTACAGATTTTGAATTTTAGGTTTTTAAAGATTAACACTATTGTTTAAGTAGTAACATTATTACAGTGAGCAATAATCACAAATGATCATGGTAATATTAGCTGTTACCATATAAGGAAACATTTGGGATTCATTGACCAAGTAGCCAGTGCTACCATTGACTGAAATTTATAAAATCTTTTTCTTAAAACAGTTTTTCAGGACAATAGGTTCCTCAAATCCAGTTATTGTTATTGCACTTCCTAATATTGATGGTGGCTTTCTTCCTTAACATTTTGTTTGATGTGGAACATTAAAATCTTGATTATGTCATCATTTTCTCTTCTGGCTATATGTGCTATCCACTTTAGTTGAAAGTCCTCAGGTGATGTGGTTCCTGTTATTTAGTAGAGTTATTTATGATTGTGTAGCACAAGCCCGGATGGTTTGAAGAAGAATGGTCCTTGCTAAGACCTACAGGCTTCATTCGCTCAAAGCCATTTTTAAACATTAATCTGAGAAAGCAGTTGTATATAGCTGAGGGTTTAGATGTTTCTGTTTGGCATCATGGATAACACCCAAAAGAAAGTTTTGGTCTAATGAAACTATTTAAAAACATGACTCAAGGTTTTAGGTTAATGTTTTGGTTTTGCAGCAACTTGCAGTGTTGGGAAAACTATACCTAGCGCAGCCTATTCTGTGTTCAATTTCCTTTGGTTATCATAAGATAAAGGCGTACACAGATTATATTTATTTTCGTTGTAATCATGAAATTTATATTATGCAATATGAAATTGTTCTAATATATAGTTTATGAATAACATGAATGTGAAAATCACAAATTGAAATGATGGAAAATAAAAAATTAAAAAAAGATTTTAAAGTTCCCATTTCCACTCCAAATAAAAGAGACAACAGGTGAAGAAGAAAGGAAACAGTGACTATCAGTAAATATGTTATACACATGATCAAAATACAAAATTATAATAACAAATATCATTTTCATCATTCTGCAGTTGATAATGTAATGTAAGTTCTATTCTAACAATTTGTTTCCTCGCACTTCTCACTTGTGGAACACACTTCTGATCTATTGCTTTCCAGTTAACTATGCTCTTCAAAAATTAAATGCAATATCAGTCGTCATTTTCTGTCTTAATTCCTGTTCTTTTATTGCTCTCTTTCCTTAATAATGTTTCTCTTTATTTCATATTCTTTCACACTCAGTATCCCCTTGCATCTTAGTGGCTTTATTGTCTTGCTTGGGGTGAAATAATTAAAAAAAAACTTAAAAAGAATTCTATGCAACAAGATACTCCTCCATTAATATTATTGATTTATCAAACTTAAAATTAATTCATGGTTTTGTAAAGTCATGGCATAAATAGGAGAAAAGTTTTGTAAAATAGAGACTTATTTTTGCATTGATTGTGATTGGGTGTGTAAATGTATATTTATGCAAGTTCTTTTTCATTAATATAACACTTAAAAAAACAGACACACACAACATTCTAACCCATTGCACCAAATAGCAAATGAAAACACACGTTTCTTCTCTCAATTTTTTGCAAAGCAGTTACTATTTAGTAAACAAATAAATTCATTATTTCATTTTAATCTGGTTGTTAAGCAACAAATCTAATAAATTTGGTCTCCCTTAAAGCTGGTCAGTCTTGACTATAACTCAAATTTCATGTTTTTTCTTTTTTCATTTTTCTAGCTACAATGGGTTAAATCAAGTTTTTAGCTTGCCTTTTTCATCAAAAGGTGAAGGAGGCATCAGAGTTGATTTATTGCCTAAGATTTGACGCATTTCCGATTCCAAGAGACCAGCTGATGATGCCTCAAGAAGACAAAGTGTAGCAGTGACCAAGTTTCCAGATGGAGTCCGCTCAAACCTTGAAAGGACACGTTCAAGGAGGCTAGGGAAAAAAAGAAACGGCTAAAATTAATGAAAATAGCAAAAATATGGAATATGCAAATTTCATAACAGTCATAAATGTGGAAAGTGAAAGCAGAGAGCAGGTTTCAAATTCTGGTTTGTTTTGTTGCAGTCACTTGGGAAAGGTATAAATTCTCTAGTCTAGAATGGCAGTTAATCTAAGAAGATTACTACAATGAATTCAAAACCATGGCGAAGGTAACAGAAAACCAGTACATAGACGTCACGTCAATTCAAAGATAATAAAGTAAAAGAATTAGTGGAGAACTATGATCCCCTCCACCATGAAGAAATGTGGCATTAAAGAAAAATCCCGTCCCTTCAAAAAATAAAAAAAAAATATAGCAGTCAACATACTTTCTTTTGTTATAATTGCTTGCTTCTTCCCTTGAAGCTCAGAGATCATGGACAATTGTTATGATTTTGAATTTAGAATTGTCCTTCTCATTAACTGGTTGTCAACCATGGCTAGAGAGCTCAGTATGACTCACTATTTAACTCATAGATGGGGTGGAGAAGATGGATTCATAGCTTTCTCAAAATTATTTGTGCATAATTGAATGTAATGAACTCAACTGGAATTTGAACATGGCTCTCTCATTTGTCATTCCGAGCCACTATCCATTACACCACCTACACTTCTCTTTGTTATAATATCACTAATAACTTTAGGTGTTGACACTTGTTTTTAATTAAGCAAATTACTAACAATTCAGAAGGCAAAACAGTTGTCAGTTTTTAAAATTTAATTACAAAACCTATTAAACCTAAGCATTATTTCCAACAAGATTTGTTTAATCCAGACGTTAGACATAAATTCCCTCTAACTTAATCAACATATCATGGAAATCCTATATAATTATTTTGTGATGTCTCTTATTGAATGGATAAGGTATTATGCATAGTAAAAGCACCTCAGTAACAAACACTGTCATAATAAGTTGTTTTTCTTTTTGAGATGATTGCTGTTTTTGTAATAAAGAAGGTGAAATAGAGTAATACTCAGTGCTTCTCCTTTTCTATGTAAATACTGTACTGCCTTGACATCTCTTTATAAATATTACTTTTCCTTATCAAACACTGAACATTAACAATACATAAGTTTTTTTCCTTTTGGCAAATATGATTCAGACTTATTTTTGTGACAGAATTAGCAGAAGAGAGAGGGCCACTGAAATCAATAAAGTTATTGTTCTTGAGAGTAGAGATATCAGTTGATAGGAATTGATTTTTGTATGATAAATTTATATACATGTAAACATGTAAAGTGAAGGAAAATGTCAGCATAAATGGCTTGCAAGATAATCTCTTGCAAGCATTGTCCTATTATAGATATGGTCTTATAAGTATAAATGTACATAAAAATACTAGCAATTGTTTCTGTGTATTATGTCAATCTTTCTTTAAATCAAAACAAAAACTCAATTACAATACTGAGTAAAATGTTGTTTACAATAAAAATATTTGATATATCATCAGTTCTATGATTGGGTGTGGTTGTAGTGTCATTGCACAGCTGAGCACCTAACTAGTTCCCTCTACATATCTCAATTGAAAGCTGGAGAGGTACCCATTCATGCTTAGGGTGACTTGGGCAAATAGACCTGCCAGAGCCCATCTCTCTCCATGTCAGGTTCTAGATATGGCAATAAACTACATCTGGCAACAAGGCTTCTGATCAGGTAGTTTTGAGAAGCATGGAACCACCTCTTAATTACTGCTGTTTCCAGGTTCACCCTGATGCAAGGTGGTAGCACCTATTAGGGTCCCAGCTATGGGTAAATAGTGAACCCCCAAACTCAAATCCAAACACTATGAAAGTATAAAAATACATTTTTATAGTAAAAATTTCCAGCAATAAATTATAGTAGTTTAAAAAAATAGTTCCAGCAACAGATTTTAAACTTACCAAATCTCCCAAGGCAATTAAATTTTTATATTAAATGATTCATAAAGATCCATTAAATAAATCAAACCAAACCAAACACTCCAAGTCAAACCATAGTCAGTGTGCTCCAGCTTCAAGGCCAACATTAGTTACAATCATGTGGCTGTTGATTCCATTGAGAACAATACCTTATCCATTGTCTTCAGTCTTGGAAGCCCTCAATCCAGTGATACCATCTCTGCACTGGCTGCATGTATCACCCAGGCTACCCTGTTGTATTAGATGGCTGCTACAAGAAGGATCATCAGTCATTTGACTGGTTTTGTTTTTAATCCTTCTGGTGGGGGAAGTGGTTTGGTCACTGACCTAACCATGTGGCAGGTAATACTGGGTCACATAGTGCCAGTAGCACTTGCAGAGTGACTTTACATAAATATACCAGCACTATAAACTTGCACAGATTGTGCAGTGTATAAGTGAGAAATGAAATTGATAAATGTACTTTTTAAACAAATTATTATCTGTAGGGCTTCATTTGTTTATCCAGAATACAAAATTAGGGATTAGTGGATAACATTATGGAAATAGCATAAAAAAAAGTACAAAAGACATGAGATGTGGATTTCTATTACAGATTTTGTCCTTTTGAGAATGTAAAAAGAAAGTTGCAAGACTACCATTGAAAAAAAGAGCTTAATAGGAATGGAAATGAAATAATCTAACTTGAAAATAAGAAATGAATGAATCATGTGGCAAATAAGGACATATAGATTTAAACTACTTAAGCAATAATAAAGATTTTGCAAAAAGTATTAATCATATTTTGGTACAGTTTCTTACGTACATGTACAGAATGCTTATTATGTCTAACAAATGCAGGAGCAAAGAAGCTATTTTTGAAGGCAATGACAAGATTAATCTACCAGACCTTGCATATTTTTCAAACAAGAAAGAAAGAAAGAAAGAAAGAAAACTAAAGCATGTAAAGTTATCCAATAATTTGGAAGCTGTAAATAGTGCTGAACCCATGAATCAACCACCTGTGTTAGTCAACAATGAAATAATTATAAGATTTAATTGTATTGAAAGTGATCCACTTGAAATGGAAGATTGAGAATGTCATCATGATCAAGGGATAAATAGAGAAAAAAAGTTCTGATATCTGGTCAGGATTTTAGGAAGTGTATCAGATTGAGAACTTTTCAGCACTTCCCTTGTACTATTTGACTAGATTTGTGTCATATCATAAAGTGTTCACAACATCTGGTGAAGCCTACCATTATGAGTTTAATTTGAGCAAAATACGTTAACATTAGCTGAAAATTAAAAAAGAAGAAAATATAATTTTCAAAAAAATAAATCAAACATTTAAGTTTAATTGATGCTACAGATTGGAATAATTATTAAAAAACACTATTTAATAGTGTTTTTCTTAATAATTATTTCAGTGTCAAATTGCTAAAAAAATCTTTGAAAAATGGAAAGCAGCCAATTGTCAAAAGGTCCAAAAACATTAGTTAGCATTTAAACACATCATTCTTTTGACTGATATTGGCAGAGGAGGGCATAGTAATAAAAAAAATGAATTATAACAAATATCCTAAACAAAGAAAATTATGGTTGAACCAGAAACTGCCTTCAGCATATCAGTCTGAAAGGAAACTATTTACAATAGAAAAGTTCTTTATTACAAATTCCTGGAATCTATATAAACTGTTATACACCAATGCTACATGAGCAATTGGCTCATTTGAAGGACACAGTAAAACAGAATACACCTTTTTCTACTTAAGGAAGGTAACTGATGATTTTAGCAAATGATCATGGAGTTGGCAGAGAGTTTTTCCACAAGCAGAATACTCTCCAGACTTGTTACATTAAAACTATTGCCTCATTCTGACAACATTTAAGATGAATATCTTAAAAAAACTCATAAAATCAAACCTGAAATCCTTCTTCAAGGGAGGAATACACAATTTACGTAGCAGGTTCGGACAAGCTCATTTCTTTAGTTCTAACAACTAGGATATATGAAAAGAGTTAAATCAATCTCATTTCCTCCATGTTCTGGAGATAAAAAGAAAGTTTCACTCAGTTTTTCCGCAAGAACAGCTACTTTGTGGAACAGATGCTACTTTGAACATTTCAATCTTGATCTCTTTATTTTAAGGGTCAATAATTATCTACCCTCTTTCATTATCTTCACTTCCTATCACCTCTGCTTCCATCTATATCACACACCTCATTCATCCTTATCATTTTGACTAACTCCGTACCTTGAGTGTTTATCCAGCCTTGTATTGGGTGAAATTTAATATTAAAAAATTTAATTTGTATGACTGAAAGATTTCATCAAAAATGCTGGTAACCTTTGCAACAACCTCATTAATTAATCTCCCCACTTCATTTACCAACAACATGTAAATGGTGTTGAAAAAGTAAAAAAAAAAAAAAAACTATTTCATCACTATTTTGTTCAAGGTTAGGTATAAAAAAAAAAAAAAAAAAAAAAAAAAAAAAAGGTACCATTTATCTGATAGAGTGACAGAATACTTGTACAAGCATACAAACAGATACAACCATTGAACAAAGTAATTTTGCAAGTCACCAGAGATGAATTCTCATTTGGTACTCCATGACTGTGATCTTGTTTCAGACTAGTCAAGACTTCATATACATCTGGCGTGAGACATTTACATATAATAAATAATACTTACTTGAGAAGTCCATCTGGAAGCTCTTTGATCTTTTGGTCAATTTCCATTGGATCAACGTGCTTCAATTCTTCACAGGCAACAGATAACCACAACGGATTCTCAGATGATTCAGTGTTCATTAAATCGGACAGTTGGTTATCGGACAATGTAACATTGGCATCAGCTTTTAACAAATTCTTCACCATGTCCTAAAAATGTACAAGAAAAGAAAAATAAGTAAAAGCATAAGGCCCTACTAAGAAAAAGTATTTTTAAATGCTATATCCTTTAAGAATATAGATATTTATGGCTTTCCTCAGTTTTCCTTTCTTTAATATATGTATAATGTCATGACTTCTTAAGATAAGAGAGTGGTTTTCTGTTGTTTTTGACTTAAATGTTGTTGTTCTTCAAGACGATACCACCTAAGGCTAGAGAACCCAGTCTACTCTGTGTGAACTGAATGGAACTGACTGTTAAAATTTGAACTTGGCATATCAAGTCCACTTTCTGTGCCAATAACTATTCATGTAAACATACAAAGCCCATTGTATGTTTACAATGAAATAAAAAGTGAAAATATTGTCACAGTGAAAAATGAAAAGGTGAGTCCAGTTTTCATAATATTTGGTAGTTTATTCAGGGATTCATTTGCATAGTCCAGTAGGGTAGATAGGTGGAACCTGGGACATTTTCTGCTACTTTTGTCATGACAGACTAATGGTTGAGATCTTCCTTTAGGTTCATATGAGCCATTGTTAAAGATGCTGGAAAAATGGTCAGTTCTCTGTAGCACTCTATTAAATACCTGAATCCTTGTGCTATCCTCTACAAGAGCCAGATTAGGTCCAAAATGGAGTACTGCTGTCATATATGGTCAGGAGTTACTCAGTCTTCACTTTCTAGTCTTGATAAAGTCCAAAAGTGTCTCCGCATCCCTGTGGATGATGAATTATTTTTTACTTTATAACCCCTTTCCCACAAATGAAACATTGCAAACCTCTCACTGCTCTATCTCTATTTCCATGGAAAGTGCTCAGATGAACTGCATTTCTTAGTTCCTCCAGTTCTTGCCTTTACAGCTAAGACCTGCCTGCCATGCCATACACATTGTAGTGAACCACCCTCATTTCCTTCATATTCCATTTGTGAGATATAAGTTCCACTCGATGAAGCTTCTTCCCACAAACCAATGTTCTGTGGAATTGATTCTCTCTGGAATTGATTCTCTCTGGAATTGATTTTCTCAATCACTACAATCTTGGTCTTTTCAAGTCTAGGATTAACTGTTACCTTCTCCACATAGCTCCACAAACTGTGTCTCTTACTCTGTAAAACTAACTTGAGTGGCTCCCAGACCTTGTACAGGGTGAACACTACTGAAGAAAAAAAAAAAGACCCGACTTTCCTACCCATGTCTATATCAAGACATGCAGCTTGCAATCCATTCTAATGGGTGGCCTGGAACTCTCTGACAAAACAGATGGCACGGAACTACCTTCAATTTTAACTGTGAATGTTTATATAAGCCTGGAAGAGAAACTTTCTAACCTGGAAGACAAGTGACACTTGTTACCAAAAGTTTTCATTTATTTATCTATTTTATTGCCTTTTGGTCAGCAGTTACCCACTTTGAAGGTCTTATTTCTAGACTTTACTACAAATCATAAAAACACCAGGCACTCAGATAAAATAATTTTGTAGTCCACTTTGTGTGTGTTCTAAGCCAGTCATATGAGGGGACATATTTTGTTACACTCTCATACACATATATAGCTGAGTTTTTTTTTTTTCTTGAATCAGGAATGGGATTAATTTTGCACACAGCAAGGTGGGTCCTACCTGACAGAGGATCTCTATCATAATGATTTGAGGCAAGGTTTTATAAGGTTGGTCATTCTTTCTGACACCCAATTCAGACACCCACTGTAGTACACTGAATGCTTATATAGAGACACCATCTCTAGGATAATTACCATTCAAGGCTTGAAACTCCATCCTAGCATCCCGCATCCATAATAAAGAGCATATATCCGCAATAACAGAAAAACATTAGATTTCAAGGAAGACTTTCTTCAGATTCCAGTACAGTTTAACAAAGTAGGGTTGCAAGATTGGGATAAATTGGAATGTTCAGTGCTACTAATTTCTAAGTTGTTTTTATTCTCGTTTGTATCTGAAGGTAGTCCACCTTATTTTTTAAAAAATAGCTCAAAATGTTATACATAGCAAAAGTCAAAATTTATTATGGGTTTTCAAAACAACCCTTGTGAAGAGTTAGAGAGAATAAACATTTCCCAACTACACCTGAAATAAAATCTTAAAATATTATAGCAATATGTTTTTGCTTTATTTTTCAGAATAAATATTAGTAATGTAGCTTGAAAACTTATTAAAAATGTCTGAATGGACATTTTACTTCATAAACAAATATTTCTAGGAAAAGATATACAAAATAAATGAGAAAAATTACAGAGTTTTATATGTAAAAAGTTATACAAAATACTCATAATTTAACAATTTCTTTATAATTTAAAATAAAAGCATTTACAAGTAAAATATTTAAAATGAAATTAAAATGCAACTATTGAAGTTGTTTCTGTAAATCATGCAACAAATTTCAAATTTTCTATAACAATATGTATATAATGTGAAATGATAAAAGCATGCAAGAATGTATATAATAAAAAATTGTATATTGTTATAAATTCAAAGAAGCTTTGAATAAAATCAGACATATTTGTGCATCTCACCAAAACTAAAGAGAAAATCTATTTTGGGTCAGTACATGTCACAATATGCAGATTTAATAAAAAAAAAAAAGAAAATTAAGTAATTTGCACACATGAATACTGGTTTACATATACTGCATTGTGTTCATATTTATTTATTCAAACAAGTTTTATTGAAAAGGATGATTTCAATAGAATTTTTCAGTTACGTATGTATACACACAGATATTTCATTGTTTTGTCAGATTTAGGGGAGAGGGAAAGGCTGAGGGTTTTTCAGCACCACCCACATGTGTGTACACACACACACACACACACACACACACACACACAGGGTGCAGCAGTGAATTGTCGCCATTTTATATTTTTAATTTTGTGCCTGTGCATTGTTTGTTTTTGATTTTATCAAGTGCACAGTGTAGTTGGGCACCATCTGTGAGAAAAAGTGCCCCATGATGCAATTCACTCTGTCAGAAATTTGGAAACAGCATGCTGTACTGCTTGGCATTCATGTCAAAAGCTTCAATATATGAGCATTTCAGAGTATTTGGGCATCAATCTGAGGACAGTGCAGAGGATTCAGAAAGAGTTGAATGAGTCTAATGGTGATTATGAAGGTGTTTGGAGTGTTTGGAGTGATCACTAGTGATGGCGATGTTATGCCTCTATTCATCTTGCTACAGGGCCTCAGACTCAACATAGAAGCCTACATCAAGTGTCTTGAGGCGATAGTGCTGGCTACCTGGGTCAAGAGGGTGGCTGCTGAAAGACCCTATGTCTGGCAACAGGACTCTGCACCATGCTGCACAAGCAGGAATGGCTGTCAGACAATTTCTGTGACCACATCACCCCTTACATCTGTCCACCTAACTCCTCAGACTGTAAACCTCCTTAATTATGTGTGGGGCACAGTTGAGCAAGAGACCAACAAAACTCCTTGTAACACCAAAGATGAACCGAAGGCAAGAATTATGGCAGCATCCAGAAGTGTTGCAGGAGATTCCGAAGTCATCTGGATGCTGTGGTTGAAGCCAATGGAGATTTTATTGAATAAATTTACTCTTCAGTATCTCAAAATATTTTTGTGTAATTTTGGTAAATATATCTGTTAAAATGATATGTCAGTGTTATTTTCATTTTTGTATAATTTAGATAACAATTTATCCATACACCATGCGTGTGTGTGCGCGTGTGTGTGCACGTGTATATATTTACATATTTGTTTGAATACAAGAGCAAACATGTTGATATGTAGATAGATATTATGAATAAATTTTAGTATGCATATTTTTGTATTTTTATGTTAATGTGGATGTGTGTATATATATATATATATATATATATATATATATATATATGTGTGTGTGTGTGCATATGTATTGATATTTGTTTGTACATTTGTATATTTGAAACTACATATTAGATGTGTATATTTGTACTTGAATTAGTTATATATTTGTGTTTGTAGGTATTTAACTGTGTATATATATATATATATATATAATATAATTTTATTATGCCCCCATAAATAAATAAACTCCTCCACTATCATTAAAGTACAGTATGAATAACAATAATTAAATTATCCAACAGTCAGTTTGCAATCAGAGTTGTGTTATTGGTAAAGAAAAGAATGTATATTTATTATTAATATAAATTATAGCTCTATTATTATACATCGAGCACTACTTTATTAGCACTAGCATTGTCTGATATTATATATATATATATATATATATACAGAATAATCACACATAGAATTAATCAGAAGTATCAATGCGATTATTGGCAACATCCATTGCTAGAAAACATAATATATGCATTAAAATCCTGTTCATCCATAGTGCGAGTTTTGATCCTTGAAGAAATATATATATATACACACACACAACACACTGTATTTCCCATTGGTAAGATGGGCCCTATAATTAGCTAGGTATGTTTTTGAAAAAAAAACAAAAAAAATTTGAGGATTTATATCTTACTGTACTAGCAAGTCCAAGTCACAAATTCTATGGTTTCATCTTTCTTTCTGTCATGACAAATTATCACATTTTGGACCTGTTACTAAATATTTGTGGTTATTATTAATTAGTTTTCAGTAGTTTGGCACAATGTTATACCTATTTACATTAAAAACAACAGTTTCATTTTGGAAGCATTAAAATTTACAAGCCATTTCTTACACCAGTTAAAAACTGATTGGAGGTCATTTTCAGATATATCAGCAAGAGATATAAATTTGGACATTTAACTTTGGACAACAAAATAAAATACATGCATTCATGTATAACTTTGTTATTTTTATTCTTTTTAATGCATAAGCATTGCTTAAGTTTAAATAATTTAGATTTTGTCATAGATTTTACAAGAAAAAAAATTATAACTTGATTCTAATGCCATCCTACCACTGCTTCCTACCACCTCCTTTTTTCTAGCTGTTCCCTAAATTCCCTTTTTTTCTAATTGACTTCCTACTGTTTCTTTTTCCTTACCTCCCTAGATGATTTCAACTGCTCTAACCCAAAGGGAATCACAGATTTATGGTAAAAAGAAAATTCCTCTCATGTAACTTTTATTACAGTACATTACCAGAATTAGTCTTTTATCACAAGTCATTGATCTCTTATTGTACCTAATTTTTAAATTAAACTTTATCATAGGTATATATGGAAAGAATATAATACATAATAAAGATCAGTACTATTGGTGGTTTCAAGCATCTGTGTTGAGTCTTGAAACATGTTCACCACAGATAAAGGAACACTACTGAACTTTTAAAGTTACCAACCCAGATGTGCATTGTGTTGTAATGGATGTTGGCTCATAATGAGAAATTGGAGAGGCAAGTTTGAATTCCAATTGGATTTGTTACATTCACTTATGCATAAATACCCTTGTGAAAGGGTATGAATCCCATGTCATCCCCCACCCAGCTATGGGCTGAATAGGAGGGCAAATTGGGTCAGCTTGGTTGGCAACCAGTCTACTAAAAAAAAAAAAAAAAAAAAAAAAAAAAAAAACGGCAACCTACTGCAGGAAAATCTTCTGCCTACTCAGTCATGAATCAAAGAGATATGATTATCCAAGCATCTAAATAGACAAATGTTATCTAACTTCATTAAACTCAGAGGGAAGTCAAAACAATGCAGTAATTCAGTTAAAATCTTTCAATATGGCAAAAACTTCTCCAGTTTCAAGTGTTTGGACAAGATTATTATTTTTTTTTTTTTGCTTGTTACCTTTCGTGATTCTACGTCAAGAGGTGCAATGTTAATTTCAATTGGTTTCGTCTCTCGTTTCAACAAAGTTTCATGTTGCTGAGAATTCTCTATGGATGAGAAAATGATTCGGACTTGTGGGGCTAACTTCCTAGGTAACCAACTCAGCACTCGGGCAGCTTGGTCATCAACAAACTGAAAAAAACAAGAAAAAAAACAAATCTTTTTAAAATTAAAAAAAAAGTAAAACAGAAATTATTTTTTTAAAATTTAAATTTTAAAAAAGTGTGTGTGAAGTCAGCTTATTTCTTTAAGTGTCTACAGAGAAGAAAAAGATATTTTCCATATGGAAAACATGACATCAATAAAGAGACTGAACTGGCAAATGGTGTATGGGAAAGAGAGAAAAAATTAAAGTTCAAGCACCTGGAAAATAAACAAAATATGTGTGGTATTAATTGATAATACAAAGTGTGTATGAAATTCTTCTCTGATTATGGACAATTATACAATCTTAAAAATTATAATTAATAGTGTGGGTTACCCCCACTTGGTTCACCAACACACTGGTAGGTGGCACCGTTAAACTGTTATAAAAATGGGACACTTCCTGCCTTCTTTCTTTTTTCTCTCAAGCATGTGGAAGAAGTAACACCAATATGGGACCTGTCCCCAGCATGAGGACATCTTTCCCCTGAGTAACTGAACTCTTACACACACACACACACACACATACATACACGTATCAGTCACAGACACACACAATTCCTAATTTTTTATATAATCTTTCTTTTCAACTATATTTACATGCAGACTACAGTATTTTCTCTCCTTTGTTAATCAGTCAGTTGTGATATAAAAATATGAAAATATCACATTGCTGAAATTTATTCCATTTCCTTTTATTCCTATTAACAATGACCACAACTTATTTATGTGCAAATTTTGTTTGCCAATGCTTTTAGTTCAATTAGAAGCAGTAACACAACAATAAATACATGAATGCAGTCACATTGACAGAATTAAATAACAGAAAGACATCATGTTTACTTTGTATAAAAGTTCATGTAAAAGTGAAAAATGTAGAATGTAGGACAAAAACCTCCATTTTGGGCAAAGAACACAATCATCAATAAACAAGGTAGTCACTTAAGAAGGATGAAGAGCTTGAACAATGTTTGGTATATTGAGTATTTAGTACTTCCTTATTTTTGTCATCCCCAGTGGTAGCCATGCTGAGGATTAATGTAACATGTAATTAAATATAGAGATGTGACAAATAACAAACATATCACTTCCATGACATAAAGGATGGACATACTTTAGCATATCTATAAAATCATTTTTTTAAAAATACAATATGATATAAAAGTGGCTCTGAAAGTAATACCTCTTATTACATTGGCCTTCAACATCAGATGATGGCAGTAGAGGTTATATCTACTGGTTACTGACCCTCATTTTTTTTGCCTTCTATAACTAAGCAACAGTTTAGTAAAACAGCATCTGACATAAAAAGTGTAGATGAAACAGATGTGTTCCAATAAATTCATCCATGCAGAAATAATTGCAGATATTGACATTCATAAATGCGTGTTGAATGATTACAGAGACCAAACAGTGGATAATGCATTTCAGCAGTGGCAACAATAACATGTGACAAACCATTGTTTATGTGGAAAAGTGGAAAAATAATATTTTGTAGTTGAAAATTTACTCTATCCAATGGTGCTTCTATACTTATCCTATTTTTTGTAATTTTTATGGAAATAAGAGGTGTAACTTTTGGAGTATTTTACATTTAAAATAAAAGTAATATCTTTTTGAATCATTATGAATGGCACAAAAAAAAAATATACTTGATGAAAATTTATATTGTATATACAAATGGTATGCTGAAAAAATCTTGGTCTAACCAAACTCTTTAAAAAATAAAAAAAAAACAACATTTGATTTCTCTTTCCAGAAAAGCTTTTCAATACCTCTTCATAATTGGTAATGAAAGCAGTTTTTCAAATTAATCAATGAAACAATGTTAAACAGTCTGACTGATCAACACAGGTGCATATTCTTTGTTAATTTGGATTAAATACTTTCAGTGGGGGACCTATTTTCTCTGACAGTGTCAATAAGTTAAACATTTAAAAAAACAAAAAACAAACAAACAAAAAAAAAAAAAACAGAATTCTCTTTTGCCAAGAACATCACTTTCTGACTGGCTAACAAAAATCCCCAACCAAAGTCTGTTGTTAAAGTCAATAGCAAATAAATCATAATAAATCTATCTGCTGGGTCAGTCTGTGTAAGCTGGGAGCTGTAAAAATAATTACAGTCTGTAAAGAGAGAACAATGAAAGTCATGCTAGATTTACAGCCAAGGAAGTAAACATGACTTTTATTTTCAGAGTCTTATAAATCTATCCAGCATATGTATGTCACTTGCAAAATATTGCTTCCTTGCAGAAATATTCTAAAAAATGAAGCTGACATTAATCAATAACGTTAACTTTAGTGATTCACCTACTGCTCCACCCACATAACATTGCAGGGTGGGAAGGAGACTTTTGATAAAACATGGCTTAGAAGTTTTGTTAAATTCAACTCATCATTTATGCGTAAGCATGGAAAATTTTAAATGGTGGACCAAAAGTCAATTTCTTTTGATTTCAAATATTAAAAAATAAAATAATGCATAAAATTTAAGAAAATTATTCATTCAAAGTGTTTATTTTTTTTTATAATTAAGCATGCAGAGCTACATCCATTCTGCAGTTGGAAAAACTCTTTTCAAAATATATTTTTTTTTTTTTTACACTCAATTTACACTTTAAATTCGATAATGAATAAGTTTTCGATAATTTAAAGAAGATTCTTTTGGCTCCTTAATTACTGTTTTTTTATTTTTTTTTATTGTACTCTCTTCCTTCATAATGCTTTTTGCTTAGATTCTTTCATACTCTATAATACTTGGGTCTTAGTGGCATTATCACCTTGCTTGTAGAATACTCAAGACTATTGTACAAATGTAAATTAATAATACTCGCTTTCCAATCTTGAGTGTAAGAGAATATGAGAAAGAAAACACTATTAAGGAGAGAGAACAATAAAAGAACAGGAATTAACAAAACAGAAGATAACAATTGACAATTCTAAATACATAGCAGAAGTACCAGACCAGATGTGGCAGCAATATTCAATTCATGGATAAATGGTAGACTTTTATAAATGTGTAAGATGGATTCTGCTGAGTTGTGAGTTTTATCACAAATTAATGCTTAATGTAGATTTATATTCATGTAATCTATTCTGGAGCCTTAAAATTATAAAAAGGGTCTAATCACAGAAGGATGTTGTAAACAAAAAAAAAAACTTCCTGCTTCAGTGTCTATACAATAAATTCTAAGAGAAATGTTGAATTGTTGCATTTTGACAACAAAATTAAAATCAAATTTCAAAGGAAACAAAAAAGGTTTTGAAAAATATCTAAGAAAGTACAGATCAAACAGATCTAAAGTCATTTATCCCTAAAAGCTTGTCTACAGTCGTAAGTGGCAATGCAAACATATTCTTTATTCAACTCATTTCACTTTTGTGACATGTTAATCTAACTGTATGAAGGAGACATGTTTTATCTTTCAAAATTTATAAAAAAAAAAAAAAAAAGAGTTAAAGAGAGAAATGTTGCAAATCAATTCAGCCTCACAAAAAGAAAAAAAACATTTTGAAGTCTGATTCAAGATGGAGTCATGATACATTTTTGCCATGAGTCACACAGATGCAACAAAAAGAAATTCAATTTTGCTTTCTATTTACCTGATTAAGAGCATCAACAAACATAATTAAAGGTCGTGTATTTGGATTGGACAGCATACTACAACACATCTGGGCGGTGGCATCTAAATCTTTTGGCATGTTTGAATCCTGAATAAGAAAATAGAAATTATTGCATATTAAAATATAAGTGCAAAAGAAAATCTTACATTTTTTTTTTAATTGAATTTACCCCAAGAAAGGTAGTAAAGTCACTAAAACACCAGTGTTTACTGGGTGTGAAATAATTAGAAAACATTATGAAGGAATGAGAACAATAAAAGAGTAATCAGGGCGACACTAGATGACAACTGATCTTCAAAATTTTAATTACAATGTCAAAGTTGGCCAGAAAGCATGGAGCTGGAAGTGTGAGAAAAAAAACAAACTGTTAGCATAGAACTAATAGTTACATCTAGCCAGTTCAACTGTAAATTGACAAGAACTTGTTGCTAATCTAGTACTGTGCTTAAATTCATGCTGATGTCATTACAAAGATTGTTAATGAACATTAAAAACAAAGTGGGATCAATGATAGAGCCCTGGGGGCCACCTGCATTAGTACAGAAGGATCTAGAAGAGTGGCCATTCAGGTCAACTTTCATTTCACAATTTGACAAGAAAGACTGAATAAAAAAAATCATGTAATTCCTCCCCAGGAGTAGGGGTTTATCTCTTGTTTCTTGTTTAGGATTGGGTTTCTGGTACCTTCTATAGTCTATTTTAGCTCTATACTTCTAACACTTTTCCTTTCTTATGTTCATATAACTCTATACCGTAACCCTCTATCTTGAGTAGCTCTTGGGAGTTGTATTGGGTAAATATTAGTGTGTGTGTGTGGGGGGGGGCATTTGAGTAGGAAAACTATTTAAAATTATCTTTATAACTTTGATTCTGTCTAGAAAATTTATTAACACTTTCAAGCACTGACATCTTTTTTTTCTCTGACATGTTGGCCAAAAATGGAATAGTGGATTTTGGGTTTTTTGCCCTTGTTTGTTTGTTTTTTTTTTTTTTTTTTTTTACTTTACTGTATTTTAAATGTTGTGCACACCCTTTTTTTCCACAATCAGATCTCTGAAGAGTGAAAAAGGATAACCAGTTAGCTTTTTTATTTCCCCTTTTCTGTTTTGATTTACCTGTTTTATATTATTCATTGTTCTCCTTTTATTAAGTATCTTTTGGGGAGTACAAAACATACATGTTTGATAAAACATATATAACCACAATATAATTATTGTTTTATATGGTTTAATGTTTTTACAGCTATATTAAAATTTTGTACTCCCCAAAAGATACTTAATAAAATTAAACAGCATTACTGGAAAGCAGATAATAATCATAGCAGTATGCAGAAGACAAAATGAAGTTGTGAATTTTAAAAAAGAGGACATTACACAACCCATTAATGGTGATATGAATAGCTCAGATGCTTTTTTTCTAAATGTGATGTAATTTTTATTTTTGAGGCAGTTAATGAAACTGTTTTATTTTGTTTTTTTTTTTTACTGGAATATGATTTTAAATAGATTGGATAAAAATATCAAAGAAAATAGTTTAGAAGGAAAATTGAAAAAGTGTAAAACTATTTTAGAAAATTCCACTTCTGTGTGATAAACAATTTTCAAAATTATTTCGGCAATTTGAGTGTACAACATTCATATAAACACATGTGTAAATAAATTAAAAAAAAAATATTTATATACTCATATAGATAAAATAATAAAATACCCAGTGGCAAAAGTCAGAGTTTTTAAAACAACAAGGGGGCATTTTGTTAGGAATGGTGTTACGACAGACAAGGAAACAGGTGAAGGGGGGGGTGTTGTGACAATGGGCGACAACGAATTCTGTTGCTACAGACAGGCAAACAACAGATGAAGAGGGCATTGTAACAGAGAGAAAGTACTGCACAAAAGAAGCATTTTGCTAGTGAGGGTGCTGCAACACAGAAACAATAGATGAATGGCTCATCTTGACTGATGGGGGTCAGAATATGAATGGGACTTGGTGATAGATGGGGAGAGAGCAGAAAAGGGGACGTTAGAAAAGATAAGGAGGAGTTTAGCCAGATTTGGAGATAGACAAGAAAATATACAAAGAAGACAACAGATGAAGGTATTATTGTCACAGATCCTTAAAAAATATACGAGTGCATGGTATGATATGAGAAGACAACAGGTGAATGTGGCATGGTAACAAACGGGAAGAAGGGACTGAGACATTAAAAGAACACATTGAGACAATAGACAAAGGAAGTCATTGTGTCATAGGTGGCTGTTGTTAAAGAGGAGCACATTGTGAAAAGGAAGAGTCTAAAGCACTGTGACAGGGGAAAGTGACAGCAGAAGAAGCAGGCATTATCATAGAGGTAAGAGAATACAACAGACAAAAGAAGACGCTTTGTGATGACAGATAGAGAGGGACACAATGAGAGAGAGATTGGAAGATGACAGCTGAAGAAACAACAGATGAAGAAGCATTGTGACAGAAAAAAAAAAAGATTATTTACACTATTTACATTGTTTGGACTGTTGTCGTCATCTTTGTTGCCATATTCACGAAACACATTTCTGCTGTTGTACACTCCGGCCTTCTTCAGGTGATTGGGATTTTGAACTGAACCCTTTATTTTGTCCACCAGTGTAGATTGTTCTAGTTCCATATACCATGCCTCTTCCAGATGTCTCAGTTATTTCCATTTAACTCAACTCTCCAAGTTTTTGTTCACCACTGCAGTAGCCAAGTATTGAACTCATAACTCTTGGACAAAATAAAGGGTTAGTTCAAAATCCCAATCACCTGAAGAAGGCTGAAACATTGTGAATATGGCAACAAAGATGAGGACAACAGTCTGAACAATGTAAATAGTTTAAATAATTATAATACATCATCACATAGATATAGACAGATAAAAAAAGATATCGAGAAGAGGGGCAGTTATAACAGGGAGTGAGAAAACATTGAAAGGAAGATTTTGACTGATGGGGTTGATACATAGGAAAGGTTGTTGTGACAGAGGAGACAACAGTTGAAGGGGTACACTGATGGATAGGGAAGCCAGAAACTGAAAGGTCATTATGACTGAGGGGGAGACAACAGTTGAAAGTGCATTGCAAAAGAGGGAGCCAAAAGCAGAAGGGGGTAATATGTTAGAGGTGGAAAGATAATAGACAGAGGCAGAAAGATAGTAAAGAGATAGGGAGGTAGTGATAAAAGAGGAAGGGAAGAAATAATAATAGGTGAGAAGGGAAATGGGGAAGAAAATAATAAGCAAGAGGAGGAATGGTAAATAGTAAAGAAAGTAAAATAGTAAATGGTGACTATGCAGTTATTACAATCTAATGGTTAACATGTGTTGTTTGATAAACATTAAACCCAAGTAGATAGGAAGAATGCTGCTGCTTGATAAATTGTCATAATGAAAGGAAAACAAAAAAAAAAAAGGAAAGAAATTCAGGGGGGGGAGAGAGAGAGAGAGAATGAATTTAAAAAAGAAAAAGTTCCTTTTATCTGACTTGAATTAAGAGGAAGCACCACCAAGGCTTTAAATCTACATAAAGAAATTGTGAAAAAAAAAAAAAAAAAAAGAAAAAAGAAAAGAAAAGAAAAATCACCAGAGAAAACCAGAGACAAAATCTTTATTGGATTTGGGAAATGACAAAAAGAAATCCACATGAATCTGGCATCAATAACATCCTGGATAAACAATAGTATCTGCAGCAAACAACATGTATTCAAAACTCTTGCATCATTTTGCAGTATATAACTGCACTTAAGTGTCATTCAGAGCCTTTTTACCAGCCAAGTGTGTGTGTGTGCGCATATAAAGCTTTAAAATGATAAAAAAAGACTCTTGCTCTTATATTTATTGTTATTATCATGTTTCAGACCTTGTAACTTCTGGCCTTCTTCAGATGTGAGAGAATTTTAAACTGAACCCTTTATTTAATCTATGGGTGTAGACTGTTCTTGTGCTACTGTCCATTTCTAGGGATATATCATCATGTTTTTATTTTTAGTACTACTCAGTTATTGCTAGTTTGGTTTCTACCAAGATGAGATATCCTTAGGCATAGATAGTAAAACAAAAACAGTCTAGTTCCATAGATTAAATAAAAAGTTCAGATTGACAGATACCTGAAGAGGGTCAGAGGGGACAATGGCTGAATCTTTATAACAACAAAAATGAAGCCATTAATCTGAATGTAAATAAGGATAATGCTTCATCTCAGAAATTCAGACAGAAAATAAAAAACAACTTAAGTGTTTTAACAGTTATGAAAATGAGCTTTATTTAACTGAAAGTTATTATCTGGAAGTCTGCATAGTGCCAAGCCTCCAACTGAGGTGATCTGGCATAACTTAAAAAATCAGCAATCAAAGTCTTGACTTTTGCATGGGTTGTAATATCCAAAGATACATTCGAATTATAGGTGACCTTATCTAATAGTGGAAAAAAAATGAAATCATGCAGAACTTTCTTTATTACACTTTTTTTGTTTATTCCTTGTACATTTAAAATAAAAAGTAATCCTAATTCTAATTGACAGTGAAAAGTGATGACTTTAAAATTAAAGATATTAAGAAAAATTGCAAAAGAAACTACCAAACAGATCTAGGGTATTACCTAATTCCTCAAATAAAAAAAAAAACTTTCAAATTAACCACAGGATTGAAAAAAGTCTACAAATTTATTTGTTCCTGAAATACTAGAAACAGAAATTAAAAATGCAGTCATAAATATATCTGCTGTTGAGAAAAACATTTTTATAGAGTATTTTTTTTTTATTCATTCTATAATTTAAATTGGATAATAAATCAATTTATCAAACATCTGAACATGACGAGCAATTTGACATGAAACTTCAGAGTCAGTCAATGAGATAAGTCCATTGAAAATGTATTGATTTATTGAATATTGTTGCTCTAGTTTACCAATTTAGGCAGAAGTTCTGCTAACCTGAAAATACATTAAATGCCAGTAATTTTTATATGTGTATATGAAATTGTATTATTAGTAGTAGTAATAATTTAAATAAACTTTGGAAATCAGAATGAATTATCTACAATATTTTTATAATGTAGAATCACACATAACATTATCTGTAAAATGTGCTTCATATAGGCATAAATTTCACAATTAAATATAAATTCTTATGTAATGGTGAGATTAGCTGTTTCCATATGGGAAATGTGGTATTTACTGGCTGAACAGTTAGCATTACTGTCAGTTGAAATTCATAAAATCTTAAGCGAAAGATTTTATAAATTTTATGCTAAACAGTTTTTCTGGAAAATACGCTTCTCAAGATCTATAGTTATTGCTTTTTCTAGTATTGATGGCATTTGTCAATAAATCTACATGATAAATATTTAATTTTTCACATAATCTTCTCTTTTCAATGCACTAACAAGAGTTTACAAAGATAATTTCAGATCAAAATCCAGCTAATAACTTTGTCAGTCTGCCTCCTTATACATCATCGTGAGTACATGGAAACTTCATGAGAATTATTTTTCCCATCTATCCAAGAAGATGTCTGTGATTGTCTCCAGGTGTAAATTAAAGTCTGTCTGATTTTCTATGTACCCTCATATTTGAATAAAATGGAGTTTGAAATAAGTATGGAGGATTGTTTGAAACAAGTGGAGAAGGGGTTGAAAGAAGTGGAGGAGTGGAAAAATCTTAGGATTGGTTAGGATTAATCTAGAATTTAGTTTTTTGAATGAAGAATTGGTATGTAAACATACAGCAAATTATTTAAAGAGTTAAAACAATTTCTACTGTATTAAAATCTATACCACAAATAAATATCAACTTTACAAAGACTTTGTTTCAGTAATTATTCTTGTCTTCACAGATGGTCGAACATCGTTACATACAGCCATGAACTGATTGCAATTGATTGATTTATTCTTTTATGGCTTATGAATCCTTTGTGGGCTATTTAAAGGAGAACCATATTTTGGATTGTAAGAGGTCACTTACAGTTTGTAGCTGTCCACCATCTAAGTACTGACCAGGCTTGACACTGTTTACCTTCAGTGATCAGATGAGAACCAATGTTTGAACTGATTGCAAAAAGGCATGAATAATATTGAAACTTCACACTTGTTAAACTCTTCAAATGTGTCTTTCTCATTTATATCTTTTAAATTGTTTTTAAAATAACAAGGAAAACAGTGTGTCACATGACAAAAATATTATTTTGATCCGTTAAGGTCTAAATTAATTTTTAGAATTGAATGAAATTTTAGAATCTGTACCAAATCAGTTTCACAATTCTAAATGATCATTTAAATAGAATTGAAATTTTTTCAAGAAAGTTTCTGCAAAAATAAAGTAGTGGGGCTTGGAAATTATTTTCAAAAATTGGTATTTGCACAGGTGGTGGGGAGAGGGTACAATTATTACAAACACAAGAGTAAAGGCATTAGCACTTTTGTAAATGCCTTATTTGAATAAAAACTGTCTTATGTTATGAGTTAATTGAATTTAGACTATAGATTTTAAGCAGAACAACATTTAACAAGCTGATTCTACATAGCAAATGCAAAAGAAGCACCATTATTCCAGCCAAAAGTTCAGGAGAATCTAAATATTTTGTCATTAATTGGAACAACCAATTCCTTAAAAAAGCAACAGAAATCAAGAGAAATGTAAACATACATTCGCCACATCCATTTCACGTAACAATCTTTTCAGCATCACTTCGACTGTGGTTGAGCCTGGAACGGCTCCTACAAAATGGTAATAGACATGCCATTTTCTACCGCAAGCACTGAAAGAAATGAAAGAGGAAAAATTAGCCATAGCACCAATAATCAATGTGTAACATTCAAATTATATAAGTTTAACAAACTAAATAAATGGGCTGCTGAAAAATTCTAAGCCTGACCAAGAAAAATGATCTAGATTGATTTTTTATGGCTTATTAATCTTTTGCAGACTGTTTAAAGCCATAAAATATTTTTTAGTTTGTATGAATTTTAGGGAGATAGTAATGATTTATTGATACAAATCCTACTAATTAATAACTGGGTAGAGAAGAGATGGAAATATACCTTTCCCATAGGTATATGGTGCAGAGGGGAATATAACAAATCCAACTGGAATTGGAACTTGGCTCTCTGATTTCCAATTCCAAGCTGTTATTCATTACACCACCTGCACATCCATACTTACTACTGACCAGGACTGACATTGCTTAACTTCAGTGATCCTATGAGAACTGGTGTTTCAACAGGATATGGTCGTAAGTCAAATGATCTAGAACAGTGAAATGTACATGCTATTTCCACATATTCTTCCTCAACCCACAATAATGTACCAAGCATGTGGAAAGTCTATTTAATTCTTCCAAAAAAAGATTCTTATGTTTGGTTAGTGTTATGGTTTTACCCATGCACACATGGACTCCCCCAGCTATAAATAGGATCAGGTACTTTCTTTTTGAGAGGGTAGTTTCTGGCAGTCAGCTCTGACAGTCAGACCAAACATTCTTGCTGTAACACTCTCATTTGTATATGTTTGTATTACTGTTTCTGTTAATATATTTGTTTAACTCAATTCCTCTCTTGTGTCTTTATTAACAGTTAGTGAAATACTGTTTTGGCTAAGTGGATCTGGCTGAGAACTTTTCAGCTGCCCCGTCTATAAACCTTAGCAACATGAATAACATTATTTTTCTATTACTTGACAGAAAAAATATTTTTGGCTACATTTGTTGGTTTCTAAATAAATAATTATGTTTCATAGTTTAATAATCATATTTGTTTGAAAATGCTCTTTTTGATGAAATTTTATTTAAGCAATAAAAAATATTTTTACAAATGTATTAAAGAAAAAATTATAGTAAAGCATATTATAAAGTGTGTGTGTGTGTGTGTGTGTGTGTGTGTGTGTGTAAAAGTTTACAGCATTTCTTATTGAAATTAGTCAATAATAACAAACACATTTATTCTATAACTGTCAAAATATTTTTCTTGACTTTCTATGACATCATACTAATATTCCAGAAGTTTTCCAAATCCATCATAATAAATGACTATCTAGATGCAGTAAAGTTGTCTATGAAATCTTGAACAATGAATTTGATTTTTTGTTCCAATAAAGAATAATAATTAAATGGTGCCAAATCTGGTGAATATGCTGCATGAGGAAGAATGTCTTGTGTCAAGTTTATTATAATTTTTGGCTTGACAAAACAATGTATGTATGTATAAGTGATATCATGCAACACTATGGCTTTCTAATTTCCTTGCCTTGAAACTTACATTTCTTCCCCAAATGCAAATTTCACACTTAAAAGATGACAACTGTAATACTGCTGTTACAGTTTCACCAGGTTTCAGCAATATGTAACAAAATACACTTTTCATATCTTTCTTTTTTCACAACATTGAAAACTCATTTAGGGTTATTTAATGCTATAATTTATTTAATGGAAGTTTGAAGGAGTTAATTTTACATTTTTATATTGATAGGTCGAGTTTGAAATGATAGAAAGGTTTGGTTTTTAGAAGCGTCAAAAGGTTTCTTCATAATTAGCCCTTCTCCTTCAACATTCAGAGGAGGGATGATCTGTACAAGGTATAGATGTTCAACTCTTTCAGGTATTTGATGTACCTGTACACCCCTGCTTTCATAGATTACCAACAATAGAGCAATAACTTTTTCTAAAAAGATTATTTTTTTCTTGTTGATACATCTGACTGCCCATGATTTTTCATGCTTCAAATTATCACAGTCAACACATTTTTCATCAGCAGTGAAAAATCTTCCACAATAAAAAGTTGTTTTCATCTAAGTCAAGAAATGAAATGCAGATGGGGAGACATGGCTGATACATGCTGAAACTATTTTCCCCAATAGTCTCCATAATAGAATTGTCAATTGCATAAAATTAACATCTTGTTCCCATCACTGTAAATGTTCCAATCACATATCTTTTTCTATAATGATACACTGACTCCTATATATTGGTCATGAAATTACAAACAGTTTTTCTAAGCTAGATTTAAACTAAATATATACTTTTTAAATATTCAAAATTTTGATTTGTTATATATGTAATTTTGGATAAAGCTGATAACCATAAAAAATTACAAAACATCATCGATGGTCAAACTAAATTCACCAAACTAAACAAAAACTTTACAAAGACCCTAAAAAGGTCTGTCAACAAACTCATAACATTGAATAACGCTGAAGTTGTTTCCCTGAAAATCAAAAAAAATCATTGGAGATTACCAACCTGGCTACTTATATGGAAATATGAAAAATGCATAAACCCGGATACCTGCTATGACCATTCATTTCCCAGATCCCAACTCCTATTTATGAGCTATCAAAATTCCTTAATCATATCATTACTCCATACCTATCCACCAATTACAGCATCACATCAACCCACAAATTTCTCCAAATTTTAAAAAGTACAAAATCAAACCAAGTCACTTGATATTGAAAATTTATTCACAAAAGTCCCTGTCGATCAAATCATTGACATTATCCTCAATTCCGTGTACACTAATAATTATATCCCTTCACCATCCATCAAACCATTTATACTCAAAAAATTACTACATGCATGCACATCCAAAGTCCCATTCTATGACCGTAATGGCAACATTTACACATAAACTAATGGTGTTAGTATAGGAAATCTGTTTGACCCATGCTTCTCCAATTATTACATGTCCCATATAGAAAACATGATATTTAAACAGGTCTGTAAACCTAAAATATATGTCCGCTATGTAGACGATATTTTTATTTTAGTGAGTAACACAAAAGAAATAGATACTCTCAAGACCACATTTGAAAAAAAAACAAAAAAACTGTCTTTAACTTTACCTATGAATTTTATAAAAAAAAAACAAAAAACCCTACCATTCTTAGATGTTCTCATAGAATATAGGAACAACACTTTTATCACCTCATTGTATAAAAAACCCACTAGCAAAAACTCGTGAATGATGATTCAGATACAAAATAGCAGTGATAAAAAAACTTCCTAAAAGTACAAAACAGACACTAATTATAAATGGCTTCCCTGAACACCTTATAGACCACCAAATTAGAATATTTCTTACCAAAGTAAATAATAATGATAGTGAACACACAGTCAAATATAACAATTATTTTCAACAAAAGCCAAATGCACGTCAACTAAAAACAAGATGAATCTTCACTTAGAAATATCATAAAGAAATACACTAACCCAATTGACCCGAACAAAACAAAACAAAAAAAAATCAAATTATCTACTACAAAAAATGTAAAACAGCTAACCTTATCCTCAAAAATAACACCACACCAGCAGAATCAAAATTACAACAAACGAACATTATGAGTTGAAATGCCCGTTAAGGAACTGTGTTCCTGATCAAACCGAATTTATAAATAATTACATCAGTCACACTACTACATGCCTATCCAGACTCCTTATCTTACAACTATCAGACCACAGCTCCATCAGAACCCTTTTAAACAAATGCACAAGCTTACCAGACTCCATCCGAAACATACAAGTAGTATATATAAACATAACTTCATCCATATGTAAAAATAGATTAAAAATATAAGCTTTAATAATAAAAAAGAAAAATCCAACACTCAATAATATTAACTACGAACACTGTGTTCAGAAAATAAAACATCATTACAACTCTAGAAATATACACACAACCCATACATCCAGTTAAAAAGCAAAAATAAAATCATCCTTGATAATGGCTAAAAAGTACAGGCGAAAGCGCTCGGAATTACAGAACATTTGGACAATTTCTACACAGTCTGTGTCCAGAAAAGAAAACAGTTGTTTGAATACAAGAAAAAATAAATAAAAAGCTTAATTGCAGTAACTTGTCTGTTGTCTTTAATGAAACATGTATAAATAAAGGATTGCTGCCTAAATACACTAGCTATATATATCTATATATATATATATATATATATATATATATATATGCACCAGCATGAAAGAGTGAAACCAGAAATGACTTAATTCTATAGGGTATTTTGCAATCAAGAGCATCCTTCTTCCTGCAAACTTACTGATATAGAAAACAGGATTTGATTGGTTAAAAATTATTGTGAATAAGAAGAGAGTAATGAAATAGAATCTTGATTAGTTACTTTTTTCAAATTATCATATAAATATATAAGAGAAAAGATTTGATTGGTAAAAAATTATTGTGAATAGGATAAGTAATGAAACAAAAATTTGATTGGTTACCTTTTCAGATCATTGGAAGCCTTAGCACTGATAACAGCAGCGGCTCGACAAAGGACTGAAGATTTTCCACACCCAGCACCACCCACTAAAATCAAAGGGACATCTCTTTCTTCTTTCACAACATACTCTTCAATCTATAAATGAGAAAAAAAAAATCAGTAACAGATAAGTAGATGGACTTTTATAGCCATTTCTACTTGCAATATTTTCAGCCCAAATAATTAAATATAAACAAAAAAATCTTCCAAACAGAAAAATGGTACAAATAAAAAATTTTTTTTCTGGAAATAATGATTGTACAGAAGATGAGCATAGCAGTTATTGTTGTGGAAAGTGAGACACTAGTGCACAGAGTTCAAATTTTAGTTGCTTTGCACAAATGTCCTTGGAAAGCTATGAATTCATTTGGCAAACAGTCTAAGAGAAAGACAAATCTGAATCCAAAATTGGTTGGGTATGGGGCTAGAAATTTCTGTCCATAAAAATGTAGTTGCTAGAGAAACCATTGTACTAACATGGAGCCTGTTGAGGCTGTAACCCTAACCCTTACGCATTAGAGTCTACAGAATTTAAACACATACAGAGTGCAATAGATAAATTGTCGTCTAAATTATGCAGCCAAAAATCAAAACATTGACAAATCATTTTAAGAAATATATTTAACCAAAATTACACAAAAATATCTTGAAATATGGAAAAGTAAATTTATTCAATAGAATCACTATTGGCTTTAACCATGGCCTCCTGATGACTTCGAAATCTCCTGCAACTCTTCTGGACAGTCTCCTTCTTTAAGTTGGTGAATGCTGCCATAATCCTTGCCTTCACTTCATCTTTGGTGCTACAAAGAGTTTTGTTGGTCTTTTGCTCAACTAAGCCCCACACAGAATAATCAAGGAGGTTGCAGTCTGGGAGTTAGGTGGCCAGATGTAAGGGGTGATGTGGTTGCAGAAATTGTCTGACAGCCAAGACTGTGTTCTGCTTGTGTGGCAAGGTGTAGAGTCCTGTTACCAGACATAGGTTCTTCCAGCAACCACCCTCTTGACCCGGGGCAGCATTATCTCTTCAAGGCACTTCATGTAGGCCTCCATGTTGAGTCTGAGGCCCTGTAGAAAGATGAATGGAGGTATAACATTGCCATTACTAGTGATTGCTTCAAACACTATGATATTGATTCGATATATCATCCAACTCCTTTCAAATCCTCTGTGCTGTCCTCAGATTGACATCAAACACCCTGAAATGTTTGTATTGGAGCTTCTGGCATAAATGCTAAGCAGTACAGCATGCTGTTTTCAAATTTTTGGCTGAGTGAATTGCATCATGGTGCTCTTTTTTCTCACAGATGATGCCCAAATAACCCTACTGTACTGTGCAGTTGACAAAATCAAAAACAAATAATGTGCATATGCGAAATTAAAAATATAAAATAGCAACAACTTAGTTGTACAGTAGACAAGATTATCTTTTTTTTTTTCATTTTTAAACTTGAATAAAACAAGATTTAAAGATTATTTGAAATTCTAAAATGAATCTTTGTTGTTCCAACATTCAATCTTTGTTGTTATTCAAATTACTATTCCTCATCATCAATATTTTAAATTATGTTTTTGCTGATACATTCTTCAACCGTCTAAATGTTCATTCAAATTCTGAATTTTTTTTGTTCATCTCTAACACATCATTCTAAATCATTGTAAATCCATGCATCAAAAATTCCTGCAGATCAAAAGTAATCCTGTCTGAACTTCTAGGATGAGGGATTATCATTATTTAATAAAATCCTCTTTTTTTGTTGATATTATCACAATATTTCAGCCATTGCATTCTCAATCTTCTTCATGTTTCTATCAATCTTCATAACCTACAGGGAATTTCAAAATTGAACTCTTTATTTAATCTATGGGGGTAAATTTTTTAAATTCTATTGTCCATGTCTAGGGATATCTCATCTTGATCTTTTTAGTACCACTCAGTTATTGCTAGTCCAGTTTCCACTGTTTCTGACTCTGTACTACCTGGCCTAAAGATTAAACTTGTAATTACTATACCATGATAAATTCATAAATTTTAATCCTTGCAGATATAATCCAATTACACATACTGAATAGAACACACCTGATTCTACCAGTACATGTGCAAAAAAACAGAAAATAGCTTTTTTTTTTTTTTTTTTTTTTTAATTATGAAAAGCTCAATTCATATTATTTACATGTGGACTATTGTTCTTATCTTTGATGTTGTTATCACAATGTTTCAGCCGTTGTGCTCTTTGGCCTTCATCAGGTATATTTCGATCCAGCTAACGAACAGGGAATTTTGGACAACCCTTTATTTAATCTATTGGGGCAGATTGTTTCTTATTCTACTGCCCATGTCAAGTTCTTTTTAGTACTGATTAATTATTGCTTGCCCTGTTTCTGGTGAGTTCATCTACACACTACCTAGCCCATGGATTGAACTCACAATTACTATGTCACCATAGGACAATTGCCTAGTGGATTAAAGTGTTGTTGGTTCATGAATTTGGTGGCAAAGAGTTTGGGGGGGGCTCATTGCCTTTCATTAGAGAGAAAATGAAGAAATCAGGGCCTACCTTATTTACAATAGCTTCTCGACCCATCACACGTTCACTCTTTTTGTACATGAAACTTTCATGCAATTGTCTGGTCATTCGGTCATAATAAGCTCCCTTGTGACACGGCTGGCCAAGGTAATCTTGCAGAACTCTCATCTTCACAAACTCTACAATCTGAAAAACACAAAAGATTATTTTTAGGCAGGGGAAAAAAAAGTTTATTTACAAATACAAAAAAAAAAAAAAATTACAGTGGGTGAGAGTTCATGTCATCAAATGAACAAATCTGACTTATGAGATAAATTTGAAATGATTATAAAAACGGTGGACAGGGTGTTAATTGAAATAAACTTTTATTCACAATATTCATAAAGAATGTTGAAATGGAAGTTGTTAGCAAAAGAGGTAATAATTGTATGCTTTTAAATTTACTGTTTAGATGATAAAGTGTGTATTTTTATAGTCCCACAAATGTCTAAGTGAATTAATAAATATAAAAAATTAACAATATGTCACCATATTTTAATTGATGCATATAATCACTGACCTTTTATCAGGTAGTTATTGTTGGATACCTCTTTTTCCTTCTCTTCAGGAGTGTTTCATGGTGACTTCTGGAGTCATATCTTGGTGTGGCAATATTTTGTTAAATTCTGATGAGTATGTCCTCATCAGAGCATTGGATTACTTGTTCTCAGTTCTGTTTTTTTAACAATCTGTAATATGGTTTACTTTCAAAATTGAATGTGCGTGTAGTGTAAAGTATAACGGCCCGGAATAAGAAATCAGAGAAACAAGTTCAAATTCCAGCCAGGTTCCTTACATTCACTTATGTACAAATACCCCCTTGTAGAAGGGTATGAATCCATCTCATCTCCCTCAGATATAGGGTGAATAGCAGGACAGACTGGGCTCTATAGCCTTGGTCAGAAACCAATCTAGAGCCTACTGCAGAAAATATTTTACCGAGTCAGTCATAAATTGAAAGAGACACAGTTGCCCAAGCATGCATCCTGTATAACACTTGCTTCACAATTTGCATTGTGGTATTCTAACAAATCTGTAGAGGGTTTTGCCTTGTCTATTGAGAGTGTAGACCATGCGTCATGGTGGTGATAATCTTTCTCTTGGTATGCTCAGTGTAGGTGACAACATTATAAATAACGTTCTAAAGGAAAACTTTCAGGACATCACAAGTCTCCTGATATACATTTTATACCACCTTTGCAGACAGGACATTGAATTACTGGACATCATCACAGAGTAACTTATGAAGAAGTTTTTTTTAATCATTTTTTTTTCTCCTTTGCCAGAGCCACACAAGTTAACTCAAAATTCAAACAAAGAGTCTATTTCCTTAAATACAGCTACTCTCTAATGTCAGACAAAAGAACTGATTTCTGACCTGAACTGTTTGCTGCTCAAAAGCACAACTATACAAGATTATTTTCTCTCAGAAAATTGTTTCCTCCTGTTTTCTGATTGGGTGATCAATAAAACCCTTAATCAATGAAACTATGCTTAACCACTCAACTCTGAACTTTCTATTGTACTTTGCTACCTGTTAAGATTGACAACCATAACATTTCAAAACCTCATTTTACTAATGATTCTTGTGAAATATAGTTTATTTTTACTTAAGAGAGTCTGTCCACTACTATGAACTTTTTTATCACTAATTTCAAGTAAAATCTAAATTAAATCAATTAAAAAAAACATTACTTTTGTCTTACAAATGAAAGAAAACATTTGCAGACAAATGACTTCATCACAATTAAATTAAACTTATTGTGAATTTGGATTCATATTTGTATAGTTGGATAAAAATGATCACTTGGCAAAATGGACTATGAAACTGGAACAATCAGTTTTGAGGAGATATTGCTGCTTCTGTTATGGTTACTGAATCTTTTGTTTTTCTTTCTGTAGGCAATGGATGGATCTGATTGGCCAAAGGTGATTGTAATTACAATGTAAAATTAACTTCAATACAGTTAACATTTTATGCAAAGTGATTAGGTATGAATTTGGATCAGGATAGGCAGTTGGAGTGAAAGTAAATGTGTTGCAAAGACAAAAGGCACCAAAGAAGGAAAACAAAGGATGTCAAAATTAAAGAGAAATTTCATTCTTAATTTCTTCTTAATAAGAATATTCCGTCAGATATTGAGCACTTTTACCTATAAATATAGCAGACTTTAAAACTATGTTTTCATCATATGTACAGGGTACAATGGGTAAATTGTTGCCATTTTATATTTTTAATTTTATGCATGAGCATTGTTTGTTTTTGATTTTATTGACTGCACAGTATAGTAGGGTCAGTTGGGCACCGTCTGTGAGAAAAAGAGCACCATAATGTAATTCACTCCACCAGAAATTTGGAAACGGCATACTGTACTGCTTGGCATTCATGCCTGAAGCTCCAATATGAACATTACAGGGTGTTTGGGGTGGGGGTCAATCTGAAGACAATGGAGAGGATTTGAGAAGAGATGGATGATATATTCAGTCAACATCATGGGGTTTAGAGTGATCACAGGGTCTCAGATTCAATATGGAGGCCTACATGAAGTGCCTTCAGGAGGTGGTGCTGCCCCGGGTCAAGAGGGTAGTTGCTGGAAGAACCTATGTCTGGTAACAGGACTCTACACTATGCCACACAAGTATGAGAACACAGTTATGGCTGTCAGACAATTTCTGCAACCACATCACCCCTTACATCTGGCCACCTAACTCCCAGACTGCAACCCCCTTGATTATTCTGTGTGGGGCTTAGAGATCAACAAAACTCTTTGTAGCACCAAAGATGAACTGAAGGCAAGGATAATGGCAGCATTCACCAACTTAAACAAGAAGACTGTCCAGAAGAGTTGCAAGGGATTCCGAATTTATCTGGAGCCCATGGTTGAAACCAATGGCGATTTTATTGAATAAATTTACTCCTCAGTATTTCAAGATATTTTTGTGTAATTTTACTAAATATATCTGTCATTTTTTGTATAATTTTGACAACAATTTATTCATTACACTTTATGTATATACACACACACATACACGTGTGTGTGTATGTATGTATGCATGTGTAAATATAAATAAATAAACAATCACACTAGTTTAAGATTATTTGCCACAACATATAGAATGGAAATTTAAATATAAATGACTAATCTGGTGTGAAATTTTACTAATGAACCAAGATATTTAATATTTAAACACTTTTTTTTCTAAATTTGATTTCAGTTTGGCTTTTTTCTTTTTTCTGCTAATCATATTTATTACTTACCAATTCTTTCAAACTATCATTGAAATGCAACTTCGGTCTTTTTCTCTTTCCTGTCAATCCTTTATATACAGGTTTGTACTTGATTATTCTGTCAGGCTGAAAGAGCAATCAGAGATTAAGTACAAGTATTCTGGCACAAGAAACAGAGACATCAATATTGATACAGATCAAGACATCGCTGGGACTACAAAGACCTATGGCCTGTTGGAGTAAATAAAGGGACACCCTGCATAATTCATCCCACCAGCTAAACAATGTAAAGAAGGATTCCACCAGATGATACTTGTTTGGTGAGGGAGATGATTGACAAAGATATCCACACCTAATTCAAGCATCCATCACCAAATGGTAAAACTGGGAATCTTGATTACCGGCTAATGTTAAATTAGGCATGCAATGATCAGAATAACGAATTACATCAAGTTTATTTCATCCTGTCATATAAGGAAACAGCTAATATTACCACTGAGATATTTTGAGTACAGGTGATTAGTAAGATATAGGGCAATCAGGACTTGAAGAATAAAAAAAAAATGCTTCAATTATTGCCTACTTTGATAAGAACTATTACTCTTGCCCTATAATAATTGTTACATTTAGTGGATGCAATGTATTATATAAATGGTATAACTGTTATGGAGTAGATGTATTTTATTATTATTACCCTTGTCCCTAATAATTACTACAATTAATGTGTATGAAATCCGTCTCAAAATAATGGTCACATTTGTAAATAAAAACAAAATAAAAGATAAAATTAATGATAATGAAATTTGTTAATTAAATACTTGGAAGCAGTAATTTTGAGAAGTGTTTAAATAATTTAATATTTAAAATAGCATCTGGATTTTATTCAATTATATTCAATAACCAATTTTCAAGTCAAAGTTTTTCTTTATTCCTCTGCCTGATTTTATAGAAATTATTTCTGTTTGACCAAATGATATCCTCTATAAATATTTGTAATGTTAAGAAAATAGAATTTATTGTTATTGTTGGCAGCTTCTTCCAAGTGTTTTTAATAGCTTTAATCACTTCATTTACATTTTGTATCAACATCCAATGCAATAAAGATTGAACAAATTTCAAAGCATTTCAAATATCATTTGTCATTTTGGGTTTTAGTTTTTATGTCCCTTTAAATTCCCATCTATGCTTGATGATTATCTTTGAAAATATATAAACACAATAGATGTAGTTTTTAAAATTTCTATTTTCATGTACCTATGAAGAGCTGACATTAAAACATTTCATGTTATTTTTTTTGTTTAAATGACTGGTCAGGTTTAACATCATATTGTCGCTAGGATATACAAACATAATCTTACTTATTATAAAACGCAGATTGTGTGTGTGTGTGTGTGTGTCTGTACGTTTATATATTGGATTGGATTTCCTACATTTTTCAACCAATTTCAACAAAACTTCACAGGACTACATAAAATTACCTTGCGGTGGTTCTAACAGCACCAAAAATTGGAAAAACACAATTGTTTTTGCACAAAATCAATTTGAAAACACGATTAAGAGGCATTACGAGAATGAAAGGGGGACAACTCATATCGAGTTATACTTATTATAAAAACCCAGGTTGTTTGTTTGTGTGTGTGTGTGTGTGTGCGTGCGTGCGTTCATTTATATATGGGATCGGATTTCCTACATTTTTCAACAAAACTTCACTTTTTTTTTTTTTTTTTTTGGCAGGTAGTGTTTCTTATTGTCTTGCACACTTTTTTCTTTATTTTTAAATACAGAATGCTTTAAAAATTCCATTTCCAAGACAATTGTTTATAATAAAATTCTATCCAATCGGTAGATCCATAATGATTGAAAACAATGTTTTTGTTTGAGTTTGGGTTTGACCAATTCGTAAAAAAAAAAAAAAAATAATTAAGACATGCGTGTCCATCAACCTTAAACAATAATCTTTGTCAATTTTATTTTTCAGTCTTTATGATGGTCAATACTTGATCTATCTCTTACTGTTACATCTCCGGGCAATGCCGGGCTCTACTGCTAGTCTTTAATAAGTGTTGGCAACAATAAAAAGAAAAATATACAAATTTAACAACTATTAATGTGAGGGTGATGGTAATTTTTAAAATGTATTTAATAAAAACATCTGTTAATGTGGATAGAAAACTTAATATAGTTTCATTATCTGTGATTTTTTAAGGTGTGATATGTAAATTGTCTTTTACTGGTAGGCTTGAAGGATTAAAAAATTTTTTTTTTCAAAATTTGGTATCAAAATCCCTTTTCCCAACCAAATTTAAAAAGCATTGTAAAGAGTTTAGTATATCTTCTATAACTTAATATAGAACATATACAGAGTATGGGCATAAGAATCAACACCAAGTACCTTGACTTCATGTAAGTCTAGTATTCGATTGGCAGTTAGGTCTCATCATTTTATTGTTGAAATTGTTAGATTTAACCATAAGTTCTATTCTAATATTTACTTCTCTTGCACTTCTCACCTGTAGGACGTTGTTTTGGCTTCTTGCTTTCCTATCAATGACTAACTTCAAAAAATTATGCAATATCAATCATCGTCATTTATTTGAATCCTATTCTTTTATTGTCCTTTCTCCTCACTAACATTATTTTCTCAGTTTCCTTCACTCTGAGTAATCCCTTGCATCTTAGTGGCCTTATTTCCTCACTTGGGGGTGAAATAATTTAAAAAAAAAAATGGTTACTGTCAGTTTCAAGCTTCATTGTAAGCATCATACCATGTAACACATTAAAGCAGGAAAATGATAGTCACCATGTACTGCTGATTCCTATGTTCACACAGTCTATAACTATAAATGTTATATTTCTGACACTGGGAATTATTTTCCTATAGCAAATTTTAAAACAATATATTCATAACATACAGACACACACATATATTTATTGGGTTATTAAGACATTCATTCTTTGATAATGTATAAGATAAAGAGTTAAATTAGGAAGAAATTTGCGTAATTATTACTTACAGGGAATCTTTGATGTATCTTGTTACCAGATTCTGAAGCAAGTTGATCTGATTTTGACATTTTCTGTGGAAATGCACTCTTCTCTTCGTGTGGTAACGAGTCTAAAAAATCATCACAGCGATACAAGAACAAAGCTAAAAAGAGAGAAAAAAAATAATAAGAAGTTTGGTCTAAAGAACTTTGATAAATTAGCATCAAAGAAGAAATTTGCGATAAACATCATCATCTTATTCCCAAAGAAGTAATTTGGAATCCAAGAATCCAATTGACAAGAATTGAATTACAGAAAATGGAACTTGAAACGTTTTGGCATATTGCTTCTTAGGAACAGACAGACAAGTATGAAATGTGAAGTATGAATGTCCACTTTCAGAAACAAAGAATTGTCTGCTTTTCGTACGAGATTACTGATCAATAATACTCACTACATTCAATGTCAAAAGGCCTTACGTGAGAAAAAGTGAGAAATGGAATCTGGTTAATTTCAGTATTTATGGATCTTTGAAATTACTTCCAAATGCTTTTACCAAAATATAATCATCCTTCAGTCAGAAAATGAGCTTAATGGCTCCATGTCATTTCATTAAAAAATCAACCATACAAATTTGAAGTTAAAAGAAATGTTTTTGATTCATTTTTATAAAATGACTCAAAAAGCTTTTACACATATTTTGGGGACAATTTTTCCAAATTAAAAAAAAAAAAATCAACTGTTACTGTTTTTGTATTTATTAATATTAAACCTAATGTAAAAATCTTGGGAATGAGTGCTTTGACCACAAAATAATTTATATGTATATAAGTAAATAATTAATACTCACAGTTAAGGTTATCTTCCCGATATGCACCATACATAACCTCTAAATCTAGAGAGGTCAATCCATAGGTTTTCAGATAACTCTCAATGAACCGATCATGGTAGTCACCCCAGGTAGGTACCCATCCAAGAGATTCACTGGTTAAAAAGAAAACAATGCAAACCAAACACTGACTTTTATATAATGATCATATATCAAATATATATTTTCAAAACTCTCAGGCACTTTGGCATGGGTTAACTGTTAGTGAGACTAGTGTGGTTGACTATTTTTACTGAGTAGTGAGTTCAATTATCACTGAGTGTCCCATACAAAATTTAACATTAAAAAACCCAACAATGGCTGACATGTCACCCAATCAACCATCTATCTATTGTGTATTGCAACATGGAGTAAAGGATAATGAGGCAAGTGTGATTAATGAGAAAGTTCCAGTACTTTTAGTTATGCATTGTTTGTTTTCCATTGGTCTTCATAGATCTCATGTGTTTTGTCTTGAGGTTTTACAGAGTGAAAGAGTGTGTGTGTGTGTGTGTGTGTGTATTAGAATTCTAGAGGTCATTTTTGTATCTGGTAATGAGAGGAAGATGGGAAAGGGGTGTATCATATTTCTAGTTGGTCTTGCAGGAGTTGGTAGTGTCAGTAGATGTGGTGATTGTTGGTTAGATTGTACACTATCAGACAAACATGAAAATGCCCATTATAATTCAGACGTGTGCGTGCATGCATACACACACAAACATAGAAAGGCAAAAACACATAAGATCTACCTGACCAATGAAAAAAAAAAACAACACAAACTCATGGCACCAGAACTTTCTCTTCCATAATTTGTTTCCAAAAATTTCTGGTGAAACTTAAATGAAAACAAAACATGTTTAATTTATAAATATTTCCTATTTGTTCCTTATTTTATCATTCTGCTGCATTTTAATCCTTATTTGATGCCAACTCTCACTATCACTCACACACACACATATATATATATATATATATATATATATGAGAGAGAGAGAGATATCAAATATAGATCAGAATCCAACAGGATGATAAAATAAAGAAAAAATAAGAAATGTTTATCAATCTAACATGTTTGACTTTTATTAAAGTTTCATCAGAGAATGAGACAGAGTAAAAGAAAGAAATTTTGGTATTTTTACTTTTGTGTTGTTTGATTTTCATTAATTAATCATGTTTCACGTGCATTCAACTATATATATATATATATATATATATATATATATATATATATATATATATATATATATTTAAAGATATTTTTGTAGGTACAAAATTTAATGATTGAAATAAAAGTATAAAACTTAATATTATGAGACATATTAAAAACAGGCAAAGCAACTGGTTTTGCTCCCGCTCTTCAGGCTTCAATGGGAGATTTAAAATTAACACAGAAAAATGTACAATAAAAGGAAGTTGTGGAGAAAAAAAAAAAATGTCTCGTAATATTAAGTTTTATACTTTTATTTTGATCATATATATATATATATATATATATATATAATGTCATGTCATCCACAGACAGACTGTTTTGCTGTATCACAGCTCTTCAATATGGCTAGATGTCTGATTGTTTCAAGCTGGGACTGAAACTTGACTGATTTAGCATCAGTCAGAGATCCTACCCCTAGGCTCTCGTCACATGGCAGATAGAAAGAGTAATTTTAACATTTTCTATATGAAATACGTCAGTGGCCTGGAGAGATCAATTCAGTTGAAGAGCAATGCATTAATATCAGTAGGATCCACTGTTTTTAAAACTACCCTTTCCTTAAGAGAGTGCAACTGGATATGTTTTTATTGATACAAATCTGATTAAAGACCAATGAACATTTTTTAAGTATATTTTATTAACTTTCTCTTCCTTTCTGACTACATATACACACTAAATGTGTATTTAGGTAGCAATCTGTCACTAATATATGTTTGATTAAAGAGGACAAATAAGATTTTTTTTTTTGTTTTAGCTGATTTGCTTATGTCTAAGAGAACATATATGGTGTTGAATGATCTTGGTCCAACTCAACTTCCCCAAACAGAATTTTTGGGGAATCTCCTCTTAATCAGGCCAAGAACTTTCATTCTTATTTGGTACCAATTAATACAAATACTGTTCAAATTTTTGGTACTGAGCACTTTCCATCATACTTCTACTCCTTATCAAGATTTGGAGGCTGTGCATATAATATCATGCATAATTAGTAATGCTGATTTTAGAAGTATCTGAATATATAAAAGCTGGACATGCTCACAAACCTACCCTTTTGGATATTGATAATGACAAAAAAATTAAAAACATTTACATTTAATATTTATATTCACTGCCTAACATTATCATCATATATTACAAAAACAAAAGCACAAAACTTAACCTCTCATATATAACATACCATTTCATGGATTTTGTAAATTACAGTCTTGCAACTGAGTGTTTGGCCCTGGGGTCAACTTTATATCTGGACTCTTTAAAGGACACAATGCAAAGTATATTCTCACATTACCTAGGGTGAAATACATGCTACAGTTGGACCTAAACATATGCTCCCTTGTATGTAAACAAGAAAAAAAGTCAGTCATATGATAGGATTCTAGGGTGCTGAAAGGATATTGGTCTGATTAAGTAGCTTTTCAAAAAACCTGATATTTAGTCAGATTTGAGGAAATAAGATGGGGTGAGAACTTTTCAGCACCTCTCATATATGTATATATATGCATGTGTATGTGTGGATGCAAAAGTTGATTTCTGAGGATAGAATTTAGAAAATACAGGAATTTAAGTGTAATATGCCTATTTATTCAGAATATAAGCAGGAAAAAAAACAATGCTTACATAATTAATATCTAAGTGATTTTCATTAGCATTCTGATCAATAAAAAAAAAACTCACCTTGTAAAATTAAGGAATAGAGGCATGACATTATTGTAATAGCAATCTTCAATCTTGGATTGAACCCCTTGTAATTCAGATGGAGTACGCTTATCAGGGTGTTTGCTGCCCTGCAAATCAAAATGGGAGAAAGAATTTATTAATTACAAATTATTTTTTAAACTATTAAAAAATATATGAATATAACAAAAGAACCATGAATAAAAAGAGTAACTGAGACAGAAAAATTTAAAAAATTTATACAACATTGAAAGTAGAAGAAAGATTTTTAGTTGTCACAAACTAATACAAGCATTAATGACAGAATTGTTTCATTATATTGGATTATTGTATTGGCTAATAGATCATGTTTGTTGGTTTTATAACATTTTAATCCTAATGTGAAAATTTCCATTTTAATCTATATGCATTTACTTGGTTTGGGAATAGGTAAATATTGGTTGTTTATATTTGAGATTTTCAGTATTTCTTTGTTAGATGGCCGTTTTGGTGTGGAGGATTTTACCCTTCTGAAGACATTCATTGATAATGATTTTACTATACGAATGTAAAAAAAAAATCAGAAAAGAATTATTGTTGGTGAAGGATTAATACAAGCATTGCTGCAAAAGAAATCTATATCATAAAAGTATATTTAAACTGAAGTAGAATTTCATAACTTAAGTCTATATAAGAAATGAATAAGTTCTAACAAAAACATCCATAAAATATTCATTTTGTCTTTAGAAATGGATAAATATCTGTTCACATAAATAACAAGTTTAACTGCAACTATGGCAAAAGGTTGCAGTTAAACTGTTGGTTCTTGTGTAAAAGCAATTGAAATCATTAATAAAAAAAGTTGCTACTTTATTGTCATATAAGCAAATCTTAAATTTGTAAGTAAATACTAATAGCCCTTTCCCTCCTACATTATTAAATGAAGAATATCAATACAAAATATTGGTAAGAGAGTGAGAAAGCTACAAGCCTTATGTACTAGCAAATTGTGAACTTGTCAGATCTATGGAAATTACATGAATTTCTGGAATAGAATTATATTACTAATTCATGCATTTTACTGAACCAGATCCAAAGAGTAATTATAATTCAGAGTATTTGATTATCCTGTTAAGAATTTAAGAGCATTATTCTTAATTTTCAAAATTTTCATGAAAGATTATTTATGAAATAATATTGCTTCTGTTTTTGACTTGATATTAATCAAAGTTTGACTTACTCTTTTACATTTTGCAATGCTCTAGCTCTTAAATAACAATAAGCAATAATATAAAGTTGTCTGTGATTAAATACTGGTTGTGGCAAGTGCAGTTTTTCTCTCTTATCCCAGTTTTCAGTTCAGTTGATAAAGTGTAGAAATATACAATTCATAAGTCTTACATAATAATGGTCCCAAATGCAAGTGTAGTGATGCCAGTAAGACAGATATACCATATATCTATCATACAATTTTTATTACATTATCTTGTTCTAATTGTTCAATTTTATTATTAGTTATTGTTATTATTCCTAATTTATAAATTAAACTTTATCATAAGTAGGTATTGGGAAAAACACCATCAGGTTTGGTACTGTCTATGATTGTATTGACATTATTATTTTTGGGTGGGTTAGTGGAGTAGTTTTCTCTTGCCTCCTCCACAGTGATTTTGTTGTGACACCACCTCTAGTTAGCTGGCTGTTCTGATTCTTTTGAGTTCATCCCAACCAAGCTTTTTTATTTATTTTTTTGAACATATCGCTAAGAGCTTGAGGACAGAGGTACTGTATATTGAAAGCTACACAAAAATTTCACATTTGATTCATTATGCAGCACTGACAGTTTAACAATATTATGAATAGAACCTTAGGTAATAAAATGCAACTGTAGAGTTAATGTAATTTTGGAGGACTATGGGAAATAATCATCATCATTTATGTGCCATGGATATTCAGGATATGGGTAATCATGGCTCTTCACAATTTCCTGACCCTTTCAGTTCTAAGTAACATCTAACTCTTTACCATCCTTCCTCTGTTCCTGTTCTGCTATCCATCCAACACAAACTTATTAGGTAAGTTGCTCATTGTTTCCTCCTATCCCTAACTTCCTTCAATATAGTCTGCAAGTATTAAGTTTCCAAAGCCATTCTTCCTCATTATGAGTCCCAAAAACTTGAAATGTCTTTTTTGATTTTAAGCATGAGTTGTCTTTCTAGTCCTTTTTCTTTAGAACTTTCTCATGACCCCCCATCCAATAAAAAACTTACTTACTATAGAAATCACAGCAGCCACACCTAGCATGGTAAGGTTGTGGTCCTATATTCCACAGAAGCATGACAACTTCTTTATGTGTGGTGTCCTCTCAGGATGTGTGCAATCATGGCTCTTCACAATTTCCTATCCTTCGTTGTCCTTAATAAATTTTGTCTTTTTATTATTTGTTCCACCATCCATTTACTTAAGCTCATCAAATATGTTATATGCTGTTTTCTTCCTCTGTCCCTCTTGTCTTCAATCTGCTTTGTATCAGATTTTCCAAGCCTTCCTTCCTCATTATATGCCCCATAAATTTCAACTGTTTCTTCCTGATGTTAAGTATAAGTTTCTTTTTTGTTTCCATTTTCTCTAAAACCTTGTCTTTGTTCACATGTCTGGTCCATGGTATCCTCAGCATCTTTCTATTGCCTAAAGACTCTTCCTCATCTTTGAGGATATTGCCCAGCATTCACTGCCATATAAGAGGACAGATATCATGTAACAGTTCAGTACTCTTTTCTTTGTTTCTAAAGAAGTTTTTCTGTCTCTTAATACTATGCTTAGTTTTTGGAATGAATCTTTGGCTATCCCAATGCATCTTTGAATTTCTGTGTTGCACTTTCAGTCTTTTGTTAGAACACTTCCCAGATATTTAAATTTTTGTACTTGTTTGATTTTGGTAAATTTTGCATGCTACTTTATTATACTTCTTTATGTGCTGTGTCCCCTCAGGATGCTATTCACTGCTTTCCTTTGTCCCTCTTACCCATTACTTGTCCTGTGAGTATCAGATTTTCATCACAAACCCTCCTTCCTCATTATGTGCCTCAGAAATCTCAATTGTCTCTTCTTTATGTTAAGCATTAGTTCCTTTTTTATTTCCATTTTCTCCAAAACTTTGTTTTTTTCACACATGTCCAGAGCCCATAAAACCCCACTTGCTATGGAAAAGACAGCAGTATAGTGTGTGTGTGTGTGGGGGGGGTGGCTCTATTACTCTACAGAGGAAGTCTATAGTATTTATATACATATAGATAAACAAGTTTTTAATTAATAAAGCCTTGAAAGTAATTTAATTGCACCTGAATATCACATGTGTGAGAAATTAGATTGAGTTAAGCAGAAGGATTGAAAAGAAGTAGATTTTTTTTTTTTTTTTTTTAAAAAAGTAGTTCTTACATAAAGCAATCACTTGTAAAATACGAGAGACTTGATTGGTATTTGATGCAAAACATCTGTATATGAGTAAAACTCTTGGGACAAGCTATTTGAAGATAACAAAAAATACAGAAGAGATAAGAGAGAAAATTATCCAGTTGTAAAGAGTGAATTTGAAGGAAGAAATTAATTGAATGGATAATGACTTCATTAAAAAAAGGCAACAGGTGAATTTTTAAGTAGGAAAGAAATGGAGAACCTCTCAAGTTTCTGAAAGGAGGGGTTATTACTGCCTAAACATTTTAGTATTTTTTTTAATTTTTAGCATTTAATGTATGATGTTGACCCCATCTCGAAGGGTGCCCCAAAACAGTTTTAAAAGTTTCAGTTTAAATTTTTAAATCTTTCATGATTTTAGGACTCTCTTTAGTTTCCTCAGGAAAAGGTAATTATTAATTATAATTTATAGTAAATTTGCCATATTAATGTTCTTTTTTACCTTCTTAACATAATTAGAGAAACATTCCATTAACAAAGAAAGATGCTTGTGCATCTAATTAACTTCCCAAAAAGTAATATTAAAAAAAGGAAAAAAGTGAAAGTAACTCTGAAGAACATGTTAGTTTAATTAGGTAATTAACATTTAATTAGAAAATATGAAATTGTAATAGGAACATCAAGGATCATATCACAAATTATCTATTTCTTGGTCATTATATATTTCTAAAGAGGATGATTGTAACCAGATAAAATATAGGTAATCAATATTCATAAAAAAGTGATTGAATAACTTTTTAATATTTTGATGATCATTCTAATCATCATAAGACAATGATAAATAGAAGTGATTTTCTCTGTTTATTGGATTACATTAGAAAAAATATTCCTATTATTCAATTAATTATTTAAATAAGTATCCTCTTTTTTTCTCTCTTTTAATCATGGTCACATTCATCAAAATAGTTTATGGAATAGCAATAATAATAGTTTCAGAAATTTAGACAACACTCCAGATAGCAGGTGAGAGAATCAGCTGAAATTTTCAATACAACAAAGATAAGGATACTAGGCCAAATAATTCATTTTAGAAATTCAAAAACCAAATAAAAGCCACAACGAGGAAGCATATATAATTATGCATCATGTTAAAGCAAAATGTAAAGAATAAGTAATCTTTGATGAAACATAAAAAGATTGTCTGGCCAGCAAACTTGAACTCAGATCAGGCTGTGGAAAGGGGCAGGGAATGAGTTGGGTTGGGGAGAAAGTTTTTAATGAATTGCCTGCCACTTAGTCTAGTCTCTTATTTAAACAGGAGCACTTAAGATTTATGAATGAACTTAACTTTGTCTACTTATAGAAAGAAATTTAAAATAAAATGAGGAAATGGAAAGAATCAAAACAAAGCAATAAAAGAATTAATGCAACACAATCAAGAAAAGGAAAGCAAAAAAAAAAAAGAAAAGAAGAAGAGGTCAAATATTCAATATGTGACACAAAGTTAATGCTCACTAATGATTTAAACATTTTTTTAAATTTTAAACATTTCATTCAATCTTTACAGATTCAAATGTAGAAGTGGCAAGTTTATTTACTGAAAATACTAGCATATTTTATATTTTTCTATCTTTCCACACTATATTTATTTTTCTTTCACCATTATATTTTATATGATTTACTTTTTATATGAAGTATTTTCACTCTTATTTGATGACCAGTATTACTCCATTTTATTAGGCTTGCATTTTCAAGGAAGCATTTCTCCACAAAACATGAACTTGTATCACTCATCTTTCATTAGCATCACTATAATTGAGTGTTTCTTTTAAGCAAATGAAAATATCACAGCATACTTAGCAAAATTTTTAAAGGGTATACATTTAAATGTTATGAAATAAAAACATAAATTTTGAATTTAACAAAGAAAGTTGAATGCAATTATATATAAAAAGGGTTAATATTCATTTATTCAAATAAAGGAAAATTTTAAAAAGTTAAATTAAAAAAATGAAAATATTTTTTAAAAAATGAATATTAAAACAAAATATTTAAAATAACATAATTGAAAATAATGAAGATAATTATTTGAAAAAAAGTTCAATACTTATTCATTTATTCAAATACTAATGCTGTACCATTACTATTTTCAAACATACACATATACATGTATATTGTGAGAATATTTTGCGACACATTAGTGCTGCAGCATGATGGTTGAGAATCACTGCCATAACCACTGGAAACATCAATGATTAAATGGTGCACAATATGCAGTAATCCTGCATGCTTTCCAATTGTTTACACCATATTTGAGGCTTTGACTTGCAAATGTTTAAGAGGGCATTAATGAAAGATTCTGAGAGGTGGAATGCAAATTAAACTTTCATCAGAAGGCTCTTATTTTACGTTTCACATATCTTTCCATTAGTCAAAGAGTGTAGAAATTTGTGATAAAAAAGCAACAATAAGATGGAAAAAAACTGGTAAGAAAATGTTAATAATGAAAAAAGTGTCTGTAAATAAAATTCTTACTTTTTGTTTTAATTTGTTTAAAGTATATAAAACAATTAGCGTTTGTTTTTTGTACTTTTTAGTAATACCTCAATCACTTGCTTTACTTTCATTGCTAGAAGTTTATCATTAAGTGTTTTTTTCCTTAATTGAAAATGAAATATTAAAACTAGAAGCTTTAACTCTGTGTATAAATGTTTTATTTTTTTTAACACAAAAACAAAACAAGATTTAAAAATAACTGAAGAAGATTTAAAAAAAAACCAAAACCAGGATTTAAAAAAAAACAACAAAAACCAAAAAACAATAAAACAAAACAGGATTTTTAAAAATGCAGAAGATTAAAAAAAGGAAGAAATTAAAAACCAAAAAACAGCTAATTTAAAAAAAAACAAAAAACAAAGAAATATACACATATTTAAAAACACATGAATTTTTTTCTTTAAATAAAATTATATCCTTGCAAAAATAACTTGATAATGCTTTTGATTGATTGAAGTGATCCAAATCCATAGTTATTAGAATATAAACTAAAAACAATCTTATTTGATGGTAGGACAAGTGTGGAGAAATTCTGACAGACATGAAATGCCTAAGTTTACTTAATAAATTGATACAAAAAAATGTATCTATTTTCACTATCTTGAAAAAATGCAAACAAAAAGATCTGGCCAAATAACGCAACAGAGAGAAGATGGTCACGTATTTAATGCAACAGAAAGATATGAAAACTACTCTTACTGCCATTGAAATATAATTTTCTGAAACTTCTATTTAGTTGAGGGCTAAATGAGTAATACATTGTGAAAGACAGGAATGACAATTCAAGTAATCAGATATCTTTTTTTCTTATTATCATTTACCAATTGAATACAAATATATACACTGCAAACAAGTGGTGTCCAGGTCACAATTTAAGGGTACACACACACACATTATATATATATATATATATATATATATATATATATATATAAGATTTACTTCTGATATCATTCCATCTTTAGTTTTCTATCAGCTGGACTTGAGTGCAGACAACTAAGTTTATCTATTATCTCATATCTCTAATTTACTCTTGCTCTTTAGCCTGTATCTTCTCACTCTTTGCCTTATTCCTTTCAACTAAGATCATCCATTGTTTCATGCCTCTGCTTTTATCCCACTTTTGGTCTGTATCTTCTAATTTTTTCCCTTATCCCTTCAAATCTTCATTACACTCCTTTTCTTCTTATTATTATTATCTAATCATTATACAAATATAGATTAATTTCATAAATGAAAAAGAATGAAAAAATTTCTACTGCATTTTCTCTCTTTTTTTTTTTTTTTTTTACTTTTGCTGTCTTTGCATAAATAATGTTATTCCAATTTAAACACGTTTGCCTATCTTTCAATGTTTCACTTATTGTCTCTTGATATGTAACCAGCAAATTTTGTGCTCTCTTTCTTCAACAGTCATTCTTCACCTCTATCTTTCCACACTATATTTATTTTTCTTTCACCATTTTTTTTTTTAATTTTGTCTATCTTTCTTAATGTCTTACCCCTTTCCTATTTTATACTCTTTCTCTCTGCCCTTACTCCACCATTCCTTCCCACTTAAATTCAAAGTGATTCCAGCACAGAAGGGCTAGAGAATGGGCAGATACTACACTTTGATCCAAGGTAGAAAAGTGTCATGCTCATATAAACAAACAGAATAATATTATTAAGATCTTGAAAAAGACTATAAATAACATTGATCAACATTAATGTAGGATTTGTGGAGCAGTAGTAGATTAGTTTTAAATAAAAATCCATCTAAAAACTATATCATCATAAGAGTTGTTTGAACAAACATCCATTTTTTGTATTGCTTTTATTTTTATTGCAATATTTCAAATGGTACATTCTTCAGGTGTATCAGCCATAAGGAAAAAGATAGGTTACTTTTTTAAAGAAATACAATATAACATTGGAAAAGTTCTCGGAGGTGAGGGATTATGCCTTTGAAAGAAAAAAAAAAGAAAACAAAAAAGTACACTACTACAACAGTAAATTATATATTTCATATTATATTTTTAAATGTGATCACCATTTCAATCAAAATAGTCCTTTTTGAAATGTACACACCAATCCTAGTAACTCATCCATACCTCAAAAGAAAAGTGCTGTAATATATATTCAGGTTTTACTTAGGATCTCAAGGCTGACTCCATAACCAATTATCATTCATGTAAGAGAGATGATAAAATGTATAGCAATGGTCTTCATGGTCTTCACAAATATTTTTCACTTTTTGTGGTATTTTGTTGATAATTGCCCACCTTGAATTTTCATTATTAATCAAATGATTGGTCTTGAAAGCATGTTTAATTTGAAAAACATTCACCAACAGCTTGATGAAGCATTTTGAATAGTTTCAGTAGCATATATATATATTTATTACATAACCGAATGGGTAAATATACGTAGGTATATAAGTGAGTGAGTGTATACAAAAAACATAAATACTCTATAGTGTAAGAAAAAAAGTGCTCAAAGTAACAGAGCTATATATATATATATATATATATATATATATATATATATATATATATATATATATATATGTGTGTGTGTGTGTGTGTGTGTTAAGAAATATATATAATATCATACATTAATTGCCCAACTTGGAGTTTCATTCCAAAGCAATTTTCAAGTGCTGAAATTATAATATTTATATACTGTCTGGTACTGGAGAAAGTTTGAAATGAATATGAACTCAAGCCCCAGAAGACCATTCCTACAGGTAGTACTTCTCTTTTGAGAGGGGGCTGGGGTCAAACGTGGCATCCCCAAAAGAGGAAGTGCTGAGGAGGCTTGAGCAATTTTTCAACGGTTTCTCACATTAAAACTCAACCTTGTATTACATTCTGTTGCAATGTAGGCACATGTATTTATAACTATACTGTCAGAATAGTATTCTGTATTTGTGTTTTTATGCATTTCCCAAATTTGAAAATTATTAAAAAAATATTTTTCAAAAGGTTGTTACTATTAGAAAAGGCCAACTTTTTTTTCCATACACAAATTTTCCAATTTTTATCTTACTGATAAAAGAGGTATAGACAGGTTGAAGGGTATTACAGAAATAGTCAATTAAATTTAGTTGAATAGTGAATATTTGAGTAGGAGATTAAAAGTTTAAGAGAAAGATTATAGACACACAGCTGACAAAAGGAAAAACCGATTTGTAGTTATTATGAAAGACAGAATTATATTTGTAGTTGTAAATTATAATCATCTGAATAAAACTGAGGGTTGTGATCCATTTCAATTGTAGGAAGGTCACAAGATTTCCTTCTTCTTTCCCAGAATGCAGGAAAAGTCTCCCCAGAGATTTCATGTCATTAAACAATCCCAGCCTATCAGTCAGCTATGCTTGCTTGCATGGGTTCTCTGCTTTCTGACAGGCTGCCTTTAATAGCAATGAAAGGATGGAATGACAATATTTTTGGTGACAGGAGGACATTAATTATGATTTGGTATAAAAAGAGTGATAAAAAAAAATGTTCATGACAGGACATTCACACAGAGAGGAAATTTGGGAAAAGAGCTGAAGAGAACATTACAGAAAAATTATGTGGATGAGAAGGAGAAGGAGGTGGGTGAGAGAAAGGAGATTGGGGGAATGTAGAAGAGAGGCATGGAAAGAGAGAGAGAGAGAGAGAAAAAAAACCTGTCTCTAAGAAATAGTGAGGGAGAAAAACCAGTGAGTAAGAGAAAGTAATGGCTAGAAAAACCTGGTGAGGGGAAAAGAATTAGCAAGGAAATGCTTGGTGACAATGTGAGAGAGAAAAAATAATTTTAAATAGAAGGAAATAGGATTTCAGATTTACTTTTTTGAAAGAGAGAAAACATTATTCATCAGTCTTTATGAAATCCTGACTTCAATGTTTTTTTAAAAGTTATTTCAATCCAGTTGATTTATATTTCTTTAGAAAGCACAAATACAAAATTTCTTCTTTCAGGTTAATAAAAATATACACCAGTTGTCAACTATCAGCCTATTCATTTTTTTTTAACATTTGAATTATTTCAAATATTTTTTTGATGTTAAAAGAATCATTAATTCCTATTCCTGGATAAAAATAATCAAAACAAAAATCCATTTCACAGTAATTTTCTATTTAAACAATTTTGGAAATGTTTTGTTATTTAGTAACCAAAAGAAATTTTTATGACGTCAATATCTTAATTTTGGAGCACAAATTAATTAGCAGATTATCGCTCAATATTTTTTTTAATGATTATTCATTGTTTTTGACAATGCAGACAAAACAGAAAATTCCAATTCTTTGCCTTCACCTTGAAAGGAAATTCTGTCTGCAAAGAATTTAAAACTTGGACAGAAGATGTCTGTCTGCAGCAGCAATTATTTCTCATGCCAGCAATTTATAGCCAAGGCTTAAAAAAAAAAATAATGCATTTACAGGGAAGCAAGTGTCAGAAAGAGAAATAAATTTGAAAACAGACCCCCATAACTGACACTCTGATGTCACTAATCTTCCTTTTGTAATTCTTCCTTTTATGACATCTGTTAGAAAGAGTTGGGGAAAACAAGATAAATTTATTAGATATTGATATTAGTATGGCTCTAGACAATGCATTATTCATGCTAAATGGATCAGATTTAGCAGATTTCTTCAAGCAAGGAATATTTCTACCAATAAACTGAGCCTGGGGATGAATATGATAATGAAAAAGTACAAAGAAAGGAATTGGAGAGAGGGTTACAAAGAAAGCATTAATTGAAGAGATCAGAAGGATGAGATCCTAAATCCAAGACAGCAGGACCCTAAAGATGCCAATTGGGATTTAACTGAACATAAAAAAAAACACAGACCAAAGGGTAGAGGAAGAGCACCATGAACATGTATTTCAAAACACATGGGGCTGATAGAAATTCTGTAAAAAGAGACAAAGAAATGATTACAGAAAGCAGTTTTGAACAATCAAATTTCCACTCATTTACTCTTGTTTCTCTCGCATCGTCTTAGATTAAATGGACACCAATGGAGAAGGGCAATGCTCTCATTTATATTGAACGAACAGGATCAGCAAATAGAACAAAGTAAATGCTCATATTTCATTAACTTTGGATTTCTGTATTTATTATTGAAATATACACATTTTGTCTTATTCAGGCTTGTAAAATGTTGGGCAATATTCAACCATCGTACCTACAAAAAATGATTTGTCAAAAGGATGGTCATTTCCTTTACACTGCTATTACACAATTTTTTGACTCCATCAGTAATGTTTATTTACCAGATTATAAAAATATGTGAACCAAGTACAACTGATAGTTATTATTTCCCATTTTATAAAGAAATAAATTTGAAAAGAAATCTTTTTATTCAAAAATTTATTAAAAAATTATCAAAATACTTTTTTAATCATTTCACCCCAAGCAAGGCAATAAAGCCACTAAGACACTAAGTCACTGAATGTGAGAGGAAAAAACATTATTAAAGAGAGGGAACAATAAATGAACAGGATTTTAGAAGATAAAAGCTAATGAATGATATTGCATTTAAATTTTTGAAGATCAAAGTTGACTGGAAAACAAAAAGCTGGAATAGAGTTCCACATGTGAAAAATGTAAGAGAAGAAATGTTAACATAGAACTTACAGTTACATTTCAACTGTAAGATGATGAGAACTTGTTGTCAATCTAGTACTGTGCTTAAATTTTAAAAAAATTCATAAAAGTCTTTCCTACAGAGGAAAGTTCACCAGAACAATTACCATGAAAATATTTATAGAAAAGGTACAGGGAAGGAACATTAAGTGGGTAAGTGACTGAAGGTGAGATGCCAGGCCAGGACCAATAACATTGCTGATTGTTCTTTGTATTTTATCAAGAATCTATAAATACATAGCAGAAGTACCAGACCAGATGTGGCAGCAATATGTAAGGCATGGATGAATGGTTGACTTATAAATGTGTAAGATAGATTTCAGTGATAAAAATTGTTTAGCACAACACATTGAACTTACTTTTAGAGCAGCAGAGCAAGCAATTGATTTAATATAATCTTTCCATTTCATGTCAGTAGAAAACATTAGTCCAATAAGGCATAATGAGTCACTCTCCTGGGGGTTAGCATCAGCCATGCTGATGGAAGGCAAAAAGAGTTCTCTCAGATGATTAAAAGAGAGCAGTTTTGTTTTGGAGGCATTAAAATTAACAAGCCATTCTTAATAACAGATTGTAGGTAATTTTGAGATCACCTGCCAATTTGATGTTATCAAACTGATCAGACTTACTATTAAAACAGGAGTAAATAGCTGTGTCATCAGCATAGATACTGAGAAGAGAACTGATGCCATCAGGAAGGTTATTAATGAAAATTAGGAACAATGTACTTCTAAGGAGAGAGTTCTTGGGGACACCTGTATTAATGTAAAAAGATCTTGAAGAGTGGCCATTCAAGACATTTTTCATTTCGCAATTTTATAAGTATATAAATCAATGACAATGCAATATTTTCAGTAAACATTACAGATATTCTGTAATTAGACACAAAGAAAATTTTGTCCATCCTATGAATAGGGAGATTTGCACTCAAAATATTGAGTGTGATCTTGCTTAAAATCAAAAATTAAAAGAATGTCGTGGACTTCCCTACTCATTACCCTAGCAAAACCAAGCAACAGACTTCTCTACTTGATTTATTTATTACCTCCTCCACTTGCTCTTGCCAAGCTTTGCAACACTGCTCTCTTGCTAACTCAGACCTCTCTGTGGTAGCAATTGATATTTTGTTCCAATCATTTATTAACAGGATCCTCCTATCCATAAGACATCTTCCTGTTAGCAGTATGCTGATTGTGACTCACTCTGTGACTTTCTTTGTAATGTCCCTTGGACTGAGATCTTTAACCTATCAATTGAAAATTGCACCACTGAGGCTTTTTCTTGATCAAAGCCCTCATAGATGCCTTCATCCCTTCTTGGAAATACCAGGTGATCTCCACAAAGCATATCCCCAATGGTATCCCTATAATAGTTATTAAGAAGTGTGCTCTCTGGATCCTGTTCTCTCTGAACTGTATAGTAAATAGTCTTTTTCATGGTAATTGTTTAGATGAACTCTATGGTACCTAGATTTTATGAATTTAACTGGCATCATGATCTCATCATTTTACAATTAAACTGGCTAGATGTAGATATAAGTTCTCTGCTAACAGCTTTTTTTTCTTGCATTTCTCATTTGTGGAACTCCTTGTGAAATACAGTGTCATTATAGTATTAATATTGGATTTGAATAGTATTGATCTTCTCATGTTGGGACCTGTGCAGATACTGATCTGTATATGTGATTGTTTACCATAATCAAGTTATATAACCTTGAGTAATACAGCTGAATGTTGAGTAAATGGAAACACATATTCAATGTGTTGCAATTTTATTTTCTTTCTATATGTATATATGTATGCATATACAGTCCAGTTTGAAGGTGTGGCTTGTCACAGAGATCAATCAAACTTCTTACCAAGAAATTGTCCAAAGACCAAATAAAATGAAAAACAAATTCTGCAAAGTCCAAAAAAGATGTCTTTAAATCCAATTATCTGATTTACTGATGATCCCATTTGTTACATAGTCTTAATTTTAAAGAAAAAAAAATAGGTCAATTCAAATGGCTTTATAAATTCACTCACCCACTTGACATGGTGGACTTCTAATTTCACATTATTGATATTACCCCAGGTTTCAAGTTCTGGCTGGATCTGAAGGTAAAATAATACAATGTTAAATAAATGGTAATCACAAAAGACAAACTTTTGTTTTTATTAATGTAAGATATAAGCAATATAGATAAGATAAGAATTGACAAAAATGTTCAATTTAAATTTCCTTTGTGCCATATTCTAAATATGGCTTGTTAACAACTTAATAGCATTCTTTTTTAAACTTTGCACAATGAGAGAATCCTTTTTTATAAGCACAAAAAAAAAATATTAAAAAGTAGAAAATATTAGAAACAAATTTTCATTCTGTCTCATCTTTATCTTCCACAAATTTGAAGAGCCATTATCATTCTGAAAATAGTTTGGGCAATTAAACTCATTCTTTTGCTACCACAATATTTTGGATGATTCATTTTACAGAATTCTACAAGTTTGCTGGGAATGTGGAAAAATTCTTAGCCAGATCCACTTTATAAAATCTAAAAATATCAAAATTCAGAATCTTTTCAGACACCCTCTTGTAAATAGAAAGAGGGTAGTGGTCATTTTTTTTTCTTCTATTTTTAACAAAAGCTCACAATAATAAAGGAGCTTGCATTATTTTGCATTAACTGCGGGAATGTAAAATAAACATTATCCATTGAAACCCTGTAGACTTTAACAAACATTTTTTCTTAAATACAAACCAAAGGAAAAAATTAAGTTCAGCTCAAATTTATAAATAGAAAAATTTGAAAATATCAGACATTAAAAAAAGAATTTGGATACAGACTATATAGAGATTATATAGACTCTTTCTTTCCTGGTTTTTGATAAGGAAATTTGTTCAAGAATTTGGATCAAGTTCACGCTGAATTCTTTTTTCTTGGTTTTTGTTAAAACAGATAAGGAAATTCATTCAAGAAAAATCAATGTACAATAATACCAGAAAGTCATTGGATGAAATATTTATATTCGAATCAGTAGCAAAATAGGATTCTTTCTCATTTACAGATTAATGGTTCCATCACAAAAAAAAACAAAATGCTGAATAGAGTATTATGCATTGTGGAGTGACATAATGGTCTTGTAGAAAGAAAAAAAAAGTTTCCAACCACCTCATCATACACAGTTATGTACCAAATTCCTTTTCATTTTTAAAATATATAAATGTCAAATAATTTTAGTTAAATAGTTGCCAGTAGTTACACATATACTACACAAAGATCTTGAACCCTACAAAGTGAGGGCATTCAACTCTGTTTGTGCATGACATAAGTATATATTTTGATTGGCTACTCAAAGAAACAAACTTTCACATATGATTTGAGGAGGTTATATTGGCAGTGGCAGATACTAAAATAAAGGGCAACTCCTGCAGGTTGACCCTTAAAAACTGACTGAGTCATTCAGAGAGAGAAGATATGCTTCTAATCTGGATTGTTACCTGGAATCATTTGTCACTGATTAAAAACTGAAAAATGTTTACCTCTTTCCGAAGCAGTTCTCGTTCGGAAAAGAAATCCTCAGCATAAGTGGTAATGAAGAGTTTAACAGGGATCACCTCAGCGTGCTCTCCATTGGCTAGTGCACATGCCATTTTTCCTTCATTTGCAAATATGAAAGAGACTTAAAACGTGTTGCAAGGAATTAGAGGTAGCAATGTATTCTCAGCATAGTAGAAACTGCCTGGAATTAAAAAGAAGAAAAAAAATCATTTAACCAGAGAAATATACAACAGTATATCTGTCTCAAATTAACATATACAATTTTAATTATTACAGGTTCTATTTAAAACTGCATTTCAACACAATGTCTGTTGAGTATTTTAAACCATAATAAATTCTTTTTGTTTTTAGTTTGGTTCATTTTGGTGCTGTTGACACAATTGTTGTCTTTTGTCAAAAAATGCTGATTTATGTTAGAATAGGTTTATTCAAAAGTATTTTTAATGTGCTTTATAAGTGTCTACTCAAAATATGGCTAGACACTAAAAATAATGTTTAAAGTGATAAAAATATGTTGGATTAATAAATAAAACTCCATTATTTCTTTAGAAATTGCTTTATGTTTCAGATATGAAGTTGAGTAGTTATGAACTTTCAATCATGGTAGCAAGAAGTATGTCCTTAAAGGTAGCATACTACCTTGCTTAATTGATGATGTTCTTCATGGTTGAGTTGGTTAAAAGCATGTTTGATCTAACAATAGTTTCTCCTACAAAGGAGGAGGCAGATTCATATCTTTCTAGAGGGTGTATTTTTCTTTAAGATTTCTCAAATATTCAAGCCAGTAGATGAAAATAAAATATTGTTTAAAAAATAAACAGAACATCTACACAAATATGGGTATCCACAAAAATAATGTTTAAAGTGATAAAAATATGTAGGATTAATAAATAAAGAAATCCCTTATTTCTTTAAAAATTGCTTTGTTTATGTTTCAGATATGAAGTTGAGTAGTTATCAACTTTTGAGAATCTAAATGACAAGTATGTGCTTAAAGGCAGTATACAATATATAATATATATATATATATATATATATATATATATATATATATGTATGTATTAGATGACAAAAATATTTTTTTCTATTTTTTTATTTAATTGACATGTAGGAGCACAAAGATTTTGAAAAAACTGCAACCTTTGTCAGTGCTTGATACTGAATCTTAGTTTTTAAATACATATGCTAATAGTGAAATTAAATGTTCCCAAACATTCAGCATTTATTGAACAAACAGTTAACATTATTGTCAGTTAAAATCTTTTCTTAAAACAGTTTAAGAAAATATACTTTTCAAATCCAATAACTATAATTGTACTTTCGAATACTGATGGGAGTTTCAAATTAAATCTTTTGTTTTTGGCAGTGTAGAAAGTTAACATCTTGTTTATATCATTATTTTATATTCTAGTTACATGTACTACTATTTTAGTTGTTGGAAGTCTTCAAGTGTTGTGAATTTTGTTATTGTGTGTGTGTGTGTATATATATATATATATATATATATATATATATATATATATAAAATACTGCATATGCATCAAATATGTAATGCTTTGTAATGCAGAAAGCACGTCACTATCTTATTTGTTCATATCTAAAAGTGTAAATCAGATCTTTTTATATTTTGCATACCTAATCCCTAAATATGCTCACATGACAGTCTACAGACTGCTTTTAGTCTCTTTGTATATGAGATGAGATGAGTTTTCTATCATAGAAAAAAGACTTATCAATCAACATTTTTATTAAAATTTTAAAATGTCATAATTTAAATAACTTCTTTGCAAGAAAAAAAGCATAAATTTAATCATAAAAATTAAAGTTACTTTTATACACTTCTGTCTAGAAAAAGATCACATTTAAGCCATAATAACAAAGTAAATATTGAGGCTAAAAATCAGTTTATATTAATTGTGAAAAAAAAAAAAAGCATATTTTATTTAATATCTTCAGACAGTAAAACAATGAAATTTTCATTTCTCATTTATTGGCAAGACATGACATACACACTAATAACCTATTACATAATGTCATATCATTACATATTAAAATTGAATAGAGAAGTACTTGTGTGTTCCTGTCTCTTCACTGTTTGAGTTAAAAGTCACAAGAAATCATAATTTGGACTAGAAAAAGTCACATTTAAATGATAGTAATGAAATAATATTTTAAGTAAAACTGGTCCTCCCATTGAACAACACATAATTTAAATCTTTCTTTTTATTTATTTTATAAAATAGTACATCCTACCCAATTATAGAGATTTATTTTTTCTACTTTTATTTAACATATTCAAAATTTATTAGTGATTTTTCCCCGTACAATCAATTGCCAGTATTCTGACATGGGTGAGATTTTAAACACATGCCTAAAGAAAGGTGTGGATGTTAATCTGTAAATTTCTGAATTTCATATTTTTCATTCTTTTAAAAAAGAATTTTTATGTAATATTTTTGCCAATTCTGCCTGCCTGTGTGCATAATGACGATTAATATACACACCCTTCTTTGAATAAATAAGATAAAAAGAATTTAATAAAATTGCAAATAAAAACAATTGGATTGATGGAACTGGTTCTGGGTTCAATTATTCATATGCCAATAATGAAAGAAATATATAAGCAATCAATATTTTTATATCATTTAATTAAAAAAAATGTTTACATTCAATTTTTGTCAAAGTTGGACTTGTTTTCTTGGTACATTCAAAAGATTAAAATATTTTTGTATAACCACTGAATGCAAAATATACATTTTCTAAAAATGCAGCAAGACATACCTCTGGCTGTTTCTATCTAAGCACAAACCAGGTGTCCTGGCTCCTAAGAGACAAATAACCAGTTCTCAAGCTGCTTTGCTTCAAAGACAGAGCAATATAGTAAGGTTCAATTGATAGGCTAAATAATAAAGTTTTTCAAGATTTACCTAGAAAAATAAACAGAAAATCTGTGATAAAATCTTCTGAAAATAAATAATTGTATATTATTTTTATATATTGTTACTCATGTGTCAAGTGGCTAATCTATTTTTATCCATAGTCATTACATAATAAAATACTGGTAGTTTCATATTGGGACAGATAGAATAGAGTTTCATAATTGTCCCCAAATAATTCTTTTTTTTAAATTTTGTAATTTATTGTGGTTAGTAACATAATAAAAACATCTGAATGGTGTTTTTATTATTACTACTTTTATCTATTTTGATTACGTTAATAAATATTTTTACTAAATATTTTAATAATGTTTAGGAAATAAAAAAAAACTAAAATATTAAAATTTAAAGAATGAATAAATACAAAAACAAATTAATTAAATTTTACTGCAATTTTTATAAAAATCACAACTTTACTTTTATTTAATCATTTTGGTTAAATTACTTTGAATAATTTTACATGGAAATGTTCTTATTAATTAATTTTCCATCTTGGAGTAACTTTTATCATACTTCAGGAATTCTGCTCTATATTTTCCTTTTTTATATAAAAATATCAGCACATTCCAACCAAGCCTTTCAATTCTTTTTCAAAATTTTTTTATTTACAATTACCTACCTTGGTTTCTTTAGCAGTTTTTAAAATTCTTCCTTATATTTTTAATATAATTTATGCTTAGCAGAAAATATAATATAAATGTTGTTTATTAATGGTTCATTCAAACTTCCTAAGCTAAAAATCAACAGAAAAATGTAATTTTCTTGATTTGTTCATTACGAGAAAATATATTATTTTTTTTTTTTTTTAGAGATAAATAGTACAAATATCTGAATTTAAGTCCTTCAACCTTCATTTAGATTTCATTCAACAGTTTAAAAAGAACCTCTTTTAGTTTAGTTTTATATGTGTGTACCCTATTCCTTAAATGCTTGCAACTATTGGTGGTAAATAAAAATTTTTATTTCAAGAAATTAGTTGCTTTTAGAATACAGGCATCCCTTGATTGATGTGTTTTTGAATAGGACGCTAAAATTTTTATATATCAAACTTCAATTAGGTCATGCATAATACTCAATTAGTCTGGTAAATCATTATTCAGCTAAATCATAATAATTGAAAACTGATTTTTTTTACAGTTAAATTACACATTAGTCGCACTAATCGAGGCATTCTTGTGTATATATATGAAGAAATATAGTTTTAAGGTGTGCTATATTTATGGGATAAAGTGCTCAATATCAGAGATAGAGCGTATGTAAATATAAATATAAAAGTGAACATTGAAGTCAACACTAAGAGGCGACAGGCTGTTTCATGCTAGATGCAATTGTCAGGCCACAAATGTTGGATTTTTCTCAACTATTTATACATATGGGTCAGTGGTGCATTGTGGGTAATCTATTCTGGCAGTTATTTTTTTGGGAGTGGCTTGTTTGTTTATTTATTTGTTTGGGTTAATAAATAAATAATAAAAAATGAAAAACAAGTAAAATAAATTAACCCAAACAAATAAATAAACAAACAAGCCACTTCCAAAAATTAACCACCAGAATAGATTACTCACAATGCACCACTGACCCATATATATAAATAGTTGAGAAAAATCCAACATTCACAGCTTAATGATTGCATCTAACATGAAACAGCCTGTCACCTGAGTGTTGACTTCAATTTTCACACACATATATATATATATATATATATATGAATAAATAAAACAGAATTTCAAATTTTGTGTCATCCCAGCATTGTCCAAAAAGCATAACCAATCATACCAAACTAATATTCTTTTGAGCCTTGGTTGGAACCCAGGACTATGTAAGAATGGTACAAATTTGCTCAGTTCCATGAAAATAAATCTCCTGAAACAACATTCATATTTCATATTTACTGGTCCCTTACTAAGAACTTCAAAGTATAATTTTTGGGTGGGGAAAAAGAAAGAAAAAAAAGAGGGGATGCTGGAATTGTACTGCCAAAAATCAATTTTTCATACCAAATGAACTTTTTTCTGATTCAATATAGAAATCTGACTTAAAAACTCTATTTTCAGATCAGAAGTAAAAATAATTAATGATTATATTTTCAAACAATTCTATCCCCGGAAAACAAACTGGGCCAATATAGCTGAGAGTATCAATAATTAAAAAAAAAAAGATTGACTTTATATGCAATGATGAATTCAATTTATCATTACATAAAAATCAATCTCTTGGAATCAGCCATCCAAAGTTGACCTTGAGAAAAATAAATGCATCAATGATGAATTATAAACAAGTTTTACACTCAAATAATTTTGAAATTTTTCACTTGTGCAAGCCTGCTGGGTTCCTAAAGTTTCCCCTCCAGACATTTTCCCTTCAATAAAGTTAGTCATCCATCCAGTGAACCTTTAAATTTTTCCCTGATGAGAAAAGAATAAGTTTTAGTGAAAGAACAAAATGAATGGAAAAAAATATCTTAATGGCAACTACTGTCAATGATATTTGCACTAGGTTAATACATGTTCAACACAAATCATTCAAATTTTAGCTATTCCTAAAGTAAGTATTCTGTTAAAATGAACCAATCTGCAAATTAAATTTTTTGAGATTGAGTGGGTTCATGAGAAGACACAATTCTTAGCCACTTCCATTCACTCTGTTTCCCATGTATGATCAGATGAGAATTAGTTGCACAATATTCACTTGTCTTAGTTTTGTGAACACTATACAGTGACTGAAGTATGATAAAGAAAACATAGATGTATACATCTAGTCTAAAAAAAAAATAGTAAACTATAATAACATCTCACTCCAGAAATTTAGACAGAAAGACAAAGTGTACAGTGGTCGAAAATAAAATCATTGTATAATAATAACAATGACTTGCATTAGAAATTCAGATAAAAATGAGATTATGTTTCCTTCAGAGAACATATTTACATTCAATCATATATATGTTGATTCTTGTTTTCATGTACAAATGAAAATAATTCACATATATAATGGAACGTATGTATATGGATATAATTTAGTCAGACAAGGATGCATTGAAAATGCCATGATTTATTAGTCTGATTAATTAAGCCATTAATGAAACCAATAATACACACTTTTTATAAAGCAATAATAGGGTTTTTTTTTAATAAACTTTTGATTAATACCATTAATTACAATTTAAATATGACTATGTTATCATCTGTTCTTACTAAATTTGAACTGAAACAATGTGGGATACTTAAAACTTGCAAAAGTAACATCTAATTAGTTAACATTTAATATATTTGATATAATGACACAAAGTAAAAAATCAAGCATTTAGCCATTTAACTGCTATTTCATCTTTCTAGTGTAGATTTTATGAAATAAATTTCCTTTTCTGATAAATGCTGGGTCATCAGTGAAACATGCCAAAGTAAAATATTTTCTAAAATTCTCTTCAATATTATATATAGGTGTATTTAGGCAGTAATAATTCTTTTGAACAAATTTTGTTAAACACCACAAAGCTATGTCTAACTTTTTATTACATGTTCCCAACTTCTGACTAAGATACTTCATGTGAGAATTAAAATTGGTAAACCTGCCAAAGTTCCTATGCTTGGTCTGTTTATGAAAATATGCTTGGACAACTTTGCTACTCCCTAGCCTACTGGAACCAATTTCAAGTCACTTAAAGGTGATATTGTTTACAGCAGTCAAACTGAATTTTTATGTCATTATTTTTTTGTTTTTGTAAAACATCTAACACAATCTTCTATATAATAAATGCCCATGTCAATGTGTTCACAATTTTTCAATTAAAGGGACACAATTCTCAGTAGCTCATCTTCTATATAATAAATGCTAATGTCAGTTGTTCACCCTTTTTCCACTTTACTCCTAGAGGCCATAGCCCAACATTATACCATTTGGGAATTAGACCAACTCCGTGAGAAAATTAAAAACATTCTGGGCCAGGTCCAGACCTGCAATCCTGAAAGTTTGGATTCCCAAGTTTTCATTACTGCAATTGTTTTCAGTGACTTTTTTTTACGTGCTTTTTTGGGACAAATTTTTTTGTATAACAATTTTTATAACTTGGAAATAAATTTGGGAATAATCAAAAGTCACCCATAAAATAAAAATGTCTGTATGGAAAGTAAGAACCTATGTACATCAAACTGTCTTTAAATTAAGTGACAGCAGAAGAATTATCATTGAACTTTTAAATATTAATGCAATACTTAAATGCAGCAATCAATTTCGAGTTCTTCTCCAACAGAGATGGCATTTTAAAATGTGCATAAAATTTTTAAAATACACAGGAAATAATTATGCTTCGTATAAAGTATTTCCCATATTGTCAAGTTCTGTGAAATTGTTCTACACATGGCACTTATATGATAAACATATATCTAAATTTGAAATGCAACATTCCAAAATGCAGCTAAAACCTCATCCCAGATATTGACAACATTGAAGTTCATGATAATGACCAAAATGGTCAAAAGTACTTGGACAAAAACACAGACATGAACTTTGTCAGTTGAGCCACAATTTGGATCTAAATATGGAAAAAATACAATGAAAAAAAAACTGACAAATCTTGTTGGTTGAATTTAATACAATTTGTTTAAATGAACTTTTGCTGTTTTAATATGCAAACACACACAGACATTCACAAATTAATGTATATTTGGGCATGATCTTTTCTTTTAAACATGTTTTGTTGAATATGACAGATAAGGAAAATTTAATTAATTTTTTATTTGGTTTTTCCAGCATTTTGTTTGCAAATACCCCCCTCCCTTCATTTAATTTTATAAAATTTTGAAAAATTCTTTTCATGTTTATCTTAGTTATAAAGACAAGTCCTTGGAGAATTTAAATCTTCAATTATTTTTTGTCAAACAGGATCCCTAGTTACAGAAAATCTGTCTTAATTTGTAAAATAAAACATGCAATAAAACTAAGTTATTATTTAATTAGAAAAGCTGTTGTTTTATGAATAAAATATATTATAGACATGACTGACTCATGAAAAGAAAAATTTTCTATGAATAATGAATTTTTAGATAAATGGTTTCAATTTTTTAAAATTTTAATTAGAATAATTCATAAATTTTTAAATCTTAAAATTCTGTAGTGGTTAGGCAATATTATCATTAAATAAAAATTATATTTAATCATACATGGAAAAGCTTACTAGAATCCATGATGAAGCCCATTATTTAAAAAAAAGAAAAAAATTGAATTTTTTTGGAATGTATATAAATATGCTGATTTTTGTAAATACTGACATCCATATACAACATTATCAGAAAATAAGAATGGTAACTATAGTAAATTTAAAATTTATTGGTAATTTTCTAATATTTCTTCAATAAGCATCTTCATAAGCCAAAGTAACTAAAATGTATATAGACACAGTACCTAAAATTCAATAAAATATTAGATATTAGAATGCTTAAAATATTTAACATTTTTAAGATTACTGGTTAGTTAAAAAAAAAATTATATAAAAAAAAAGCATTTACATTGTATTCATCACGTAATTTTATTACAATTATCTACTCTTTACTTAAATTTCCCAAACATCAGGCTATTGATAGATGTGTCAACACCTCATAAAAACAACCACCTTTAAGTTAAAAACATGTTTTTCTGTGATATTTTGAAGTAAATGTAAGTAATATTTGTTTCGATTCAGATTAAAAAAAATTTAAATCAGTTAATTTTTCTCAATATTTCAGAAAAGTATATTTTATTTTTTAAAGACTTTTTAATAAAGAGAATTATGTTGTGTTGACAGAGTTGTCAATATTGAGAATTTTATTGATTTTACTGATAATCAGAAAAAATAATCATTTTAATCAATTTAAATTCATTTTTTCTCATTGGAAATAAATTTAACCTGTTAGCATGATATTAAAACTAAAATAAAAGATTGAAGAAAGATTTTTCATCTTTTAAAATGCATTTTAAATTTTAGGCACTTTTTTTACAGAGGTACTATATATATATATATATATATATATATACACAAAAACATTTCCTTGTCTAATGTTCAGTCTATGGTAATTACTATTCAGTGCATTGACAATGTTGGAGATTATATTGAAATATATTTGTTGCACAAATCTTTTTCATCATTAGGCTGCAAACTTATTGATGTACCAATGTATATATAAACACACAATCCACAAAATTTTGCATATATCATACATACTGATGAATTTCAAATAAATAGGCTGGGATGATTATTGCTTTTTAGAGAAAAATCCACCTGATACATTCTTATATTGACTTCCACTTTTATGAAAAATTGAAATGAAATCCTATGTCCTAAATTAAGGTTGGGAGGAAATTTTCTGAATATTTAATAAAAAGGTGGTTGAAATAATGATGCCCTGAGTTGATTTTTTCTCCAAAAAGTCTAATCATCACAGTCTGTCAATTTGAAAGTTCACAGATATATGCAGTAAGGCTTCAATTATACAAGATGGTTAACACTAAAGATAAAGGATGAACTATGAGAGAGAATGAAGAACATAAAGTAAATGACACAGATACTAATTCATACAATTCTGATAGCAGTTGGTGAATCATACTTGGATGGCAGAAAGCCAAAGACAAATTTTACTTACATTATTTGATTTATCAAAAAGGTTATTGTGAATCCTGTGATCCATCAGTGTCATCAGGGCACCACATGTACTGCAGCCACAGTAGGAGTGGTGTTTCTTGGCCAAGGCAGCTTGACTGAGCCCAACTCTTTCCGGGCTGGTTTTGAATTCAGAGTTACCTTCTCCTAGACTGGTTGCCAACTAAGGCTATAGAACCCAGTCTGTCTTGCTATTTACTCATAGCAGGGGCATGGGGGAGGAAGGAGAGTGTTCATACCTTTCCCAAGGGTATTAGCATGTAAGTGAATGTTATAGGTCTGACTGGAATTTGAACTTGGCTCTCTGATTCCTCAATCCAAGCTGCTGTCCATTACTCCCCCCTGTGCCTCCTATCAAAAAGATACAAATCATTAAAAAGGGCTGATTGAGGAGCTGGGTAATGGGTGGGAAAATGAGAGTGCCACAGATCCAGGGATGTGGTGGGGGGAGTGCAAGAAAAATACAAAAAACAGTATTATTGGCAAAGGAAAAGATTTTATTTATTCTGAAAATGTCCCATGTCTTTCTTTTACATATGAAAAAAAAATGAGTATTTCTTCTTCCTCCCCTTATCACTGGTAACAGATAATTTCCTTAGATTTATTCACAAATGCCAATCATAAAACTGCATCTTGTAATCTTTCATCAACAATAGGCTCTTTTTTATTACTTTTTTCTTTCGTTTTATCAAAGAAGAAAAAAAGGGTTTTTGCTCATTTCAAATTATCATTTCCTTAAATCCTTAAGAGAATCCCAATATAATTTGAAATTCCCATAAACATTAGTTCAGTGAAGAATAATTATTATTATTAATATTATTATTCACTCTCTTTTTGGTCAATATAAATCTAGGTTAATTTTAGAATTTGTAAGAATGAGCAGTATCCACTTAACACATTGACCAATTGGTTAATGCTTTAAACTGAAGTTACAAAACTGTTTTCACTGTTTTGTAACTAAGATGTTTATTTGTCCTTTCAATGTGTGAAGAAAAAAATATAAAAACATTAAAAGGGAGACTGCTCTAGGATATTACTGAAAGGCTGGCCATTATACATAAAAAAAATTATTAAAAACAAACATACAGCTATTTATGCTCTATTGTTAATATATTTCATAAAGAGAAAATAATTCTTTGTTTTCATTTCAAATCAGAATTTATTCTCATTTTCATGATGAAAACTGATATAGCAAGTCAGTTTTATTTTGAACAATTCAATGATAAAATGAATTGTGCTTCACAACAGGAAACATTTCAGTAATCACATTTACAGAACCCAAACAGATTTCATTTGTTGACTGAGATTTGTATTTTCTTCCATTTGGTATGACATTGAATCTTCAAATACAGACAAGATTAACTTTTATCTTCATCAGTTTTCTTCCATAGTGATGATCATGTGGTTGCCACTTGTTCCAAGCAATTAAATGTTCAAACTGCAGTGAAAGCAGTTTTGGCTGACTCCCTCCCCTAGAAAAGAACAAAGATGCCAGCCAATCAGTTTTTAACTATTGACAATCAAAGAAAATTATTATTCAAAGGGAATAACTAAGAAACAGATGTAGATAGTTTAATTCTTCCTACTTTTGTTTTGCATTTTGTTTAAATATTACTTGTGTTTGGATGATTGCATTCATCTTTGTTGTTATCATGAGGTTTTGGCCATTGTGCCACCAAGCATTCTTCAGTGTTACTTAGTGGATTAAAGTGTTCGTTTGTGAATTTGGTGACATAGTAACTGTGAGTTCAATCACTGGGCCGGGTAGTACAGATTTAGACTGGGTGGAAACTCAGGGAGCAATAAACTGAGCTGTATTATATAAGGACAAGATTAGATATCCCTGAAAATGGATAGCAGAATGATAATCTACTCTCATAGAGTAAATAAAAGATTCAGTTTGAAATTCCCTGATAGTCAACTGAAGAAGGCTGAGGTCACAACAGCTGAAACATGATAACAACAACAAAGATGAGGACAAATTTCAAATGTAAATAATGCAAACTTCAGGGCAGAAATTCAGACAGAAATCTTACTTGTTTATTTTCTAAAATTTAAATTTTCTTCTATTTTACTTAACTGAAATTCAAACAGAAATCTTATTAAAGTCTTAAAAAAGAGAAATATCTTGAAAACAGTTATTTTGCTTGTTCCCTAAAATGAGTAAATTTTTTAATTTATTTTTAAATAAAAGGAAAATATGAGTTTTTTGTAGAAGATGACAGTAACTGTTACTTTGAATTAAGCTTAAAAAGAGAAAAGTGAAAAATAGACATTAAAATCATTTAAAAAAAAACCCAAAAAAAAACCCCCAAAAAAAACCCTATAACCACAAACCTCATATAGAAGACAGAACCAGACAGTACCTCTTGCTATGCTCTATCTTGACAAGAGCTAGATCAAACCAAAAATGGAGTATTACTGCCACATCTGGTCTGGAGCTGCTTAATCCTCACTTTCCAGCCTTGAGTTCAAAAGTATCTATGCAACCTTGTGGGTGATTATTTTTCACCCTACAATCCCTTTCCCAACAGATGAAATGTCACAACCCTTTTGCTACTCTATCACTATTTTCATGGTAACTGTTCTGATTAGCTGCATTCATTAGTTCCACCAGTCCAGACATTCACAGTTAAGTCTTGCCATGCCATGTACACAAACAAATCATCCCCATTCCCTTTGTATTTCATTAATAAGAAGGAAGTTCCATTTGGACAGTTTCTTCCCAAGAACCACTAACTTGTGGAACTCCCAATTCTTCTCCAATCATTAGAATCTTAACCTCTTCAATTCTAGGATCAAGCGTTATCTTTTTAGATATCGCCATAATCCACACCTCTTACCTCCTCTTCTTACATTCATATGATTTTTTTTTTATGTAGCACCCTTATTCTTTTGTAGAATAAATATATTAAAGATAAAGCAGTACTAAAGTACACTCTCTGGGATTATGGAGTCAATAGAAAGGGCTGAACTGTTTATGGTTATACAAAGACTATGAAAGAAGAAATGGCTCACTTTGCAACCCAAGATGTAAGTGTGGGTGAGCACACATAAAGATGCATATATATATATATATATATATATATATATATATTATTTAATTAATGCTTAAATGGTAAAGTAAATATTATGCTTATGTCAGCACTTAGCATTATTTCATTTTTTTGTATTTAGTAGTTTGTTGTTATCTGGCTTGGTGGCATCATAAATATTAATTCTTGGACATTAGGTTTATAGGTGTATTTCTTTGTTGCTGCTTGAATAATTTAATTAATGCTTAAATAGTAAAGTCAATATTTGTTTATATGTATTTATTTATGCATTATATCATTTTTCTTAGTTACATAGTAGTTTTTTCCTGGTTTGGTGTTATCTTAAGTACTGAATGAATGCTTTTAATTGCAAAATATGAACTTTGAAGATAATATTTAATTAATTAATTTAAAAACAAGAAATCTAAAGATTATTAAAAAGCCATAAAACCTTGTGATTGTGCTCATTTCTATTTTAGCCAAGATTTCATTGATCAAATTTGCCTGTGAATTGGTAAAGAAATAAAAATAATTCTTTCCATATTACAAGCCCAGTAAAATGAGTAAAAATACAGTCACTCTTCTAGATTTTTTTACATTAATGTTGTGGTCCTCTACGTACCTATCTTTGAAGATATACATTGTTTATCTTCATCAATAATTTTCCTGATGTCATCAATTCCCAACTTGGTGTATATGCTGATGACACAACTTCTGTTTTAATAGTAAGTTTGATAGGCCCAATAAAATAAAGCTGGCAGCTGGTCTCAAAAATGACCTCCAACCAGTTGTTAAGTAGGTGAGAAATGGTTTGTAAATTTTAACACTTCCAAAATGAAACTTCTATCTTTTAATCATTATAGAAAACCATTTTTGCCTTTGATCAGCATAGCTGATATTAACCTCCAGGAGAGCACCTTATTGCGCCTTCTTGGTCACATGTTTTCCATGGACATGAAGTAGAATGATTATATTGAATCAATTCCTAGGTCTGCTACTAAGAAAGTTGGTTCACTGTGTCATGTCAGACTATTTCTTGCCAGAATCCATCTTGCACATTTATAAATGTCATACTCGTCTTAGCATTGAATATTCTTGCCATATCTAGTCTGATGCTCTTGATATATATCTTGAGATTCTCAACAAAATCAAAAGTAGGAGGTCTATAATGTTATTGGTCTTGATCTGACATCTTCATTTCTGTCATATTCCCCACTGCTGGGACATTTTTTTTTTTTTTTTTCCTTCTCTCTCTCATATAAATATTTTCATGGCAATTGTTCTAATGAGCTCTTCTCCTTGGTACCTTGACCACACAAATTTAATTGTACTACTAGATTGGCTACTGGTTTCATCATTTCACTGTTAAAAAAAGACGTAACTGTAGTTTCTATTCTAATAGCTTCTTTTCTTGCATTTCTTGCCTGTGAAAATCTCTTCTGGTTTCTTTTTAGCCTTAAACCCTATGTACTTCAAAATTTTAAATGCAATGTCAATTGCCATTTTCTATCTTTCTGAATCCTGTTCTTTTCTTGTCTTATCTTCTTACTAATGTCTTCTCATTTTCTTTCACTTCCATTAACCACTTGTGTCTTTGTGGCTTTATTGCCTTGCTTGGGATGAAATGATTAAAAAGAAGAAAAAAAAAGATTCATGGTTTGCCATGGTTGAAAATGTGATAATTTGCCCCTGAGGAGAAAATCAGAGTGTAATGTCTTTGGGAAAAATGTTATACAAATATATGTACTTCAGAGTACTGGAAATTTTCATAGCTCAGTTAACTTCCAAAAATCAGTATTCTGATATTTGTCCACTAAAATATTAATTCAGGAAGTGCATCAGACTACACACATGTTTCTCTGTGTGTACATATAATTTTCTGACAATGACTATGCAGAGTTGATTCCTATGTTCACAACACTGTCTATATGTACAATTGATTTATTTAATTTTTACAGCTTATCAATCACTTGTTGATAACTTATGGATGTCATTTTTTTTTTTATACATTTTCAACTGTAGACACTAACAATGTGCTTATTCACAGTCATGATTTTAGTGTAAGAACAATGTTAAGACTTTACTTAAAGCTATAAATCAGTTTTTTATTGCCTAAGTTGACTATTATAAAACTACCGTTTGAAGTCAGATTTCGTAATTGACCTCTGGCAGTCAGTATACTAAAGGTAAAACATATTTTGGATCATAAGAATAATTCTTCTTTGCGAGTGAATATCACAAATATTTCAATAATCTTGTAAATATAAAATTAATTTTTAAAAATAAATAACCTAACAACTAAATAGCATTTAACATTTTTTTTTGCTATTAAAATTCTAAACAGCTTTTTAAAATAGCATAGTCGAGGGAATATACAGTAATAGCACTGTCAAAAGAAAAAACATCCTTTTGACACCTTTTTGTTAAGCAGCTTACAAAAAAATTCCAAAGGATAGGAAGTTGTGAAGAGCCATAATCACCGACATTCTGAAAAAACACAACACAAAGAAGATATAAGTGTTTATAAAATAAAATATATAGTTTGTATAATGGAAAATTTCTTGTCTAAGTTGTGAGGAGAGAGGAATCATGAGTTGAATTCAGATAAGTATCATGAACTTTCATTATTTTTTTATACATACACACGCACGCACGCACATAGGGTGTAACAGTAAAATCCTCCAATTGCTAGATTAAGTTCTGAACTGTTGTATCTTAGAAATGATTAAAGATATCTTACTGGAATTCTCCAAGGTTTTTATAACACTGTTGGACTCTATTTTGAGCAATAAGCATGTATAATTACTCTCTAAGCTTAACAGAGGTATTGTGATGAAATTGATCATAAACGAAAATGACATGCTCATCATTAATTAATCACAGCTAAGGATTGGAAGCTCATGAAGTATTGAAATAAAGCTTATATATATATATATATATATATATATATATATATATATATATACACACACACATTATTCCAGAATCATTTGCCAGTTTATTCAAAATGATCTTCACCTTATCTAACCTTCTATCTTTCTGTTCTGGAGTAACAAGGTGCCTCACAGGTTTTATGTAGGATTTCATTTTCAAGTCTTTTTTCATTGCTCTTTTGACTATCATAGCTCAAAGGGTTTTTCAGTGATTCTTATGAAAAATGGTGTCAAGATGGCTTAATGTCTTATCTGAAAACTAGAAAAAAAGAAACTCAATTAGTTTAATGATTTTTTTTTTTGTTTTGTTTTTTCAATATTAAACATTTTATGGGATGGACAATTATGCTGTTATATGATTTAGACAATTTTGCTGTTACACCTGGTAAGACAAATACCTTCCACCCTCCCCTCACCACTGTCTCATGCCTTTCATCTGACTGAAACATTGAAATGTATAAATTCTGTATTAGTTCTTTTGACTTTTTTTTTTTGTAGCTTTCACAGTTAAATTTTAATTTCTGACACGAACTCAGTCTATATCAGGGTTGATAAGACTGACAAATTATATTTTTGTCTGTTGAAATAAGCTTATTCCTCATATGAGGTGATTTAGGATTTTGTGTATTAATTTTTTGCTCTGTAATAATAAATACATTGAGCTCTTTTTGTAGATCAGTTTTAATATTTTATATTACAAGTATCCACTTGGATTACATACCAACAAATTTATTACATTTACATATATATATATATATATATATATATATATATAAGGGATATTAATATAAAGATATTGTATTTTATATGTGTGCATATAAAACATTTATATATTTAAAAAAATATTTTTATTATCTTCAAAATCTCAATCTTCATTGAATAAATTCTGAATTTAAATAAACATAGCTAAAAAATGAAAACATTGAGTGAATCAGTGAAAGCAATATTAATTTTCTTATATTTCAATATATATTTACACCAGCTTCAAAGAAATAACAAAAACATTATAATAAACTTAGTACACATATAATAATACCCTATCTGTAATACTTGCATTATCTATTGACCCTTGATGAACCATTTTCCCTCTCCAATTTTCAATGCACAACATATGGATAAAGTATTGTAACAAATTTTCAGTAAAAAATAGCAAATTCAAATACACCCCGCCTGCACCAGTGCTAGAAATATGTTTGTGAAGAGAATGATTACAAGTGGAGGAGCAGCAGTATAGTCAGTGGGTAGCATAACAGAAAAACTGACATCTGCTAACATCTACAATTTATGCCAAAATAATATTATCATCTCATTTTTTCCATAAAACCAGAATTTTCCATGTAACTGTATATGTAATCATTAAGATAAATGAAAGGTGTGATGTTTTTGTTTAATAGAAGAGACTTAAAGTAACAGAGATGAGATTCTACAAACAGATGCTGAGAATTCCATGAACTAAGTTCTAAGGTAAAAAATGGCAACTAGAAAGACACTCATACTTAGAATGAAAATAAAAACTGTTGAAATATTTGGAACATATGATGAAGAAGGTTGGCTTGGAAAACTTAATACTCATAAGATGTGTTGAGGGAAGAAGCAGGTAAAGGGAAGCAGTGAGTAACTTACTTAAAGAGTTTGTGTGAATGGATAGCAGGATGAGGACAAAGTGGCAAGCTAATATCAAACATTGCATAAAGCTAAAAGAGACAGGAAATTGTGGAGAACCATAATCACCTACATCCCAAAAGGGCACAGCACATAAATGATGATGACAACCTTTGATATCATGGATGGTATGAACATCTAGTTTAGAAATATATAATTAAAAATCAGTCAGCTTAAAATTAATCTCAACATGACTTTAAAAAAAAAAAAAAAAAAATTCATTTTTGTTTTTTTAAATAAGACTTTTTTTTTTTCGTTAATTTAAAAAAAAAAATAATAATTTTTAAGGCCCCCAACTCTATAGAGAAAAAAAATGAAGAAATAACAAAGAGGAGAAAAACAGACATTAAAAATTTTGACATGTAAGTAAAATATATTACGGTAATATCAGTTCAATTGGGTGTTGGAACTTTACGATTATGTTGATGGGTTGCTGAGAAGTTCTGAGCCAGATGTACTTTCCCAAAATGTGACTAAATGACCAAAGCAACTTTTAAGCTAAATGAAAGGGGGGGGGGATTTATTTCAAAATCACCTCAAAGTTTTAGAATTTCTTTACAAGATGGTCATTTACTTGTTAATGCATCAGAAAATTTTCAAGATGAATTATAGCTATTTGAACAACAGAAAGTATGCTTAACTAACAAGAATGCCAATCAAAGAGAACTCAGCTTGTGTATGTCTTAGAGAGACAAAGAGGGATTTCAGCTGAACTGTGTGATTCTAAACATTGCCCAACCATCTGGAAGAAAAAAGTTTTTTTCCTTACAAAAGAGAAAATGTATGTGTGAATGTATCAAACATATGTTGTAAAATAGTAAAAACTAAGTGGGGGTGGGGGAAGAAAAGTTATTGTTTCTGGTCTCTGTTCTAATATTTGCCCAAAGCTCTCTTGGTGATTAAAATCAAATTTGATCATAATTTGGTTTGTCACTTCTTATGAAGCTGCCAGTCATTAGAAGGTTAGAGGTTGATTTTATAAATAAAGATAATGCCTTTAACTACTAGATATATCAGATGTCCTCTTAACAACAACCAGGCCTAAGAACATGTATGCATGTATATCTTATATATATATATATATATATATATGTGTGTGTGTGTGTGTGTGTATGCTTAGGGAGCATATTTTCATTCAAACAATGTACAATTAGAAAAAGATGTAACTGAAGCTACATAATATTTAAAAAATCCTTTTCATAATTTACTAAGATGAAAAGTGTTCAAAAGTACAATAATAGATACTAGCCCAAACATAATTATGTGTCTTGGATTTTTTCAAGTATCTCCTTTCTTAAGAGAAACCCTCCTTTCTCAAGCCAAAATATTCATGAACAACCACAAAAACATTTAAAGATTAATGGAAAATGGTTAACATCTTGCTTTTATATGAAAGAAATGATAACAACCGCTACATTAATTAACTTTTGTTTGGTAGCATGTCAAAATTACATCACTTAGCATCCTCCATTTAAATAGTCTTGTCAGATTGAGACTTTCATATGATTCAGAAATATCAAAACTATCAGCTGCATACAAAAGCTTTTAGATCAATGGTTAAAAGGTGCCTTTGAGCAAATAAAAGCTGTATGTTTTAACACAGACCATCCTTCTTTGAACCTTGTGGACTGATACTACAGAATTAAAAATAACTGTACTAAAAAACTGAAATCACATCATTTGTGGACTTTCAACAACAGCAACAACTAAAATGGATATGACATGTACTTTAAAGAGTAAATAATGACAATCAAGATGTTGATGTTCTACACTACTTCAAACAAAATGTTAGAAAGGAAACCCCCATCAATACTGGAAAGAGCAATAACAGTTACTAGACTTGAGAAACCTCTTTTCCTGAAAAACTGTCTTAAGAGAAAAATTTTATAAATTTCAACCAAAAACAACTTAGTCAATGAATGTCGAATGGTTCCTTATAAAGGAAAGTCTAATATTATTATTATTACTACCATAGTTTCCTTTCATTTTCATAATGTCAAGAGATTTTCAAATATTTTAGAACATTCTCAAATTTAAATTTGAATGCATTTTAATTTTTCTCAAAGATACTTTTTTGTGTGTATAACAGTTTTTCTCAATAAGTTTTCTACATTTACCTTTGAGGAAGTTCAAAGAATGAAACGTGACAAAAATAAATTTTCTTCTTGTAATTGAAGATCACGTTAGTGTGAAACTTGGGTTACAACGAGGGCAATCTTTCCATAAGAATTAACATTGTCATGCATTTTTTTTCTTATTGATGTCCTTGTTCAAAATTTAATCTTGTTTAAGGGTATTTAGGTTTTTTGGCAAGTTGTCCATTGGTTCTACCAATGGTTATTTTTTTTAATATATTAAGCAGACTTTGTAGAGTAGAATGTTTGTTTCTTGTTTTGTTTACATTGCTAACAATTAAAAGAGAGAGAGAAAACTGCAATAATAATCTGTTGTGTATATCAAATTCATGTGATGACTGAATAAATAAATAAAGTACAAAAAATATATAATATTTTTCATCAGTCTGCTTCTGAAAATCTGACTAAACACTAGAATTTTTATGTCTTAGTCAGGCTGAGAACTTTTCACCACCACCTTTTATTTGCTGATACAGTACTTCATAACAACTCACCAATAGATAAATGCAATTCTGTAAGGGAGAAGAGTCATGCCCTTGGCTTCCCTTACTTTTATATTCTATAATATAGAAGTGTAGTTGATATGCATTTTAATAATCTTTTCTGAAAAAAGTCGCACAAAGTAACCAAGGCATAATTAATTCCATAAAGCTGATTTCATAGTATTTTATTTAATAAAGTATCATGACAATATTTTAAGTATTCATTACTTAGTGAATGTTGAATAAATAAGGAAGGTAAACCATAAAATAAAATTTTCTCTTCCAATTCACTTTGAGTTTTGCCTCATCTTCTACACATTAATCTTGGCCCACAAGTGCCAGCCCCACTTTCTGATTGTTAGAAAAGCCACTGCTTACAGATATTTTGGTCAACCAAATCAATTTTAATTTCATTATCAGATTTATCACTTGTTTTTATAAATAAATACTATACCTTTATTATGTATTCAACTTTATTACACTTCAGTCCTAATAAAAGATCTGCCATTTTTAGTTATAAATTTCTGCGTTTTGCTTTACTGTATACTGATTCCTTCGATACTGCAGAAAAGACTGAGTTTGAGCGAAATGTGGTGGGGAGAGAGGGTAGAGTAGGATGGGACAGGGAGGCAGGCAACTGAAAATGGACTAAATACTGCTGCTGGCAGTTTGGCTGGCTATTCTGGCTAACTTCTGGCAGCAGGGAATGATTTCCAGAACCTTCTGTTAGTTTCTAAATGATGGAAGAGAACAATAAGTTGAGTGAGTGGGAGGGGAAATGGTATGAGAGATAGAATGACTGTAAACAATAAGCCGATGGTGTGCAAGTGGAAATTTAAGTTGAAATGATGAACAAATACATCTTTTTCCTTCTTTGGCAGAGGGAGATCCACGGAAATACATTTTTTTTTTTTTACTATTTGAAGGCAGGGAATGGGGGTTGAGGCAGTGCTCACAATATAAGTAAAATCATTTTCAGCCCTTTGCTCTATCAGAAGAAAAACTGACAGATGCTATACTCTAGGCAAGGGTGTGATTGATTAATTTTTTTTTTTTTTTTACAGCTTATCAACCGTTTGTAAAGCCAAAACATATTTAGGATTGTAAGTATAATTCTTTTTTGCTAATGAATATTGCAATAACAACAATTAATCCAGATACAAATTTTACTATATAACCCATAGCCGGGAGGAGAAGATACATTTCCCAAGATTATTTGCACGTAAGTAAATGTAATGAACCCAACTGGAATATGAACTCATTTCCCTAATTTCTTATTCTGAGTTGCTATCCATTATCCATGTGTATATCCACTTAGGCAAGGGTATTAGAAATTATTCAAGTCAAAGTAGTTTACACAGATAAAAATTAAGGATAATCCCACAAGAAGTTTTCATTAGCAATTTTGACTTTTTGCCAAAATAGTAACAACTGGCTCTTGGAGATTCAAGGATTAACTAAAGCTTATCTTATTCCAAGGTAGAAATAGTGATAAATGACATGTAAAATCTTTACATTTAATAAAATATCTAAAAGCTTATATTGGCAGTTCCCTTGTGGAAATCAGACATCAAAAGATTTTACTGTATTTACTCAAAATAAATCTGTTTTTTTCTCCAAAACATGGTAAATAGTTTTTTTTTTTTTTTTTTTTTAGAAATCTATAATACTAGATTTTTATTTCAACTGCTATAATTAATAGATATTTTACAGTGTGCATTAATGGATGATATAATCTTTGATATTATAGGTAAAAATAAAAGAAAAACTTATAATCTGCACCAAATTGACCAATGAATATCCACTCTTCCATTTTAAACCTATAATTAATGCCAGATTTTTATTTTTATAATTAATATTGGATTTTATATGATGCATTAATGGGTCAAATAACCTGTGATATCATATGTTGGATTTTTTCTTTTTATTAAAACAAACTTAAAATTAATATTGGATTTTATGGTGGGCATTAATGGGCAAAGCTAGGGAATTTTTATCAGCTATTTGACAATTTAATCTGAATAAACACTCAGAACAATGAAGGTATTTTAATAATTTAATTATTTTTATTTAAAGGCAAATAGAAAGAAAGAAAAATAGCATGGAAAAACAGAGTGTCTTTTTGGAAATTAAGAAAACCCTAGAGAAATAAAATTATGCATAAATTTGATAGGAGTTCATTAATTTCAGTGCATTTTTACATTTAAACCTAGTCACCACATTTTTTTTTTTTTTTCATTCTCCTACTATCACTTCTGGGGTAAAACTGAAATTGTAGAAATGCCAAACTTTTACTGCCTGTTATAACATGTTGCTTGTTCATTTTTATTAAAAAAGAATAAGGAAAAAACCTGAAGACAGAAAAACTCATTTTTAGTTTGAAAAAAAAAAAAAAAAAAAATTAAGCTTTTAAATGGGCCAGGAGGGGAGTGATCATATATCAACAGATTTTTGGTGCAGTATTGACTGCAGTAAAAAGACATCTGCATCAGCTGCATCCATCCATTTTAGTCATTCATTCATTATCAAAATCCGCATTTCTCACCCTCACCGGCTCTTCACCCTAAATGTGAAATGAATGAGGCACAGAGGGGACAGAAAAGGGAAAAAAAAAAAGAAAGAAAGGAAAAAAGGTAGCAAACACTGCAAGAATATTTAGAAGGCAAGGAAGGGGTTTGAAAATGAATGAGGGGAGGTAAATGCAAATTACATCAACATTTACAGTTCCTATCTTTTGTTTGTATGTGGAATCCTCTTCTATCTGAGCTGCTCTCTCTTTCTCTCTCTCTACGTAGTTTGGCAGTAGTAGAGAGAAAGAAGAGAAACAAAGAGAAAAACCTCCTCCGACCCATCCAGATGCTGATGATAGTCTTAATAATATTGACATTTCTGTAAACGATAGTGTTGCTCATGAGACAAAAACAGAATTGCCTTTACTATTTCCTATTTTACACACATTTCTTTCAAGAAGATAAAATTATTAATATATATTATAAAAATAATCTGCATGGTTTTTCTATTATTTTCTTTCTTTTCTTAGAATTGTGTGCTTTTTGACATGATCTCGCCACTCACCCTCCCAAATACAATTTCCATAGATAAAAAATAAATTTAAAAATGAATTATAGTCATTTTTTTTTTCCTTTAAATGAATACAGAGAAGCAATAAGAGGGGGAATTTTCAGATGTTCCTTATTAACAAGATTAATTAATATTATTGCTCAGGTCAAAAATATCACACATGTCAACACTCAACAAGTAAACATCATATTGAAACCTGATTATCTATAAAAGAGAGGAAGGCTGATCCACATAACTAGGATTGTTCATTTAATAAATTGTTTCTGACAGATCAGAAAATAGTAGTTGTTCTTTTGCTTCGTATGAAATAATTATAAGTTCGTTTTTTTTTTAAGCGTTTCACCCCAAGCAAGGCTGGAAGCCACTAGCTCACAAGGGGTTACAGAGAATTGGAGTGAGACCAAATAGGAGTGATAGAGGAAAGGATGAAGAGAAAGATAGGGGATAGATCAAGGCATCTGGAGACATCGATTGACATTACATTTGAATAGTTTGAGATTATAGCTATCAGGAAACAGGAAAAGGGGAGGGAGTTCCACAGGCGAGAGTTGCAAGACATGAAGCTATTGGAGTAGAAGAGACTGCTAAACAGTTTCAACAGTGAAAGGGTGTGAGATGCCAGCCTAGTAGAACACTTAAATTCATGAAGGCTGGGAACCAGTGAAATCAGCTCATCAGAGCAGTTACCATGAAAGTATTTGTAAAAAAGACAGAGGGAGGTGAAGGCACGTCTGTGAGAGAGCGACTGCAGACGAGATGCCAGATCAGGGCCAATTACATTGCATATCCGTCTCTGGATCTTATCAAGAACCTTGAGACAAACAGAAGGGGCACTGGACCATATATGGCAGCAATACTCCATGCAAGGGTGAATGGTTGATTTGTAGATTTGAAGGATCGACTCCAGCCAGAAAAATATCCTGGCGCGGCACAGGAAGCCAACTTTCCTTGTGGTGAATGAAGCTATTGACTCAATGTATTTGTTCCATGTCAGGTCAGCAGTCAATGTGAGGCCGAGTAGTCGCAAAGATGAACTCTTGAGAAGTTGAGCATCAGACATTCTAATGGGGGGCAGGAATGGTTCTCTGTGATAAGTAACAGAGAGCAGTTTTGTTTTTGAGGCATTAAAGTTAACCATCCAATTCCTGCCCCAGTTCACAACTGATTGGAGGTCTTTTTTGAGACAAACAGCCAGGTTAGTTTTGTCAACGACACTATATTTGTTTTTGAGGCAAGAGTAAATTGTAGTGTCGTCCATGTAGATGCCTACTTGGGAATCTATGACGTCAGAAAGATCGTTGATGAAGATAAGGAACAGAGTAGGGCCTAGGATGGAGCCTTGGGGAACACCTGCGTTCATGGGATAGGAGCTGGAGGAGAATCCGTTGAGAACAACCTTCAATACATGATTCAACAGTAATGATTGTATTAAGTCAAACAATCGACCTGGAATTCCATAAGCCTGAAGCTTGCAAAAAAAAGGCCGGCATGCCAAACCCTATCAAATGCTTTGGAGATATCTAGAGCCACAGCACAAGCTTCTCTGTTATTATGAAGGGCTTGGTAAACAATTTCAGTTTTGGCCGTAAGCACATCAGCTGTAGAACGGGCAAAGCGGAAACCATATTTCTTGTCGGAAAGCAGATCATGGGATGTAAGGTGCTTAACTACTTCAGCGTTTATTAAAGCTTTGAACACTTTGCCAAAGAGGGGTAGGAGACAGGAACAATGGATGAGGACTTCCAACTGTCTGGAAAATAAGATTCTTTGAGGCAGTAGTTATATAATTTGGAGAGGGCAGGGGCCAGTTCAGGTGCACATTTCTTCAGGATAATGGCTGGTATCCCATCTCCACTACTTGCCTTGTGGGTTCTAAATTAGAGATAATGTCCAATATCAATGACGGGGTAATGTGCAGCTCGCTCAATAGATCCTCAGTTCTAAGGGGGAAATCAGGTGTAGATACACTGGAAGAGTCGAGCGTTAAATTGAATGAGAATTTCTGAGCAAAGCATTCAGCCTTGTCGGCAGAAGAGGTCAGAACCTCAAACTGGTTGAACAAAGGAGATATAGAAGGTTTGCTATTTTTAAGTACGCTTTTGCAGAGACGCCAATAATCCTTGGAGACGAATTTGCGAGATGCAATAGGTTCTTTCATTCAAGCAGCAAATAGTGACTTTGCTTCATTGAGGACATACTTACACTCGTTACGAGCAGAGATGTCTATTGCAGTCAGACATGTCACTTCGATATGGGTGGAAGAAGTGGTTCCTATGGACAATGGCAGCTGAGCAAGCAGCGGAAAACCAAGGGGAGGAGCGCGATTTGATTTCCTTGAGGGGATGAAAGCCTCGATTCCAGCTTTAACCCAGGAGGAGACCTCGGAAGCACATTCTTGAACAGGGAGCGTAAAGACAACATCCCAGGGGACATTGTGAAGGAAATCCTAGAACGAGTCCCAGTCTGCTCGTTGATAGTAGTAGGAGGTTCTTTGTAGGGGGTGGAGTTGAAGGAGACATTGATAGACACTACAACATGATCAGAATTGCCAAGAGGGCAGAGCTACATGGCACTACAGGACTCGGGGATGGAGGTAAAACATAGATCGAGAAGAGAAGCCTTACCCTCCCGTTTGTAGGGGTAATGTGTGGGGAAGTTGACTATCTGGTGAGGGATTGAGAAATTGAAAAATGAAGGGTTTGAATGCCTGCAGGGTCAGTAGTAGTGTTTTTGAGCCACTTGGTATGATGGGCATTAAAATCGCCAAACACAAATATGTGAGCAAACAGATGGAGAGAGAGCCTTGTTTATATAGGAAAGAAAAATTTAAAACATTCCTCAAAACTGAAATATGTAAAATATCCTTAATCTAATAAAGTTACTCAACAAGTTTTCATATGAAATTTCATACAAAAGGAAGAGAAAACTATTGGACATTATTAATACTTTCACTGCTTCATTGTTATATTATTGCCTGGCTATGCTGGCCCATCTTGGGAAAAATAGGTAATTGCCATTTACTGGAAATGAATGAATATAAAGACACTGATGGTGATTTCTCATGAACACCATCATTTTGGCATTGATTGGCTACTCTGAAGTATAGACCAAGCTAAACAACATCCCCAAAACATAAATCACAAAAGCAGATAGTATTGTATACTTCTATATGTCTATGCTGGTTTGGAAATAGCACATGATAGTTTATAACACAAATGCTAGAAACCAAGATTTTATAGTGACTTGAAAATGTATATATATGCTGACAGTGGATAGTGTAAGTTTTGTGAAGATGCATAAGTACATCCATCACAGCAGAAGTGTTAATCAAAATGCAGATTTCACTTTTTTGGTATATAAATAACTTTTGCTTCTCAACTACTTCACTAATACTGAAATGAATCGTGAGCTGAGGTCAAAGGGAGATAACTGAAATAATATTATGTTCAATGCCCCAAAAAGATCTAGCAATTCTCCAGCACAATTTGAGAATTAAAATTCTTTTTAGATTCCATATGAAAATTTGTTAGACAAGGCCAACTTTAGTATAAGGCATTCAGCACAAATTTTATTTCACTAACTTGGAACTGGAATGTTAATCACTATAACAAAGAGAAGTAAAAAATGTGTATCTTTTTTTCAAAAATTACATGAAAACATCTGTCAAGTTTTACAAAACATTTCATGTACAGTAAGAAATGGCATAAGATTTCTCAACAGAATATTTGGGCTGTACACTGACTTTAATACAAAACTGAAATCCCTAATTAATATAAATATTTATATACATTAATTACACTCAAACTAATATCCATATTTTGTTGTCATCATAACATTTAGGCTGTTATGCTCTCCACTCTTCTTTGGGTGCCTTTCGAACCAAGTAACCACCATCAAATTTTGAACTGAATCTTTTATTTAATCTACAGAAGTACATTGTTTTCATTCTGCTGTCCAATTTTAGGAATAACTCATCTTGTTCTTAATTAGTAGTGCTCAGTTATTGCTTGCTCTGTCCCAACTAAGTCTAAGACTGTGCTATCTGGTCTAGAAATTGAACTTGCAATTACTAATGAATATTCCCTAATTCAAATACAGGAATCAAAAGTCATTCATTTTCTTTAGTTGTTTGATAAACCATTAAAAATAAACTTGGCTATGATGCAATGGTCAGAAATCTATCAGACTTTTCTTACTATAGTGAAATCTATCTTCATTGGGTGTACCATTTTTGTGGCCTTGTTCCAGACTAAGTCTAGCTTATTAAATAGCTATATGGTTTGGTTTGTTTTAAGGCACATCAACCTCAATGGGTCATTTAATGCCAACAACTTTTTTTTTTTTTTTGGTAATATTTTTGTTTTGTCAAAAATCTATTTCTGTTAATATTTTTTTCCTCAAAAATGTACATCTGTTAATATTTTTTTCCTCAAAAATGTACATCTGGTAATATCATTTTTCAAAAACGTACATCTGGTAATATCATTTTTCAAAAACGTACATCTGGTAATATTATTTTTCAAAAATATACATCTGGTAATATTATTTTTTCCAAAATGTATAGCTGATGATAATATTTCTTCAAAAACATATAGCTGGTAATATTATTTTTTCAAAAAACATATAGCTGGTAATATTATTTTTCAAAAAACGTACAGCTTTCAAAAATGTATAGCCAGCAACACTATACTTTAAAAACAAAACAAAAAAATGTATAGGTGGTAATATTTTTTCAAAAACATACAGCTGGCGACATTATTTTTTCAAAAAACGTATTATCAAAGGCCTTGCTGTTTGATGTAGTTTATCGTCATACCCAGGATGCGGATGTAGTTTATCGTCATACCCAGGACGCAGATGTAGTCTGGGTGTTAACTATTTACCCATAGCTGGGACCCTAACAGGTGCTACCACTCCGGGTCAGGATGGACCTGGGAACACCAGCAATCAAGAGGTGGTTCAATGCTCCTCGAAACCTCCTGATCAGAGGCCTTGCTGTTGGACGTAGTTTATCGTCATACCCAGGACGCGGATGTAGTTTATTGTCATACCCAGGACGGATAGCTATATGGGTATTATCACTGAAGTGTAGAGGTTATCATTCTAGTCTCACTGATCATTACTACTTAAGTAACATCAAGCTTTTTTGGGTAGCCCATTCTTAGAAACTAAACTCAATGACAGAATACTAATTTTTAGCATCTAAACATTCATTCCACAAAATCAACTCTTCAGTCCAAAGTACAAATGCCAAAGAGAGTTCCAAATAAATTCATAGTGCTGATTTCTGTGCCTACTTCTGAAATTGTCTTATGGAAGTGCATTTTTCTGATGTTAAAAATATACTTGGCAATGAACAGGTTAAAAACTTCTCTCTTGCTTGTATATTACTACCAAGTATTACTACCATTAATAACTTTCAGTGCATGTACATTCCCTGCCAACTGTGTCTATTACTTTAAGTGTACAGAGACTTGCAGTACTCACTGCTTTATATATGATTACCCACCCATTCCACCTGGTGTCTGTTTCGATAGTTCTCTTGTGTTTGCAGACACATTTAAAAAAATAAAAATAATTTAAAAAAAAAATTATACAAGAAAAGAAAGAAAAAATAAACTTTCTGGCACCAGAAATCTATTTTAGTTGCAGACATGTCATTAAGGTTGTTTATAACTGAAAAGTTGTTAGCCAAATAAGCTTCCAAGTGCATGGGAAAAATGGACTAATGTGCTTAACTTGCAAGCCATTGTTAATGATTTCATTCTTTATTGAGTGTTATATGAATGTGTTATATGAATGTGTTATAGTGCAGAGCAGCCAAAGGATATTCTGTGAAACCTAAATTTTTGAGAAGACTCATCCTCCTATAAATATTACTAGAACAGAACCAGTTTGAAACATGCCAAATTTTCTGGACTAAATATCAAAAGGAATATGAATGTCCCAAAAGTGAGAATGTCTTAAAATTGAATGAATTCAAATGTGTTAAGGCATAAAAAACACAATAGAACTGAGGGTACCTCTGGATTGAGATAGATATTCCCCACTAGCACCAGAAGTCAGCGTTTCAGTGACAAAATTAAAACCAGTATCTTGATTACTTATTTTTCGCACAGGCCAAATTTGTCACTTGGAAAATTTGAGCAACACAATCTTCCTACTTCTATTTGTACCTTGAGTCTGATTATCCTTAGTGAATAAGCAGCTATTTCACTTTTTATGAAACATACAGATTTTGAGCAACACAATCTTCCTACTTCTATTTGTACCTTGAGTCTGACTATCCTTAGTAAATAAGCAATTATTTCACTTTTTATGAAACATACAGATTTTGAGGAACACAATCTTCCTACTTCTATTTGGAATTGTGCTGTATTAAGCTTAGTTAATAAAAAAAAACAAAAACAAAAACAATGGAATCAAACTTCTTATTTGATAATTCAAGTTAAGCAACATATTTGTTCATTAAGAAAGTGATTCTAAACCAAGAAAGTGAGATTCCTTTTAGCAGTAAAATTTATAATTATAATTAAAAGATGTATAAATCCCTAAAATAATATAGCTTTGAGAATTTGTGTAGGTAACATGACTGTTTGGTAGAGAAATTAAAATTGGCAAGCTGAAGACAAATTCCATTCACTTTTGTACTAATAACATTGGAAAAGGAATGAATTCATTTTTTTTTCTCATCCTGGCAGAATAAACTGAGATTTCTATCCTTGAGTAGCAGCCAATCTCAGAGAAGGACTAATTTGGGTTAAAAAAAAAGAAAAAAATGTGGAGAAGAGAAAATGAGTCAATTAAACATCCAATATGGAAACCAATTTATAGCAAATATAGTACCTTAATAACGGTGCAAGGGAAACATTTTTTTTTTCAAGATCACCAAATTGTCATGTCTTTCATTATTCCAATTTCACTATTAACACCTACAGAACCAAGAATTTTTTTCAATATCATCTGTAGGTCAGGAATAGAAATATGTGGATTCCCAAGACACAGAACATCATCTCAATCAGGCATTAGTTACAAATGCTTAGAGGATAAAATAATGACAAGGTGTGAATTTCAAAAAAGGAATGCTGTTGGTGTTCAACAGGTAAAGTAGAGAAAATGCTAACTCCTTCAAAGTGATCATAAAGAAAAACAGACAATATATGCTCTTTAATAAAAGATTATCTGTATATCAACTCATCATAGAAGCTTAAATTTGTGAGTTATTCATTTTTTTATCATAAATCTTTTACTTATACAAAAGAATAGATCCTTTGCAAGATATTGGATACTAGCAGTAGAGCCCGGTGTTGCCCGGGGATTTAACAGTAAGAGGATAGATCAAGTATCGGCCATCATAAAGACTGAAAAATAAAATTGACAAAGATTATTGTTTAAGGTTGACGGACATGCATATCTTAATTAGTTTTTTTTTTTTTTTTTTTATGAATTGGTCAAACCCAAACTCAAACAAAAACATTGTTTTCAATTGTTATGAGTCTACCGATTGAATAGAATTTTATTATAAACAATTGTCTTGGAAATGGAATTTTTAAAGTATTCTGAATGTAAAAAATAAAGAAAAAAGTGTGCAAGACAATAAGAAACACTACCTGCCAAAAAAAAGTGAAGTTTTGTTGAAATCGGTTGAAAAATGTAGGAAATCCGATCCCATATATAAATGAACACACACACACAAACAACTTGGGTTTTATAATAAGTATAACTCGATATGAGTTGTCCCCCTTTCCTTTTTGTGATGCCTCTTAATCATGTTTTCAAATTGATTTTGTGCAAAAACAATTGTGTTTTTCAAATTTTTGGCACTGTCAGAACCACCGCAAGATAATTTTATGTAGTCCTGTGAAGTTTTGCTGAAATTGGTTGAAAAATGGAGGAAATCTGATCCAATATATAAATGTACAGACACACACACAACCTGGGTTTTATAATAAGTATGATATGAGGAATATTAATGTTAAATTAAGACATTTCCATACAGGAAACATTTGGTCATTCATTGACCAGTCATCATTATATTAAACTGAAGTTTAGAAAATAAGTTTCTTAAAACAGCTTTTCAGAAAATTAGACTTATGTTGTAGTTTTTCTAATACTGATGGGACTTTCATTCTAAACCTTTTCTTTCAGGTGGTATGGAAAGTTAACCTTATACCATATGTGCCATCCATTTTAATTGTTGCTGTTGGAAATCTTCAAGTGATGCGGCTTTTGTCATTTGGTAAAGTTCTTTATTCAGGAGTCTGTAGTCTATAACACCTGATGAAAGATTATCTTTTTTTTTAAGACCTCAAGGATTCATTTGCTTGAAGCTCTTTTTAATCATTAATTTGAGAAAACAGTTGTATATAGAATGGAATGAATTGGACATCATACATGACATCCATATGAGATCTGATGAGGTTATTTAAGAACATTACTTGAGTTTTCAGGTTAATATTTTTTTTTTTTTTTTAGTATCTTGTGATGTTGGACAAAAGCATCCCTAACAGTTTAATTAAAAAAATGATGATTGTAAAAAAATAGGAGAAGTATGTTAAAGGGAGATAACTGAGACATCTGGAAGGAACTAGAACACTCTCCCTTGGTAGATTAAAGGGCTTAGTTTGAAATTCCAATCACCTGAAGAAGGCTGGAGTGTACAACAGCTGAAACATTGTGGATGTGGCAACAAAGATGAGAACAACAGTCTGAACAATGTAAATAGTATAAATAATTACAATACCTCATCTCAGATATATAGACAGATGTAAAAAAAAAAAAAAAACAAACAAAAAAAACCCTGAATTTTACAGAAATCATCATTTTATGTGGAAACTAGAGGACCAATAAGTCTGTAAACTGGGTAATTGTTATTACATGAATGTTGACTTGAAACTTTTGCTATATAATGTTTGATCTATGCGATTAATATTCATCTCTGATAAGGAAGGAATTTATGTTGAAAAATGTTGTATAAAAGTGTTTTTTTTTCTATTAATTATTAAATTATGACATTATTAATGTATATACTTATACATATATATTCTAGGGTGTGCTGAAAAGTTCTTGGCCCACCCTACTTTCCAAAATCTGTATTTCAATAACCAAACATTGAAAGGTGGGTTGGGCCAAGAGCTTTTCTGTACACATCTGTGTGTGTGTGTATGTGCCAACCAATTGAGAACTGAATTCACTACCATAGTAGTGATTTTACTGACACTTATTCCATGGCTAGATGTCTATTTGAAACTTGATTTGATTTCAGTTTAAATCTTCATTTATAAAGGAGAGTATTTTAATGCTCTCATCAATAATCTTAAGATTTTTGCTGAAGTCAAGACAATTTTTGGTGTACTTGAAAAGTCAGTGGCAAATATACTAATATTAAACAAGTAAAAATTGCATTTTAATCAAAAGTTTATTGCAAAGACTGATTTTTGTCAGGAATGATCTAGAATTCTGTGCAGAATTAAATTGAACAATGATTTTCAACTGAGAGAAAAAAAAAACAAAACAAAAAACAAGTAACTGGAAAAAATGATTTTACTGTTGAAATTGATTTTTCAAAACTTTAATGTGTTGACAGAAAAACTATTATAAAAATTTCTGGAAAAAAATTCTCTTTATGTTTACTCAGAAGAATGTTGAGGGGGTCTAAAAATGAAACCTTATTTATAATATATATAACTATGTGCAGAGAAAAGAAATCAAAAGTATGCACAAATGAAAAAGTAGATTCAGAAGAAAAAAAATTATAAAATGTTGAAAATGCAACAAGTAAAAATAAAAAAAATGTCTAAATTTGCTTCCCATCCTGTTTTTCTTTTTGTCTTTTGAAAAATGCTGTGCCTTGTCAATGATAGTTAATTTATGACTTTCTGTCAAATGAGATAAGGAATTGTATCATTTTCAGCAGTCTCATTCCCAAAAACATTTGACCACAAACCCATTTTAAAGTGTCTACCTTTTTTAATCAATCATATTCAAGCAGTGACCATCCAATATTTTCTGAATTGCTATAAAATGTGTTAGTTCCAGAATTTATTTTTTCTAAATGTATGCCAAAGTTCTTATTTTTTTTCTGTTAAGGAAGGGGACCACCCACACTCCAAATAAAAAAAAAAGACAATAAAAAATTCAATAATAAAATATTCTGACAATAAAAAATTTTAAGAATCAAAAATTAAAATTAAGAGAAATAACTAAAATTCACATCAATTATACCACCTACCAAAAAGATTCTAGCAAGTGAAAGCCAACATTGATTCATTTTTAGAAAATATTACATGAAAAAGAAAGAAAGAAAACTGGATGAAGAGAATAAGAGAACAATGAAAAGGGATTTGCCTTTATTTTCTTAATTATCGTCATTATCATTTGGGACAAGAACAAGCAAGGAATCAGGAAACTTTTGCTGCACTTCTGAGACAATAGGAAGAAGCCATTCAGCCAGGTTAAACTGATCAATTTGACAATGTTAATGGGATACTGATTGGCACCTAAAGACTGATGACCAATATCCCCCCTTTCCCAACACCCAAAGTCAGTACCTATGGCCACTAATGGCAAGAGAACAACAGTTTGTGAGAAGGAATGTGTTGTTGAGAGAGTGATTGGGTAAGTGTCAATGATGATGATTGAATCAGAAGCAGACACAAGTAGAAAACAAAAGCAAAAAACGTCAACAGATATATGAAAAGTGGGAGAGCAGATTTAGTCTTGAATGGGGAGTCGGGTGGAGGTGTTAGGTCATTTTAAAAGTTAGTACCTAAGATGACTGACTCACATTGTGATCAGGGTCACATCATTGGAGGGGGATGGGATTGGAAAATGGCAACTGCACTTGATAGTAACAGTACCCACGTACACAGATTTTATAAATGTTATTCTGTATTATTTATAATGTCATATTTTTTTAATACCTGGTTAGTTGGAGGAGGGGTAAATGTTGTTCTTATTCACTCATTTCAGGAGCTTGATGTTCATTATGGAAAATTATTTTTGTCATTAAATACATTGATGATTAATTAATAATTGTTTGCTCATTTAAATATAATAATTAAAAAAAAAAAAAAAAAAAAAAAAAAAAATCACCAAAATCCATAGATGTCACTTACACAAATTTTTCAGAAGAAAAATGCCACAAAACTTCAAAGCATTTCAAGCTTACAGAATAGAAGGTGCCTTCAAAAAGTATCAGACTTTATTGTTCCTGCTCAAACTAATGCCACATGTACAAAATCCTTTCAGGTGGGAGGTGATGCAAGTGTGAAAATTTTTTGTGCCAGTTGTAGTTTTTTTTTTTTTTTTTAAGCATTTCACACCAATCAAATGGGATGCCACTAGTATGCAGGGGGTTATAGAGTGAGAGCCAGAGTAAAGAGGTGTGATGGAGGAAAGGATGAAGAGAAGAACAGGGGATAGTTCAGGGCATCTGGAGATGTCGATTGGCATTGCATTTGAATAGTTGGAGATTATATCTATCAGGGAAACAAGTAATAGGAAGGGAATTCCTCAGACAGGAGGTGTGAGACATGAAGCTATTGGAGTAGAAGAGACAGCCACATTTAGCTGTTTTGACTGAAAGGGTAGGACCGTGATGCCAGCCTAGTAGCACACTTAAATTCATGCAGTCTGGAACTAGCAAAAGTAGCTCATTGGAGCAGTTACCATGAAAGTATTTGTAGAAAAGACAGAGGGAGGTGATGCAACATCTGTGTGAGAGAGTGACTGAAGACGAGATGCCAGATCAGGACCAACCACATTGCTTATCCATCACTGGATCTTGTCAAGGACCTTAAGGTGAACAGCGGGGGCACCAGACCATAATGGCAGCAGTATTCCATGCAAAGACAAATGGTTGATTTGAAGGATGGACTCAGGCAAGAAAAACTTTTTGGCGCAACACAGGGAACAAACTTACCTTCCGGTAGATGAGGCTATTGATTCAATCTAATTGTTCCATCTCTCGTAGAGTTGAGACATTCAGACATTCTAATGGGCGGCAGGGATGGTTCCCTGTTGTGAGTAATAGAGAGCAGTTTTGTTTCAGAGGCATTAAAGTTAATCTGCCCCAGTCTACAACCGATTGACGGTCCTTTTCAAGACTAATGGCCAGGTTAGTTTTGTCAGCGATACCAGATTTACTATTGCCTAGATGCCTACTTGGGTGCATGCTTGTCAGATTTTCTTTTTCATGCAAGATGACCAATTGCATTGAGCAGAGATTTTACATCAAGTTTTGCCAAAAGGTTGATGATACTAAAGTTAAAACTATCCAGAAGTTTCAGCAGGCTTTTAGGGATGATGCCATCGTCAAAACTCAAGTCAAGGAGTGGCACAAATACTTCAAACATAGCTATAAGTTGTATGCCTAATGTGGCTAGCTTAATTAATGGATACAACAGAAGAAAAATTAAGGATAAATCATGTACACCTCCTCCCAAATGTAATTGTAGGAATAAGAAAGCCTGTCCACTCCAAGGAAAGTGCCAGCAAGAGTGTGTGGTATACCTGATAAAAATATACAAAGATAGACTTGACAATACTGATGAAAAACCCAGAGTATATATAGGATCTACCCAAAATAATTTTAAAGAACGGTATTATAACCATATTAGTAGCTTTAATAACGAAAAATCCAAACGTAATACTATCTTATCTACTTACATATGGAAAATTAAACAGGACTATAAAAAAGACCCCATTTTGAAATGGGAAATATTAAAGAAATGCCAGAAATACAAAGCAGGTAATAAAGTTTGTCCTCGATGTATAGAGGAAAAGTTAGCCATTGCTTTACTTAAGGAACCTAATAATTTGCCGAGTTTAAAAATGGAAATAGTAGACACAGAAAACGCTGGTTACTAAAATAGGTTTGTTTTTCTTCTCTTGGGGTTTTTTTTTTATGTCTTGAATAAATAGGATTTACCACCACATAGTTGTGTTACTGTTTTTTTTTGTTTTTTTTTGTCACATGGTCATATTTTTGTGTTGTAGGCTATATATTTTCTGTTCTTATAGCACCTCTTTAGCCAGTCCGCTCTGACACTCCGCGTAAGTGAAACCTAGGCAGGTTAGTCTTGCTCAATTATTTTCGCAGGAAGTACATGTTCTTAGTTCTTTCTTTTTTACCTTTTTTTTTCCCTTGCGTATTAGTTTGTTCATTTACAAGCTAAAACACCCAAGGTTTTGCTGGACGAGTATAGCTGCTTACATTCATAAGGTTTTATATATATATATATATATATATATATATATATATATATATATATTAGCCAATGTGTTATGTCCAATGTGGACATTTTAAAGGTAAAAACGAAATGAATTTATTGAAAACAAAGTAACTATTAACAAAAACAAAATGTTCTTAGCAACTAGAAGAATTTAGAAAACACTGTTGTATTCATATTGTCAACTGAAAATTACGTCAAGTACTATCACGTGTAGAAATATTGTTTTTATCGTTGTGTTGACAGATTCAACCATTTTCTTTTGATTCTTGATATAGTTGTTGCGTATGTTCCCAAAATCACCTTTCCTAATAGAATTACTACTCTCCCAAGCCAACATACACAACAACAATATCAAGAAATCAAAAGAAAATGTCTATGTTGGCATGGGAGAGTAGTAATTCTATTAGGAAAGGTGATATTGGGAACATATGCAACAACTATATCAAGAAATCAAAAGAAAATGGTTGAATCTGTCAACACAACAATAAAAATAATATTTCTACATGTCAAAGTACTTGACAATATGAATACAATAGTGTTTTTTAAATTATTCTAGTTACTAAGGACATTTTGTTTGTTGTTAATAGTTACTTTGTTTTCAATATATATATATATATATATATATATATATATATATGAAGAGTGCACACCAGGGTCAAAATGAACTGACGAAAGTCTGTTTCATGCATTAATGGATGGCTTGAAGATTGTGTTCAAGCATGAAATAAACCGTTGCCTGTTGGTGTGAACCTCAGTGTGTCTTCTCTTATATTTACATATGCTCTATCCGGGATATTGAGAACTTTTATTTATAAATATTGCAACTATGTTTGATAATATATATATATATATATATATATATATATATATATATATATATATATATATATAGTGTGTGTTAACTTGTCTCTACTCTGAGTTTCATGTAAATTACAGTCACTGTAAAGAACTAATGGTTAAAAAATAAAAAAAAATAAGTAAAAAAATGAAATAACCAAAGTTTGAGTAGGTATTTTATCAATTTCCTGGTTGAGTGTTTTTTTTTTGTGAAATACAATCTTTGTTTTATATAACTATTGGATGCCAAGAAACATTTAAAAAAATCTAGACTCCTCAAGCACAAAGAGTTCAACTAAATTAGACATTCCACTTAATAAAAAGCAGTGTAGACCAGATAAGTCCCAAATAGTAAATACTAGAAACCTGAAATTTAACACCAGCTGAAAGAAACTTACATGCATATTAAGAAAAGAAAAAAAAAGTCTAATTTTACAAACGTTAATGGTAATATTAGCCATTTCCTTATGAGAAAAGCATTCAAGATTCCAAGATCGAGCAGCCAGTGATATTGTTAGGTGAATTTTTAAAAATCTTTTTCTTTAAAAAAAATTTTTTTCAGGAAAATAGGTTACTCAAGTCCAGTAGCTGTTATCACTCCAGTATTGATGAGGGTTTCCTTCTTAACCTTTTATTTGAAGTAATGTAGAATGTTGACATCTTGATTATGCCATTATTTTCTTTTTGAGTTATATAAGTTAAATGGGGCAAGGAATGACTTGTTAATTCTAACACTTCCAAAATGAATACTCTCTTTTAATCATCTAAGAGAACTCTTTTTACCTTTTATCAGTATGGCTGATGCTAACCTCCAGGAAAGTAACTCATTGTGCCTTTTTGGAGTAACTTTTTTCACTGACATGAAGTGGAAAGAGTATATTAAATCAATTGCTAAGTTTGCAGAGGAAAGTTGGTATTGAGCTAGACAATTTTTCTTGCCTGAATCTACCTTACATATTTATAAGCCTAACATTTGTCCTTGCTTTGAATATTGCTGCCACATCTGGTCTGGTGCTACTGCAATATATTTCAGAGATTCCTAATAAAATCCAAAGAAGAATCTGCAATGTTATTAGTCCTGACCTGACATCTGGGCTTCAGTCATTTTTCAACCACCTTAATGTAGCTTTTCTGTGTCTTTTCTATAAATACTTTCATGATAATGTACTGATGAACTTTCCTCTTATGAATTTAAGTACAGTACTAGATTGGCAGTAAGGTCTCATCATTTTACAGTTGAAAATGGCAAGAGAAGTAACTAAGTTCTATGCTAACAGTTTCTTCTGTCACAATTCTTGTTTGTGAAACTCTTTTGACTTCTTACTTCTGAGTGAACTTTGATCTTCAAAAATTTTAATTTTTATCTTCTGTCTTTTTAATTCTTCTTTTAGTGTCCTTTCTTTTTAACTGTATATTTTTCTCATATTTTCTAACACTCTGCATATTAGTGGCTTTATTCTTGGGGTGAAATGATTTAAAAAAAAAAAAAATGGAATATTCCTTTTTAGCTGTTGAAAGTCCTCAGGTGATATGATTTCTGTTATTTGGTACAGTTCTTTGTGATTGTAGCACCAGTTCATAATGTTCAAAGTAGGAAGGCCCTCACTGAGCTTTACAGGCTTCATTCATTCAAAGCCATTTTTAACCATTGATCTGAAAAAGTGTTTGCATACAGCTTTAGACAGTTTAGATCAGATTTCATGATGTCTGCACTCTTTGATTAATAAATTAGAAACAAATGCTTGCAATTTACTGGACCCCACCCCAAAGGTTTAGCAAATACAGTTAATTTCAACATCCTTGATATAAAATGAGTCCATCTCATCCACTCTAACATAATCCAACCTCCAATTCATGTTAAAGATCCATAATGAAAGACCAATTTATTTGAATCGGATCTATGTAGGCTGATAGATAATATATAATGAAACAGAATTAATGGAAGGAAACAATTCCTAGGGTTAAAGAACAACATGTTAATCCCTAAGAGCAGAGAATAGATCAACATGTTAATCCCTAAGAGCAGAGAATAGATCAACATGTTAATCCCTAAGAGCAGAGAATAGATCAACATGTTAATCCCTAAGAGCAGAGAATAGATCAACATGTTAATCCCTAAGAGCAGAGAATAGATCAACATGTTAATCCCTAAGAGCAGAGAATAGATCAACATGTTAATCCCCTAAGAGCAGAGAATAGATCAACATGTTAATCCCTAAGAGCAGAGAATAGATCAACATGTTAATCCTTAAGAGCAGAGAATAGATCAACATGTTAATCCCTAAGAGCAGAGAATACATCAACATGTTAATCCCTAAGAGCAGAGAATAGATCAACATGTTAATCCCTAAGAGCAGAGAATAGATCAACATGTTAATCCCTAAGAGCAGAGAATAGATCAACACAAAAGCCACACCTGAAATTGGAATCTGTCAATTTAACAAAAAAAAAACTTTATGATGATAATTCATGTATTTAAAGTCGTTTGTCACTATCTTTTTTTCCATTATTTTTTTTTAATTCTGCATAGAATTGCAATATTTACTAGTAATAAAAATAATGATATTTTTAATATGAAGTCAATAAGGGTTTGTTTGTAACCTAGGAAAGATTACTGAATAGAATATTTGTACGATGGTTGATAATAAACGATAATACTTAGGACAAGAACAACACATATAAGATTTGCTAGCGGCATGTAGAAGTAGTCAACTGCTAGAAGTGAGTCAAGTGAATTCCACAATGAATCTCCAACTGCAGACCGACATACAGTATTTACTATTGTGTTTTTGTGAATGGGGACATACCCATTATCATCCATAGGTATGCTACAACAGTTTGCTAAACATAACAAAACTATTTCATGTAGTAGTCATCTGTTTATCTTGTGAGATAAAGGTAGCACCCTGTTTGGTCTAAATTCAGCCTTTTTGTGGTGAGACGAGAATGACATTTCCAGGGTACGAGTATGGATAATGGTATATGCAAGCAGTATGTTTCCCAGACCACATTGTCCCCTCTTGGCTATACTAACAAGATTCAAAGGAATAAAAGGTATTAGATTTGGGGCAGACTAGGCTTTGAGAGTTGCCAGAATGTTATCACTTATGAATACTATTTCATGTAGGGTAATTTGGTATGCATATTTATTCGACCCATGGGAAGATATTAGTATAAAAAAATTATTCTTTGTTCCTCATGATGAAAGGTGGGTCTACTTTTTTTCTTTTAAGAGGAAAGATCTTTTCTATGAACAATTACCATTTGTAATTGTGTAAGACTATAATCTCTTATTAATGTTCAAAGAAGGAAAATAGTTATTCGCTTTGAAAAAGCAATCCTACAGAATAATTTTTCTCCACACAAAATTATTTTCTATTTTGCATATATTTTTTTCACTGGAAACATACTAGAAGCAAATGGAATCTATTTTGGTTTTATTTTAGGCATATATCTTTATGCAATTACTGTAAAAAAAGAAAAAATTCTTGTATTGCCTCATCAGATCTTGATACATATGATACTTATACCAAAATGTCTAAACTATTATCTATATACAACCATTTTCTCAGATGAATGATTAAAAATGGCTTTAGGTCTTAGACAAGACACTTCCTCATCAGTCCCTATAGAATGCTGCTAAAACATCACAAAGAGCATTACCAAATAACAAAAACCACACTATGGGAACACTTCCAACATTTTAGCAATAGCTAAAATGAGCAGCACATGTAGCTAGAAGGTAAAATAATAGCATAATCAAAATGTTCACTTTCTACACTAACTAAAAATGAAAAAGGTTTGGAAAGAAGGAATAACAGTAGGAGACTTGAGAAGGTTATTTTCTTAAAAAACTGTTAAAAAAAGATAAAAATTATATAAATTTCAAATGATAGTGTTATAGAGTAATTTCACAGTGGAGGCTTGTATTTCACTAAGTCGGTCCTAAAATAGGTTCGACATACAAAACGTTAGGAACCTGATATAATAGTTAATGACGCAGAGAAATCTAGTTGTGGTGGCTGATACTTTAATATCCGACTAACGGTTGTCCGACATCGACTGACTAACTCACTGAGCCCCTTAGCGACTCCTACTACTCCTACTTATTATAGGTGGGAGAGTCTATTAACAATAGAATAGGTGTGTTCCAGTATAACAGATAGTAATGCAAACTTTCCAGTCAATGAATGTCAAATATTTCCTGTATGGAAATGGTTAATTTTTCCATTGCTATTACTGTGTTGCATATGCAAATGACCATTACTTACATCAAGATAGAAACTGTTCTGATAACTGAACTCTAAAGAACACCGTTTGATTCCAAGATGATGATCTCATTACACTATTAGAGACACTCATAAGGGTAAAGTATGGCTCGGGACAAACAAGCTGATGTTTATGATACAAATAAATGATTCCCAATTCTTTAAACTCCTGTGGTTACATTTTCTCTGATCTATGCTGTGGATGGATATCATGCAGTCTGTAACTGTTGCCAATATAATGTGTTGATCTTGATGAACCTCTATACACAGCCATCCAGAACCTAGCCTATGGATGTAGGAATGGCAATACAACAGTCTGATTCCCCTCTCAGATGGCTCTAGTTCCTCTGATCAATTCCATGGCATGAGATCTGCTTTCACTGGATTAAGCTTTAGTGTAGCATTCATCACCATTTAAAGCTCAGACACAGATGGCAGAAAATCAATTCTTTCATCGCACTAAACTTACTGTAACATGTATCACCATCTAAAGCTTAGACACAGCATGAGTTTACATCGAATTATCTACTGCTCCCTAATAGGCACACACTGTACCCAGGTCAAAAACAGCAGGGTGTTTCAATTTTATTTTTTGTCAGTATAGATACACAAGTATTAAATATCTATTTTTGACACTGGAACACAACTATCATACAGCTGCCAGGTGGTAAAGGCAATCCTTACTAAAAGATCATAAAGGATTTGAGTGAACCCTTTAAATCTATCTCCTCCTTAATATAGCATATTAAATCTATTTAAAGAATTTGATTCACAGCAGATATATATAAATGAATATATAAATGGGTTATTAAGCTTCCTATTTACATGATTTAGATTGGCTGAGGATATGGATGGGAGTGAGGTGATAAAAATGGAGCAGGAGGTACTTAGAAAAGATTAAAAGATCAGTTGGGATTCATATAGTAATCCCATGATTCTCAAACCTTTTTGAGTCATAGATTTTTTTTTTTTTTTAGAGGAATGAGCTAAAAATTTATATTCAACTCCCTAACCCTGATCCTTAAGAAATGTGTATATTATAGAAATTTGTTATAAGCCTATAATAAAGTTGCTGGTTCAAATGCAGGAAACAGAAATATAGTTAACTGTATAAAATTTGATAAAAATACTTAAGTTCAATGGACATGTAACCGAATGGTTATAATGTTAGTGTTCTGACAAAACACTCCTGTTCAAATCACCCTTTTTAAAGAGATGACTTGACAGTATATAATCCCAGCATAATCCACCATTGGGAAGTGGCTGAAAAGCTTACCACAAGTTGACTCAAACCTTGTGAGTGAAATTGGGAAGAGAAAGCTGTTGATGGTTGTGTTAGCATGAAGTTACAAGTCATTGTGACTGAAGGTTTGAGCATACTAGCCATGTTCAAACTGTTGATCATGCACTCTCTCATGCCAAATGTGTGTAAGGTCTACTTGGCATAGTAGTAGTAGTAGTATAAAAAGCAGGTTGGTTCTGTGGATATTGAAGAAAAACAAATGTACCTGAGCAGGCAGAGATTAGCTAGCTACTCTCACAAATGGGCGTACTCAGATATGAGCAGCCAACCATTATTATTGCTGCTTAAATTCTGGTTATAAGTAGACACTTTTTAAAATTTGAAAGCATTAATAGTTATGGGAAAGCAGAATAAAATATTCTAAGAATGGAAAGCAGCATTATGAAATATGTTAATGCAGAGTACTTTCAAAACAAACATAGTTGAACTGGAAGTACTGCATGGTTCACTAACAATCAATGGACCAGTGCAGTTGCTGAGAAAAGACCACTGGGGAAGCATACTCAAATCAGCACTTGAAGGCCTGGTTGGTCAAAGATCATAATCATATTCAATCTTGGTGTCATGAAGGAAATAATGTGCCAAATCTGAGTGTTGAGGTAATAGCCTGGTACTGATAACTGAAGTGTCAGGGTAAAAATGCATGGTGATTCTTTTTGGTGGTGGGGTTGGAAAAAAGTATACTTCACATGGTCAGAAATATGGTAATTCTTTTTTTGTTTCATTTTTCAGGGAATGATCCTAGCTGCTATGAACAAACAATGTATGCAGATATGGTAGAAACCCTGTGTATGCATACATTAGGGTTACACCAATTAATCCCCTGATAATCAGTTACTGATCTGCATTAGCCAATTAATTGGTTTTCATACTCAGTCATCTTTGTTTATTACATCATAGACATTTCATCTCTGGATTAAGAGTCATCAATTATCATAGACAAAGAATCTAATATTCTGATGGTTTTTCATTCATTTTTTCCCTAATTTTAAAAATTGATTCATCTATGCAACATTAAGAGAAAAAAAACCCATTCAAACTGAAAACAATAAAAAATAGCAAAAATGTTCTCTTGATGTGAAATGCGAGGTAACTGTCTATAGTATCACAATGTTTCGACTGTTGTACTCTCTGGTCTTCATCAGGTGGATGAAGGCTGGAGGTTAGAATTGCTGAAACATTGTCATAATAAAAAAATGAGGACAATAATCTGCATGTAAATAATGATAACTCCTCATCCTTGAAAATCAGAGAGAAATCATACATTACATTACTATTAAGTTTGTTCCTCAGCAAGGGATTGATGTGTGTGTTTCTTGATGAAACAATTGTTAAAGTGCCATGTTTAAATATTACATGAACAATATTATTTACTGGAGTAATGGTGTACTTTTTTTTTTTTTAAAAAGTATAGTTCTGGAAATTCTCCAATACAATCTCATATAAACAGTCAAATATGGCATTTCTTGGCTAAGCAGCAATAATGTAATATGACTGAGAACCATTTATCATGAATGCCTAAAGAAAATATTTTATATTGCAAATACTGAACTTTTCTCTCTCTACAATGAATGCTTTATCTTGTGTCAGACTATTCTTGACATTTTCTGTTCAAATAGAGAATATAAACAACATATGTAATATTACATGTAGCACTTCCCACAATTTCTTGTCCATCTCAAAACCATTACAATCTTATTTTCCATCTTAAGAGATTTGGGGTGCTTCATCTATTTTTAAAAAATTCAAAATAAGCAAGAAAGAAAAAAGTAAGCAGTTATTTTTTTTCTATCATACAAATACCACAGACAAAATGCCCCAAAATCTTGATACTTGATTAAAAGGTCCTTAATTAGAACAAATAAAAAACAAAACATTCTTATGAATTTTGTGGATTTTATAAGTACTATAGTTTTGTGATTTTCTGAGATTAAGTGTTTTCATTATACCATATAATTTTTGGATAAATGTTTTCATCTTTCTCATATTTCTTCATGTTTTGAGCAATACATTCTTCAACTGACTTAATTTCATCATATCTTCATCTGATATCAATTCTAAAAACTAGATACAATGTATACCTGGAGAAGGCCAAAGACAACATCAACAAAAATCAAGAAAATATTTAATTTTAGAGCTTAAAATAGAAAAGACAAAGAATATATTGTTAAAGATAGAATGGAATAATTATAATGTAAAGTTTCAAATGACTTTCTTTCTCTGAAGTGATGAATGTAGTCAAGCACTGATGCTGGAATTATAGTTTGCAGATTTAACTTTGTTTGAATCAAACACAAAGATCATCATCTATATTATAACAAACTGATTTCTGTATGTTTGTGCATTCTCATTCAATTCAACACTCAATTCATCTGGTGTACCCACACATGATTTTACCCATAGAACTGAGGCTCTATTGAACGAATTGCACATAGCCCCATCGATGATATTAAGCATCGTCTCGAAATTAGACTCCCATAAGGCTAGTGGTGGGGACAGGATACTGGACTGAACTGGCTCCTGTCCTCTCCAAACTATATAACTACTGCTTCAACAACTCTTGCTTCTCAGCCTGTTGGAATTCCTCATCTGTTGTACATGTCTAAGAAATCTGAAGACTCTTCTGACCTATCTACTGTCTTATCAGTCTCCTACCACTCTTTGGCAAAGTCTTCGAAGCTTTAATCAATGCTGAAGTAGTTAAGCACCTTACATCCCATGATCTGCCACACAATATGGTTTCTGCTTTGCCTGATCTACCGCTGATGTTCTCACGGCCATAACTGAATTTGTTTATCAAGCACTTTACAATAAAGAAGAAGCTAGAGCTATGGCTCTAGATATCTCTAAAGTGTTTGAAAGGATTAGCATGCCAGCCTTCTTCGTAAGATTCAGGGATATAGAATTTCAGGATGATTATTTGACTTAATAAAATCATTCCTGTCAAACCATGTAATGAAGGTTGTCCTAAATGGATTCTTCTCCAGTTGCTTTCTCACAAATGCAGGTGTTCCCCAAGGCTCTATCCTGGGTCCTACAATGTTTCTGATGTTCATTAACAATCTTCCTGATGTCATCAGTTCCCAAGTAGGTATCTATGCAGACAACACCACTATTTACTCCTGCCTAAATAGCAAATCTGGTATTGCTGAAAAAACTAACCTCGCCATTGGTCTTGAAAAAGACCTCCAATCTGTGGTTGACTGAGGCAAGAAATGGCTGGTAAACTTTAATGCCTCTTTTACCAACCACAGAGAACCCTCCCTGCCTCCTATTAGAATGTCTGATGCTCAACACAAGAGCACCTCTCTGCAACTGATTGGTCTCACACTGTTGACCTGAGATGGAATAAATACATTGAATCTATAGCTTCACCTACCGCAATGAAAGTTGGTTCTAAGTGTCACACCGGAAAGTTTTTCTCACCTGAATCCATCCTTCAAATCTATAAATTAATCATTCACCTTTGCATGGAATACTGCTGCCACATATGGTCTTGAAGCTCCTGCTGTTCGTCTCAAGGTTATCGACAAAATCCAGAGACAGATATGCAATGTGATTGTCCTGATCTGGCATCTCATCTACAATCACTTTCTCACAAACGTGCCATCACTTCCCTCTGTCTTTTCTACAAATACTTTCACGGTAACTCCGACAAAATACTTTCGCTGGTTCCGAAACTGCATGAATTTAAGCGTGCTACTAGGTTGGCATCTCAGTCCCATCCTTTCACTGTCAAAACTGTTAAATGTAGCCGTCTCTTCTACTCCAATAGCTTCATGTCTCACACTTCCCACCTGTGGAACTGTCTTCCTCTTACTTGCTTCCCTGATAGCTATAATCTTCAATTATTCAAAAGTAATGTTAATTGACATATTCAGATGCTTGGATCTAATTCCCAGGTCCTTCTCTTCATCTTTTCCTCTAACATGCCTCTTTACTTTTGCTCCCACCCTGTGTAACTCCTCGTCTGCTAGTGGCACTCCTTCCTTGTTTGGGGTGAAATGCTTAAAAAAAAATTGTTGCTGTAATAAATTGTAGCACAATTTTTATTAACACAATACCACTAAAATGACCTAGTTTGGAGAATAAAGCAATTTCAGTTTGTTCAAACTACTGGTCTCTGATCAATTTTTAATATCAAATCAGTAAAAAACAAAAAACAAAAAAAAACTCAAGGGATATAATTCCAGGCTTATTAACTAATATAATAATTTCCTTGTATTTCCGTAAAGAAATAGGTAGGGAAGAATTCTTGAGCTATCGATACACTTCTCCATAAGCCACATTTCAATAATAATAGTAAACATAGTGATCATTATTATTTGCAAATAATTATAAATATAACTTCTAATAAGTAACTTAACATTGGTCAAAAGCTGCTGAACTTACTAAGTGATTTGCTTAATAAAAAAGATAATCAAAAAGCACTCTTTAACAAAACCTCAACTCTTATCGTAATTTAAGCTAAACAGCAGAATCTTATCTTTTTCTAATTTCACTTGTTAATATTTTGTTTGATGTGTGATTTGCTAAACTTAGCTTGGCACAAGGCCACAAGTATAGGGACCAAGGGAGGATTGAACTCATTCCTCCCATACACACCAAAATGGCTTTGCTAGATATCAATGTTAATTTTTTTATTCTACTAATGAGACAATGAAAATTATGACAATAATTATAAAGAGTAAAGGATCAGTCCTCCTATATGACAGTGTGAATGCTGGACAATCTCCTCACAGATGAAGAGATTTAAAGCAATAGAAATGTTGTTCTACAGAAGGATGCTGAGAATACCATGTATTGAACATATGAACAATGACAAAGTTCTAGAGACAATGACAACAAATTGACATTTATACTTAACATCAAGAAGAAATTGAAATTTCTAGGGGGGCTTGAAAAATCTGATACTCACAGGGCAGATTTATGGCAGATGGACAAAGGAAAACAAAGCATAACCTACTTGGTGAGCTTGAGTAAATGGATGGTGGAGCTAGGTTTGGGAGAGATGGCCAAAAGACAAAATTTATTAAGTGCCACAAAGGACAGGAAGTTGTGGAGAGTCATGATTGCTTACATCCTGAAGAGACACAACATTTCTAAGAAGAAAGAAAGCAAAAACAACAAGGAATATAACTTTGCACACACTTCTAGTCATTTTCTATAAGACATTTATCTAAAGCTAATTCATTACATTTATTTTGATAAAATAATACTTTAGTCTTTTTCTCTTTGTACAATATGGCAGGAATATGAAGAAGATTTGCTTAGATTCACTTTAAGATTAATTGAGCATCATTATCACCCACTTTGAAGTGCCTAACAAAAAGGCATTTGGTGGAAATTTGCCAACCTCGCAGAGCTTATTAAGGCCACTGTATTTTATTAATTTTGCACTTTTTGACTACTTAAATAATTGTCCAACCCATTTTTATTAAGGCACCCCCATTTATTACATGGAGAGTAATTTAAATGATAACTCTAACATTTTTAGACATTTAAAACAACATGCCTATCCGTGTACTCAATTCTGGAAATTCCTTGTTGACAACACAACTATACTTAAACAAAAATTAAAAATTCTTGAAGCTTTATACATAAAACAGTTGAAACCTAACCTGAACAAAAACTATGAAATCTTCACAAATATCCTTAAATGCCTATAATTTATAACAGAAGCCATTAGTTTATACCAACGGCTTCCGACACTTAATACTTCTCATTTTTCACTCTCACATGGTCATGTGTGACATCACGAGCTGTGACGTGATTTTCGCTTCTGCATCTCATATATACGAGCTTGTCGTTACTTGAAATTTTCATGCAGCAAGTGTGGACTATCATTGTTGTTTCGTCCGTTGTTTGATTTATTGAAATTGTCATCTTTGATAATGGCTTGTGTAAGCTGAAAGCTTAGATTGGATTTAAACATGTATCAATATGGTGTTTTCCTTTCATCTTTCAATGATAATGTGATTAAGCTTATCAGACAATATGAAAGGAACTTACTTAAAATAAATAGACAAAACTTGTCTATATTATTTAATGAAACATGCATTAATAAAAAATTGCTGCCTATATATATATATATATATATATATATATAAGTATTCTAGCTTGAAATGAAATATAAAAACACCTCAAATTTGATTAAATTCTTATATATAAAAAATACAATCACATGAGTTTTATGGATTTTACAAATACTATTTGAACTGAATGGCATGGATGATATATTACCCTTAAGTATGAAGGGTGGATTATTATACATATATAAAGAAATACATTACAAATGATTTTACAATAGAAATGTTTTATAAATAAAGAAAATAGCAATGTTATTGTTGGTTAAAAATGAATGCATGTTTTACTGACAGAATAGGAATATTAAGAAGGAATGCTGAGAAGTTCTTGGTCTGATCAACTTCCTAAAACTTAGTATTCTGATGTTTATTTTTGTTTGAAAGAAAAAATTAAAAATTCACTTTCAACAGTACAGCTTTTAGTCATTTTAAACCAGTATTAATCTATCAAAAAGAAAACCATTCATGTTTACTTTTTTTTATTTGTAACTATATATATGGTGGTAGTACCAATAAAAAATTCACTGTTCTGTGATTTCAATTTTCTGATGAATCATAATTCTTAAGTTAATGATTGAATAAACTCCTTGCAAGCTCTATGACTATAAAATACCACTGGAAATTCCACTAAATTAAATCATTAAATATTTGAGCTTAACAACTTTAACAAAAAATTGCAATAATAATCATAAGAATGCAGGTCATTATTTCAATACGTAAGAGGATACAAATAACAAGATTTAAAATTGACAAATTTTTCATTTCACTGAAGCAAATGTTAAACACATGAGAGCTTTATTGCCTCCTTTCTTTCTTTTTCTCACTGAAATGAAACCAAACAGAATCTATGATATGTCTTTGCAATCAAAATCATTGGCAGGGTTTAATATATATACTAATCAACTAAGAAAAACAGAATTATGGTATGTGTATGCATGTGTATCTTCAGAATTCTTGCAAAAATAAAGTAATTGAAACAAAAGTTAAAGTGCTGCCTGCTTAAATGAGCAGTTTAATTATTAAAATATTTTTAAATAAAGTTAGGATAGTGTTAGAAAGTCTCTTCTATAGTCAAAGGTGGTGGACAAGACAAATAGAAAATAAGTAGAGGATCTAATCCCTGGCTGGTAGTGAGCATTGAGAGAAAGACAATGACAAATTGAAAACTGCAAACAGGTGGTAAAAATGGTTTCTTCATAGAATGGATGCACAAAACAAATATAATTACTTTTTATGCAGGTTATTTTCTGGCTAATAGTTTTCATCATGTTTATTTGTATTCAATTATTCTATCATCGGTATTTAATGACAAATTTGCATTCTTATAAGTGGTGCAGGAAAGTTCTCCATCTGATCCAATTATAAGAATTTGGTGGGGGAAAGGACTCTTGGTCGAGCAGAGAACTTTTCAGCACTGCATCCCAAAACTGACATTATAAAACAATTCAGATTTAAAAATTTAAATATTCAATAAAATATCTTTATAAATTTTTTTTTTCCATATATTTAAAAATATTCATCAAGTTTTTTTCTTCTTTCTACAAAATTTGTAGCTGAAAGTCTAATTTTGGAATAAAACTGAATTTTCCAAACAAAGCAAGATTTTACTTGATTTGTAATTTTAAATAATGATAGTCCTATTTTTAAAAGGACCTTTCTCTATTAAATGACAAAGAATATTTACTTTAGGAGGAGAATTAATTGTGGGTTGAAAAAAATTATTATGGTATTCATATTAATGAAAAAAAAAAAATTTTTTTTTTTTTTTTTTTTTCAAGAGAATCTTAATTCCTGATGAAATCATTAAATTTTAATGAAATCCAATAATTGAATTTCTGTACATTTTTATGATGTAGGGCTTTCAAGTGATCAAATTTTCATTATATTAATTGTCATGTCTTTTTTAAAATCATAATTTCAAGTACAAATATCTCCAGTTCTATTGGGCAGAATTTTTTTTTTCCTCATGCAGCACCTAGTTAATTTCTGGCTCACTTCCATCCCACTCATCTCATGGCTTCCTCTCTTTTTGGCTCACTGCCAAACTGCTTGCCTCGTGGCCTTATCCCTTCCTGCATGATTTCATTCTGAAATGAACTTTCAGGTATTGGGAAATAAGGTCAATGCAGGAGAAACCTTAGTTAAGACATTCATTGATTGTTGTATAGCTAGTTTAACTTAGGCATTTACAATACTCAGCTTTGCAACATCCTTACTCTTAAAGCAAACAGTAAGACCAATGGAAATATGGAAAAAAAAAAGAACAAACTAAAGAATGATTCACTTTCAAAAACTTTTGTAAAAATATTTTTTCTGCCTTGCTATACTCAGATTTATAAGTTTTTTATCTTTTTAGTAATTAATCACCCAATACAAGGCTCAAGAGCCACTCAAGGCAGAGGATTACTGAACGAAGTTGCTGTATGAATGTAAGAAGAGGTGGTAAGAAGTGCAGATTATGAGGATAGGTAGGAAAGATAATGGTTGATCCTAGACTTGAAGAGGTTAAGATTGTAGTGATTTGGAAAACATCCACTTGGGAGTCTCTTTCATAAAGAAGCAGTTCTTGAGACGAAGCTGACCAAATTAATCTTCCTTTTTACTAATGGAATAAGAAGAAAATAGGGGTCATTGTGTGTGTGTGTGTGTGTGTGTATGGCATGGAAGATCTACTCACTGCAGGGTCTGAACTGGTAGAACTAAGGAATGTAGCTCATCAGAACATTTGGTGTGGAAATAGTGATAGAGTAGCAAGAGGCTTCATTTATATTTCATTTATGGCAATGGTGCTTTAGGGTGGAAAATAATTAAATCTCCTACAAAGCTGCATAGATACTTTTGAACTTTATCAAGGCTGGAAAGTGTGTATTGAGCAGATCCTACTAAGATATGGCAGTAATACTGCATTTTTGGTCTGATCTGACTTGTAAATACAGATCATAGGAGGAAGAGTCAGATACTTCTTGCAGTGTCACAAAGAACCAATATTTTTATCAGCATCTTTAGCAATAGATCATATATTTATATATTCAAGGTCTGGAATGAACAAGTTTCAATAGATGTTACTTGAACTTTTACATTTACAGAAGTCCAATTCTGATAACAAAAAATGAAGTGGTTAAATAGCATGCTTGTTGCAACTTAGTTTCAGATTTTATTATTCATAAAAGTAACACAGCAGAATGATTTTATACTAAGAGAATTGTATTTTTACAAACAAAATAGTCTATTTAAAATTAAGGGGAGATAACTGGAAAGAGCAAGACTCACATACACACACAAGACATTTTTGTAATGGCCTTGCTGTTAATTTCCATGAAAATGTTGCTACAAAATTTGATCTAATATATAATGAATGTAGAGCTTGTAATGAAAACAGGACAAGAGATTCTGTCTAGTAATCGTTTATTCAATTAAGAATACTACTACTACTCATCTGACTTGACAGCGGAAGTATACAGCTTTTATAGCTTGGATTATCTAAGAGGAGATAATCAATATTCAGAACATTCTCCCCACCAAATTTCTCACTGATAGGGAAGAAAGTCCCTTAAATGTCCAGGCTCCCCCACGAGTTCGCAGTGGCCGCCTTGGCAGTCCATGATTTGTGGTCGGAGTATATTTCGAACAGGGAGGCTCTTTCAGTGCGAGCCTGTCTGTGGGCTCTAAAATACCTTTTTCGAAATGTTTCCTTCTCAGAGGAGCAGGCTGTTCCGCGCCAGAGTCAGTCTCTGGATGAACACATTTATTTGGTGCTAGCCCTTCATCTGTCAGAGTTTCAGGTGTTGGCCCATCCGGTGTCTGACGGGGCCTCAACAGAGACAGTGTCGCCAGACGGGCGTGTCAGGAACAATTTCAGTGCCATGATCTTCCGGAGGGGCTTCAGTGTCAGGGGTAGTTGGTCTGTCCTCAGGGGCTATCCACGGTCCGGCACGTCTCCGCCGGTGCTAGGTCCCTGAGAGACACATTAGACTCTCTGCCATCTGCATGTCGTGTTTAGCGCGCATTGAGGGTTCGCCTCTATAAGCTCTACCTCGTCCACCAAGGGATCGTTCTTGGTGTAACGCATGTCGCCTCAGAAACACAGTACCGGGTCGAGAGCCAAGATTTTTTTTTTCCCGCCGAACTCCGTCGCTGAAAAGGTAGAAACCTTACATGGGGTGGCATTAGGTGGCGGTACACAATAGGGAACGAATGGTGTATAATGTGAGAGGAAGGAGATTTTCCCAATTATCAATTGAACATCCATTATTTGAGGCAGCCAATTGAACGGTCTTCCAAATAATGCCGTTATATCTTCAAGATTGGCCGTTATCCTTAGGGTTGTAGGGAGTTGTCCGGTTTATAGCTACTCCTCGTTCCTGTAGAAATTGCGAAGCTGCTCTGACATGAAAGAAGCCCTCGGTCCCAATGTATATAGGCAGTGGCTCCAAAGATGGCGAACAGTGAGCAGAGGCATTGTATAATTGCAGCAGCCGATATGTCTGAACAAGGGAAGGCAAAAGGAAACCGTGAATATTCATCGATAACGTTAATATATATCTGTTTTTGTTTTACTTGGTAGCGGTCCTTTAAAATCAAGATTGAGTCTTTCAAACGGTTGTGTTGCTTTTATTAAAATGCCAGTTTGGGGTTTATAAAACCGAGGCTTTATTTCAGCACACGTTCGACAAGAATTTGTAATTTTTTTTACCTCCTCCACTGAGAAAGGCAAGTTTCTACACCTCACAGCATGAACCATTCGAGTAATGCCCGAGTGACAGAGATTGTTATGTAGCGTTCGGAGTTCGTCCCCGCTTGATGCCGTACAGCATGCTCTTGACAGTGTATCAGCTGTTAAGTTCTCCTTGCCAGGTCGGTAGCTGACGTCAAAGGAGAAACAAGATAGCTCAATTCTCCACCTCGCTATTTTCTCATTCTTTATTTTACTCGTAGTTTTAGAGTTGAACATAAAAGCAACTGATTTCTGGTCAGTAATAAGTTTAAAGTGGCGTCCGATCAGGTAGTGTCGCCATTTTCTTAATGCCTCAACTATGGCGTAGGCTTCCTTTTCAATTGTGGGGTGTCGTTGTTCAGCCTGTGAGAGGGTCCTTGAAAAGAAGGCTACAGGACGATCAGCTTGTTTCATAGAAGCGGCAATAGCACAGTCTGACGCATCCGTTTCAACAACCAGAGGAATATTTTGGTCTATTGTTGTAATTGCAGATTTTGCAATATCCTTTTTCAGTCCCTCGAATGCCTCAACGGCTTGATGGGACAGAGAAAACGTCTCGACTTGTGTCAATGGATGTATCTTTTCTGAGAACGAAGCAATTGAGAGTAATGAGCAAACATGCCCATAGCACGTCGAAGGGAAGGCTGGTTGTGAGGACAGGCATCTGGAGTAAAGGTTTCAATCGATCTGTGTCGGTGCCATAAAACCTTTATTTTTATGGTATACCCCAGTAGGTTTATTTTGTCCAGTCCAAACGAGCATTTGTCGTCGTTTAGGGTAAGGTTGTATTTATCGATGGCGGACATGAATCGTCTGAGATTTTCATCGTGTTCCTTTCTATTATGGCCACATACTGTGACATTGTCGATGTACATAAATGTGCCTTCCAGTTTCTCATCCATTATGATTTGGTCGACTATCCTTTGGAAGCTGGCTACCCCATTTCGTAACGCCAAAAGGAAATCCTGCGAAATTGATATAGTCGGCCGTTAGCCTCGAAAGCAGTGTATGGCTTGTCTCTAGGTCTAATGGTAATCTGATGGTACACGCTTTTCAAGTCCAGAGTGCTAAACATACAATATTTGGCTATTTCGCCTATCATTTCATCTATCCTGGGTAGTGGGAAGGTGTCCAAAAGAGTAAATCTATTTATGGTTTGGGAGTAATCTATAACCATTCTCTTTTTATGGTTGCTAGAAGTGGTTATAACTACCTGAGCCCTCCAGGGTGATTTGCTAGGCTCAATTATACCCTCCTCAAGTAGTCTTTTTATCTCAGAGTCAATGAATTTTTTATTATTATAAGAAAAACGTCTGCTTCTCACTGCTATGGGTTTGCAGTTTTCAGTTAGGTTTTCGAAAAGTGACGGTACTGGATTTTTTTTGCTGTCGCCAATCCACAAATTTTCAATGCGGGCATTGAACCGCCAAACGGAATTTCAACCTGTGAGTGTTGCTGCAAAAAAATCGTGTCCCAGTATTATTTCGCAACAAAGGTTTTTCATTACGGATAATTTAGTGGTTTTATAGGAGACGTCATTAAATAGTAAGTCCACCAAACAATAACCACTTACTTGCTTTTGAACAATGACGCGTTTGCCATTGTTACTCTGCTGGGGAGTACAATTTGTTGGTTTTACCAAGCTTTCTTTGATAAAATTTTCTGAGCTCGGTATTGAGCAGGGCATTTGTAGACCTCCCATTAATTTTCACTTTTACAATAGTTTTTGAAAGGCAGTCGGGAAGGTGGCTAAAGTTGCAGAAGTATTTTGACGAGTGGATTTGTATAGAGTTTTAGAAGACTTGCATACCTTTGAAAAAATGACCAAGTTTTCCACATTTATGACAACAAGTATCTCTGGCAGGGCATGAGACTCGAGGGTGTTTAGATAAGCCCAAAAATAGCAAGTGTCCTTTTAAAGCGGCAGTGACCGATTGTTCTTGAAGCTTCGTCGGACTATCGTCATGAGGGGGGACAGTAAGAACAGGTGGGTTTAACGGCGCCCACGGTGTCTGGCTGTAAATAAGAACTATACTGCTGTATAGCATTTTCGAAGATATAGGCTTGCTCGTAAGCTGTTCTAAGTGTAAGGGTCTTATTCTCAAGAAGACGTTGTCTTATCTGAGTATTAAATTAAGCCGTTAATGAAGGCGTCCAAAATGTGTAGCTCTTGGGCCTCTAATGCCGTCATTGGGCAGAAGTTGCAATCTTTGCTCAGTGTCCGAAGGCTCTTAAGGAAATGGTCCAATGTCTCGCCTGATTCTTGTCGGCGAATCGCAAGTAGGTGTCTAGAAAATATCTCATTTTGGGGCTTTATGTATGTAGCGTTCAGTACATTGATTGCTTCTTCGTAGGAAACGCAATCCGAGATAATTTCGTTGACTGTGTGAGACAGGTAGTTGGTTAGGAGCGCACGCTTACTGATGGGACGTCCCGGTCTTTCTAAATGTAGAACCTCGATGAAATTTGTAAATGTCTCCCGCCAATGTTTCCAGCACTTGTCGGCTGAATCGCTTTCTGGATCTGTGGTAAGTCGCTCAGGTCGCATAAATTGTTCCATTCTTAATTGAATAAAATGTAATGAAAACAGGACAAGAGATTCTGTCTAGTAATCGTTTATTCAATTAAGAATACTACTACTCATCTGACTTGACAGCGGAAGTATACAGCTTTTATAGCTTGGATTATCTAAGAGGAGATAATCCATATTCACAACAGAGCTGTCCTCAAAAATCAAAGATGCTACATACAAAAAAAGTCAACAATTATGAGAAAAACATCCAATGTTGCCACATTTGTGCAAGAGAATGTAAGACCCTAGCAGGACTAAAAAGCTACATTTGGCCATTTTTGAAGGATCAAGTAATGACATTGCTTAAAACTGTGTCACAGCCATTATATACACACATTCAAGATCTGTTAACTTCTAAAAAAAACAAAAAAAAACAATACCTACTAATGTGAGTTTATTAACATACACAAAAATGTCTATTCGGAAACACACTTCATAAATTTATGTGTGTGTATATATATATATATATATATATATATATATATAAGGGATATTAATATAAAGATATTGTATTTTATATGCGTACATATAAAACATTTATATATTTTTAAAAATATTTTTATTATCTTCAAAATCTCAATCTTCATTGAATAAATTCTGAATTTAAATAAACATAGCTAAAAAATGAAAACATTGAGTGAATCAGTGAAAGCAATATTAATTAGTAAAGGTAATAAATCTGTTGGTATATAATTGAAGTGGATCCTAGTAATTTAAAATATTAAAACTGATCCACAAAAAGAGCTCAATGTATTTGTTATTACAGAGCAAAAATTAATACACAATAAAATCCCAAATCACATCATATGGGGAATGGGCTTATCTCAACGAATGAAAATATAACTTGTCAGTCTTATCAACCCCAGTATAAACTGAGTTCATGTCAAAAATAGAAATTTAACTGTGAAAGCTACAGAAAAAAAAAACCCTGTGGAAAAACTAATACAGAATTTATCCATTTTAATGTTTCAGTCAGATAAAAGCACAAGATAGTTGTCAGGGGAGGGAGGAAGATATTTGTCTTAAAGGGAAGAGATTTCATAAAATTAAACCTGGATATTAACCCCTTATGACATTAAATTGGGGTTATATGAAGAATGAACTATTAGTTTAAAACTAAGAGAGGAATAAAATGTAATATCCTAAAATAAGTGTGTGTGTGTGTGTGTGTGTGTGTGTGTATTATATATATATATATATATATATATATATTATTATATATAAAAAAATTATAATATATAAGTATGTTATAATAAAAATATAACATAAGTATGTTATAAAA